>CM076583.1:209491744-209854244 GCA_034641835.2 Pinus albicaulis | reverse complement strand
GGGGAGGTGGGAATCTTGAAACCTAATCTAGGGATTGGGTGAAGTTGTAAAATAGTGTAAATAGTAAATAAGGAGAGGTAGAAAAATGAAGAGGCACGGAGATGACTCCCAGAGAGTCTCACCCTCCATGTATATATTTGTGTGCACCCTTAATGAAAAGAAATTCATGTGGAGTTACCTCTGTGTGTAACAATGTGCACTTATACATAGGTGGCCTCCATATATGCATAACCTATATATATGCACATAGATATGGAGGCATGCATATATAGAATATGGATTCCATATATGCACATAGATATAGATTCATATTTCATATATGCATGCTTCAATATCAATGTGCATATATATAAGTTCCACATTTATAGAATATGACAGTCATATCTCCATATTTTGTATATGAACACTCACACTCACTCACACATACATATATGTGTGTGTGTGTCCAAGATATGGAAGTGTGCATATATGGAAGATGGCTTCCATATATATATGTATATATACATAAGTTGCACTTCTACGGAAGCAATCTTCCATATATCCATGCTTATATATGTGTGTGTGTGTGTGCATGTAAAAAATATACACTTATACAGAATATGGATTATTTATATGATGGACTTCTATATATGCACATATTTATGGAAGCGTGCATATATCGAAACTTTTGTATATATCCTCTAAATTTGCGCTTATTGTTTTTGTACCTTTGGAGGTCCAAGAGCTTTCAGTGGGGAGGAATGATCTAGGGGACTAGTAAAGTGCTCAAAAATGCTTGAAACTAGTGCCAAAATGTACTAGATCTTATTTCCTAAATCCAACATAACTTTAATCCCTCAGCGATAGTGTATGCTATGTATATTGCATTCTAATTGTTTTCCTAAACATCTAAAATTTTTGCGGGATGGAAACGGGGCTAGCGGCTAGGCAGTTGATTGAAGGAAATTTGTGTGTATTTCGAGCCAGCATTGCCAAGTGGCCTCACCCGGTGGTTTTTTGTTATTGTTTTTCTTATTTTTTTATGGTTTTTTATGTTGGATAATTATAGGGTGCCACGTGACCCAATCACGGGCTTCCACATGGCACCCAATATTGTCTAAAATTTTGGTTAAGGACGAATGAGCCTCCATGGGTTTGAATACGAGAAATATTGTGAGACGAGAGAAGTGCCCTACCAGCGTCTTGCGGGTTGTTCCTAACTACTATGGTAGCCAATTGTTATTTAAAATTTCAAGAATTTTGTATTGGGGAATGGGGAGTCGAGCTAAGCCCCTGTTCACCTCACACCCATGAACACGAGGTGGAGGAGGGCGAGGCTTGGGGCTTAGTCCCAACGTAAGGCCATAAGGTACGACATATAACCATAGTGCAATGGGAGTTTAGTGCTTACCGAAACAGTCTTGAGGTAAGGTCACAGATTGTGGCCTCATGAGTTACCATGATATCAAAAGCGGAGGCTCGAAGTGGTCGAAGGTGAAGAGCCTTAGCCCTAGCCGGAGTCCTACGCGGCGGTCGAAACCACGGGTACGGAAAAACTAACATGTGTGAAAATTTGGGGCTTGACCCGGGGTTATGTGGCGGTAATATGACGCGTGGCACGGAGGGAAGTGAGGCCTATGCCAACGGGTGGGCGATTGGCAAGCCCCAGGCACATGGACCCATGTGGCCCTAATTTTCCGCCCATAGGGGTCATTGGAATTTTAAAGCATTCGACAAATTGCACCCAAACCAGCAGGAATATCACCGGTGTTGGGTGAAAATGTTGCTTGACAGTTTCGGAAAAGGCGGAATTTGTAGAACAGTTAGCATGGTAGTCCAATTTGTAGAGAAGTTAGCAACAAAACTTCTTTGGACAATAAATTTCTCAGTGTTTGGCCAAATTGAACCCAATAAGAGCCCAACTTGGGGGTTTCTACTATTCTGGAGCCATTGGAGACATTATTTATTCATTCTCAACACTTTAAATCCATAAAATCACATATTTGAGCACTTAATGAAAGAGGCCCAACATTGGAAGATTTGGACCAGAAGATGTATACTAGAGGAATTGAAATCTATCATTTTTTTGTCTTATCTTGTTGTGTATGGTATATTTGTCTGTTTGTTTTTATGTTGAAAGCTGGGTTTAATAACCATTACATTTATGTTCTTTGCGAATTGATCCATTTCCTAAAAAGACATAAAATTTAACTTGGATATTCCTATCACCTTCAAGTTTGTATTTTATATCATATCCTCTCTCTTTATACATACATATCCCCTTCTCCTAATAATGGTGGTAGCTTCATATCTCTCAAGAATAATTTCCAAAATGGTGGAAATCAAATAACTATTTTATTCTCTTTATGGTGCCATGAAAGGCAACCTAGGGAAGGTAAGAGTGCCCCGAGGTAGTCTTCACCTTGGAGGAATTCTAGAAGGAAATCTTGTTTTGGAATTTAAGGGTCATCTCTAACAATATTGTTTAATCTTTAGTTATCTTCCAAGGCTTAATCACATCTTTCTCTCTTTACCCTCGCCATATCATTTTCTTTGGACACATTCTAATCCTCATTCCTAATATGCATAAGAAGATTTATGCAAAGGATCTCAGAATGAAAACCATCCTCTCCCAAATCAAGTGACATGATTGCTACAATAGAGTGCCATTGATTGGTTTCATATCCAAATATTTAAAACTAGTGTCGTAAACACATGTTTCCATTCACCTTAGTGCAAAATGGACTTTTATTTTTAATGAACTACGTGACAATGTTTCAATTACATGAAATTTTTAGAACTCCAAGTATCATCCTAAAATGAACCATCGAGAAACAGTAATGCATATTAAGTATGCATGAGAGGCTTAAGTCACAACATGCTCCCACCCTCACCGCTCACATGAAAATCCTCTACATTTGCCTGCATGGGTAATAAATGCCTAGTCACATCACATACAACCAAGGTGGGATTTCCCCTAGTTTCATTCCTAAGAAGAGGTTGGTTGTAATGCATTTTGATGGTTCTCCTCTTTCGGAAATCTCTTAAGAGGTGGAAGTTTCTTCATCCTGGATCCCATTTGAATTCAGGATTTAATTTCCTTTGAATGTCATATTTATCTCAATTGCACTAGTTTTTGAAAAGACAAAAAAATATAAGGAGCTGTGGCACACACTTGGACATAATTTTGGCAACATAAGAAGATCTACAAGATAGGGGTGGCAAGATTTATTAAGTTGGATGTTATGGATATGGTAGGTGGAGTGGGAAGTCTTAGTGGTGAATTTGGGCTATATGCACACCTTCATATAAAAGTATGAGTAGAATTCTTCCAAGTATTCATGCTAAAATTTTTGAAGGATGAGAATGTGGCCCTCTTACATGGTGATAAGTTTGGTGGTTCTTGGAGATCCACTTCATCTCATCATATCTCTTATGCGGTCTCTTCTTTTGTTTATACTCCAATTTCCTTAGGCTCACCTTAACAACTTGGGGAGCTCTCTGTGCCAACCCAAAGCTCAACAATTCTTCTTCTACCAAAGTTCAAGTAATAAGTTCTAGTCTCCAAGCATTATTTTTGTTAATGTGTAATAAAATTGTTATATCATCATCTTTGTGGTAAGGAGTTAAGTTCCACCACTTTCAATTAAAAGGGAATTCATTATTGTTAATTCCTGCATGTGTTTATCCTTATGACTTGGTTCAGAATTTCCATGATTGCATTGGTTGTGGATCGTTGAAGGGAAAACTTCAAAACTTACACATTTTGGCACAAAATCATGTTTTTATTTTATTTTAAGCATGTTTCGATTGTCTCTCAGACCCCTAAATTCTTCGTGCATTTATTTTTGATCTATTCTTTGACATTTTCTATCATAAGGCCTTCCCTCTTTGTCTTCCTCATTCCAATCCCATGTAGCTCAACCTCCATTGTCTCACATCTATATTTACTTGAGCATGGTCAAGACTAGCTATTATTTGCCATCCTTTCATACTTTTCTTGGTAGTGATATGTACTATGTTGACTCCCTTGTGGCTTCTTCTTGCTACATGTATCACCCCTCCCATTTTACCCTCACTACCGCCTTGATTAAGTTGCACCAAGCACCTCACATGACTCACTCTTCTTGAATTAAGTTGCACCCAAGGGCGACATGGTTATCATGAGAGACAAAGATGAGGGGAATATGAATATGAATATGAAGGGTGGGTGGAAATATGTTTCCTTTGAACGCAATAGTTAAGGAAAACATTACACATTGGTTAAGCTTGGGAAACACTCGTTCATGATAGATATAATATATGTATACTATTGACCTCTACTGACATACCAATACGATAATGGGAAAATTCATGGTAGAACAAAGTGAAGCAAAACAAGAGATACTACTCTATATAGATGCTTTGTAACTACAAGGGAGAATCCCAGGCTATGAGGACACACCCTCTCCAAGAGGATATTAGATTTGGAAATATTAATGAGTGATGAAGAGAATGATGAACCTTGACTCAGTGAAAACTAGCATAATGGTTGGACTATTTATTTCTATTTTCACACTTAAGAGCAAGCTATTTAATGTCCTTAATAGCTTCAATATGAATCTTATTATAAACTTCAATAACACTTATACATGCTCCAATGAGATGAAATTAGATAGATTGCAACACATATGACCATTCTCAATCTTGAAATGACCAACATAGTCTCGTCTTTGATCAATAATTATTTCACTACAAACTTATATCTTTATTTACCATTTATTTATTGATCATGTAATAACCACACCTTCTATGGTTATATTTCAGAGTAATAGTTAAGGATTTAAAAATAAGATAAACAAAAAAAGGTTAGAGATATTAATTATATTAAAAATGTAATATTAAAAATTGAAAAAGATATTATAAGAAAAAATTTAATAGAAAATAAAATTAAACAAAATAAATATGAAAATTAAAATTATTATACTTCTTAAGCAAAGATAAATATAATAGATTTATTAAAAAAACATTATAAATAAATATACAATTAGTAATTAAATTGACTATTGAGTAAGTACCCCTTCAAAAAATTGAAAGGTTATTTAATTAATTTTAATTGAATATATATCAAATTGGAATTAAATTAAAATAAAATCATGAAAAAAATAAAATAAAATATAATAAAAATAAAATATAATAAAAATTAAAACAATTAAAATTATTATATATTTTTAAGGGTCAAATTAGTTGTTATATCATAAAAAGCTAGTTAAACCTTCTCTTTCCCACAAACTAATCTTTTATCTAAATAATATTTTTAAAAAGAAGTATAATTTTAATATAATATTATTTAATAAAAAATTAATAAATAATCAAAAAAGTTATATAATCATGAAATTATTACAAAATAGAATTAACAAATATTCCAATTTATTTTTTTCAAAAAACAATAAAATTACAATCTAATTTATGCGAAAATTGAAATTACTTCCTATTAACAAAAAAAAAAACTCAAACATATTATTTCTAAACACTGAATATTTAAGGAAAAAATCCATTACATTTTCCATAGAATCCAAATAAATATTATTTTACATACATTGACTTCAAAATATATTTTTAAACATGAACGTTGTTTTTAGTAAATTAAGCTCGTAGATATATTTGAATATATTTTACTCTCAGTTCTATAATGGTTCACAATAACAAAATATTTTTTAGTTGAAATATGGCATATCTATTTCTTTCCAAAATTTCAATGCTTTGTTTGTATTTTTTCAAATTTATTAAAAAGGTTAAATAGTTACTTGTGTTTCTATTTAAATATTAAAATTATTATAATATAAAAATAGAAACAATTTTTAAAATATTATTTTAATAACAATTTAAAATATAAAAATTTATATAAAAGCTTTAAAGATATGAGCCAACTTCATTAAAAAAACTTTTCTAATCACACTTACACTTATTTATGAAACCCTAAAGAAAAACACAATGTGTTATAACTGCTTTATTTTCTAGAGTATAAACACAAAAATTTATCTTAGAATCTCTTTCCCATCTATATCAAGAGATAGAACCAATAACACTGAAAGTGCTTACATGTTAAAAGTACTCGGGTAGTGAATGATCACTAATAGATCACGCGAAACGAAGATCCACCGAAAAACGCTAAACAGGCTTTGAATTTTATATATATATATATATATATATATATATATATATATATATATGATTTTAAAATACATTCGCTGAGCAGTTATCTAAATTTAAAATTCGAAGGCTAATATTTGAAAACGTAGGAGCTGATAATACGTTGCCTATCCAATATCTGCATTAATTACATTGGAGTGGAGCTTGCCGGAGGTAGAGTGATCGAGTTGCCGGAAAACCCATGGATATGTATGGTTCTCATAGATATGGAGCATGCCCTCTCATTGATTGTTGGGATGACTATGGGAAATTGCATTGATATCTGGAGCATTAATGGGCCTATAGCCTTGGAAATAAGGCTTTCCGTTGAATGTAACTTCGATTTAAGGACAATACGCAGCTTTAATGTAAATTCCTGTCATAGGAATATTCCATAGTCATTGTGTTGGCATGTGAGCTAGAAATATGCAATTTTTAAATGCTAGACTCGGCCATAAATATTTTGCACCAGTTTCTGCTTGGAGTAGCTAATTGTATTGGGGGTACCGCGAGGAGCCGAACATGACGACGGAGTTGGAATCTCAGCTGCAGCCAGTTTCGGAGAGCGTAGATTTTTATGTTAAACTGGCCATTGCTCTTATTTTTGTTGTTTATTCAGCAAAATGGAGCTTTTTCTCGAGAGGAAGTAAGGGGAGGCTGCCTCCTGGCCCTTTCCCGTTGCCCATCATCGGCAATATTCACATGCTGGGAAAGCTTCGACAAAGAGCCTTGGCAACTCTCTCTATGAAATACGGACCACTCATGTCTGTGCGCCTCGGTTCCGCTCTCACCGTAGTCGTTTCCTCTCCAGAGATCGCCAGGGAGTTTCTCAAAACCCATGATCTTCCTTTCGCAAACAAGGCCGCTACGAAGAATTTGTCATTCAATTTTACAGACATCCCCTTTTCTTCGTACAACCGTTACTCGAGGCACATGCGCAAACTCTGCGCTTTGGAGTTGCTATCCTCTAAGCGCTTAGAATACTTCAGTCTTATTAGAGAAGAGGAAGTCTCTGCGATGATTCACTCTACTATTAATTATTCAGATGATTCTGTGCCCTTAAACATCATGGAAACCATAATCTGCAGGATGGCCTTCGGTAGAAAGTATTCCTAGCACGAGTTAAGAGCCTTTTGTTCGATGGTCAAAGAAAGTTTTTTATTACTTGGCTCAGTCAATATTGGAGATCACATACCTTATTTAGACTGGATGGACTTGCAAGGTTTGAACCGCCGGATGAAGAAGCTGCAAAAGGAACAAGAATATTTGCTTGAGAAAATAATAGATGAGCACGTTGCCCTGAATGACCCCAACATCACACATAATCTTGTGGATGCATTGCTTGCAGCCTCTGCAGATAACGATAAATATAGAG
Source organism: Pinus albicaulis (assembly GCA_034641835.2). Classification (NCBI taxonomy): domain Eukaryota; kingdom Viridiplantae; phylum Streptophyta; class Pinopsida; order Pinales; family Pinaceae; genus Pinus; species Pinus albicaulis. The sequence goes on along the minus strand of CM076583.1, from coordinate 209,846,719 downwards.
AGTTTGAAATTTCCTGAAATAGTATAAAAGGAGTTCTCTTTGTAAGTTAAAACTGGCAGAAATAGATGGATGTTATGTCGAATTAAATTTAGTGTAATTTGATATTGGGATTGTTGAAATATTGAAGTCACCTGCTAAGCTTTTGAGCACGGAGAAAAGAGTACAAAGGAAGCAGTAGCAGAGATTGAGTGCGTAGCACCGTGTAATAAAGAAGAATGGGAGAATGTAAGGATGAATTAATTTTAGATGGGCCATAGCCACTGAGAGTACAGAGGAGAAATTAAATGGATGATGGGCATAGCCGTCTTATAGTGGAACGAAGATTTTCCCGTAGATTTGAACTACGGAGGAGCAATTTTTATTAATATATTCATTTCGGGCGTTTAAAGCCCTCAACAACCAAGTATAAAGAAAATTGAATAAAACAGCCAAAGACTTAAAGTTTTCTGAAAAGGAAGGACAAGTGGTCCCTATCACTTAAGCGCTAATCACAAATCGCATTTTTTGAAGTATTAGTATCGGCTGACTGCGATGTGGTCCCCACTCGTACGTCGTGCTTATGATTAGGTTTATGTTTGGGAGTGCATTTTCCCTTGTAATTTGTTTTATTTTGTTTTATGTCTTTTTATTCCCGCTGTGCCATATAAAGTAAAAAAGGCCCGAGAGCCTGAGGGGCATTTGTAACTTGAAATGTTTTTGTTTTGTTTGCACAGCAGTGCGGGAGAAGAAATACACAGCAGTGTTGGTTTTCAAAGAGACAGAGTGTGTTGTTTGAAGAACAGAGATTAGTTTTTGTGAACTGCGTCTGTAGCAGTCACTTCATATTTTGTTATCCCTCAACAGAGGAAGAAATTTGTAATAGTTTTTAGTTCTGTTTAATGAAATAGAAGAAAGCATATTCATGCCATCTCTGTCTGCAAGAAAAAATTGATTTTAAATTTCTCTGTGTTGTAGAGGAGAGGAGTTTACTCTCTACATTTCTCTTTTTTGGAATTTTCAATATTCCAACATGGTATCAGAGCTAGTTCAGGCTCTTTGAATGTTTCAAAGAAGCTGAAGAAGAAGAAGACTTGTTGAAGCGTTTTCTCCAACAGCGTGAAAGCCCAACAGAAGTAAAAAATTTTAGGTATTTCTCAAAGATAATAGAGCTGTTGTTTATAGTTTAAAAGAGTTTGTTCTTTCAGAAAAGGAAAGACAGTTTGTTTAAGTGTAGAGTTCAGTTTAAAAGCAATGGCTGGACCAAGTACAGGAATGAACATTGGAAATGTTCAGCGTCCACAATTTAATGGAAAGAACTATGATTATTGGGCTATTACCATGAGAGCCCTGTTTGTCTCACAAGACTTATGCGAGTTTGTAGAAGATGGTTTTGTTGAAACAGCTGATGAGCAAGCTTTTAATGCCTTAACTCAAGCAGAGAAGGATTTACTGAAGAGTAATAGAAAGAAGGACTCTAAAGCCCTCTTCTATTTGTATCAAGCTATAAATGAGAGTGTGTTTCCAAGGATAGAAGCAACTAAGAGATCCAAGGAGGCATGAGAAACTCTGAAAATAGCCTATGAAGGCATGGAGAAAGTTAAGACAACAAAACTTTAGTTGCCGAGAAGAGATTTTGAAACTCTTTGCATGAAAGAGTCAGATAATGTAGACACATTTTTTACACATGTGATTGGGATTGTAAATCAGATAAGATCCCATGGAGAAACTCTTGAAGAAAGAAGGATTGTGTGGAGAAACTTTTGAGATGCTTACTCTCAAAGTTTGATGTTATTGTTACCACCATAGAAGAGACCAAATATCTCTCAAATTTCACAGTGGATGAACTTCATGCATCACTGATAACTCATGAACAGATATTGAGCAGAGATGAACATTCATCTCTTGAGCATGCCTTCAAGACCCAAATGCCTTCAGGAAGAGGAAGAGGTCAAGGCAAAGGAAGAGGAAGAGGCAGAAGCCAAAACAGAGGTGGAAGGAACAACCCTTCACATTCACTTGGAAGGAGCAACAGTCAAAGTCAGAGCCACGGCCAATGCAACAACGAGCAAGGTGGACATCAACACCAACATGCTCATGGACAAAGGTATGACAAATCCAATGTCCAATGTCATTATTGCAAGAAATATGGGCACTATGCCAATGATTGTAGAAAGAAGCAAAATGACATGAAGAATAAGCAGAATGCTAATGTATCAAAAGAAGAAAAGAACTCAAGTAATGTGCTGCTAGCTTGTAATGTAGCACAAGATAGAGAAGCTGATGTTTGGTTCTTAGATTTGGGATGTAGTAATCACATGACTGGAAACAAAGCAATGTTTTCCAATCTAGATTAAGAGATTAAATCTGAAGTGACCACAGGGACTGATACTAAAATCTCTGTAAAAGGAAAAGGTAGAGTTAGTATTCGAGCAAGAAATGGTAAGCAGAAATTTGTTCCTAATGTGTATTATGTTCCTGGTTTGAAATGTAATATTTTGAGCGTTGGGTAGCTCATAAACAAAGGTTACAATGTAATTTTCAAAGATGATGTGTGCACAATAAAAGATATACCTCCAAGCAAGAAAATCATTGCTGAAATACAAATGACCAGTAATAGAATGTTTTCACTCAAGCTCAATATTGACTTGAAAGGAAAAGGAAAAAGCATAGAAGCTGTAACACAAGAATCCTTCCAGAAGGAAGAGAAAGATGAAAATTAGTTATGGCACCTAAGATTTGGACACCTCAATTTCGGAGGATTGAATTTGCTGCACAGAAAAGGAATGGTAAGAGGTTTACCATTGATAGAGAAGCATGACAGCCTATGTGAAGGTTGCATCTTGGGAAAGTAACATAGAGAAAATTTTCCGTCAGGGAAAATCATAAGGGCGAAAGCACCCTTAGAGATCATTCACTCATATTTAAGTGGGCCGATGCAAACAACATCAGTTTCAGGCAGAAATTACATGCTGACCTTCATATATCATTTCACAAGAAAAGTGTGGGTTTATTTCCTAAAATATAAGAGTGAAGTCTTTCAGAAATTTTTCCATTTTAAAGCTCTTGTAGAGAAACCGAGAGGGAAGTACATTAAAGTTCTTAGAACCGATAGAGGAGGAGAATACATATCAAAGGAATTTCTGTTTTTTTGCAGAGAGAATGGCATACACAAGAAGTTTACCACAAGGTACACACCGCAACAAAATGGAGTTGTTGAAAGGAAGAATCGAACCATAATGGAAATGGTGAGAAGTATGCTAAAGGCAAAACACTTGCCGAATGAGTATTGGGCAGAAGCAACAAACTGTGTTGTGTACATTTTAAATAGATGCCCTACAAAAGCTGTGATGAACAAAGTTCCAGAAGAAGCGTGGAGTGGCAGAAAACAAGGAGTCACCCACATGAGAATTTTTGGATGTGTTGCATATACACACATTCCAGACAAGTTGAGAAAGAAGATGGATAGTAAGGGGGAGAAATGCATTTTCCTTGGATATTGTGAAGATTCCAAAGGATACATATTATATAACCCATCCACAAAGAAGTTTGTAATAAGCAAAGATGTGCAATTTATTGAAGAGGAAGCATGGGATGGAAGCATTGAGAAAACAATCAATGTTAAAGTTGTTTATCTCATGATGAAGATGAGGGAGATATGGTTGAAATTAACAACTCATCCATTCCAATACCTCCACCAACACAAGGATAGCAAGGGACACCTCAAGCAGCAATGAGAACACCCTTGAGAAGAAGTGGAAGTGCATCTCCAAGCACACCACATGGAGCAGAATTGAGTGCTTCATCAAGCACATCTACACCAAGTGAAAGTGGAACAAAATTCAGAAGTATTAGAGAAATCTATGAGCAGGGAGCAGCAAATGAAGGTATGAACTCCTTATTTGCTTTGTATTTTCAAGTAGATGATCTTATTCATTTTGAAGTTTCTATTCAAGATAGAAAATGGATAGAAGCTATGGATGATGAAATTAATGCCATAGAGAAGAACAAAACATGGGAGTTGGTTGATCTCCCAGAAGGTAAAGAAGTCATTGGATTTAAATGGGTCTATAAGACCAAAAGCAATGCTAAAGGAAAAATAGAGAGACAAAAGGAAAAACTTGTTGTCAAGGGATATAAGCTGAAGCAAGGGATAGATTATGAAGAAACTTTTGCGCCAGTTGCAAGAATGGAGACAGTAAGAGAAGTGTTGTCCATAGCAGCACAAAACAAATAGAAAGTATACCAGATGGATGTAAAATCTGCATTTTTAAATGGAGTCTTAATGGAAGAGGTTTACATTGAACAACCTCTTGGATATGAGAAGAAAGGGCAAGAGCATAAAGTCTGCAGATTGAAGAAAGCTCTTTATGGACTAAAGCAAGCTCCAAGAGCATGGTATAGTAGGATAGAATCCTATCTATTGGAAAATGGATTTGAAAAGTGTGAGGGAGAACCCACCCTCTACATCAAAGAAAAGGATGGTAAAATGCTCATTGTTTTTTTATATGTTGATGATTTAATATTTACAGGTAATGATGATTACCTTGTTGAAAATTTTAAAGCAGTCATGAAAGATGAATTTGAAATGACTGACATGGGCTTGTTGAGATACTTCTTAGGAACAAAAGTAGAGCAAAGTGAAAAATGGATTTTTATTTCTCAACCAAAGTATGTGAATCAAGTTTTAGAAAGATTTAATATGCAGGAGTGCAAAGCTGAAATTACTCCCACAGTAATGGGATTGAAGTTGAGTAGAGATGACAACAGCAAGGATTTTGATCCAAGTTTGTATAAAAGCATAGTTGGCAGCCTCATGTATTTGACTGTAGCTAGGCTGGATATTATGCATGCTGTTAGTTTAATTTCCAGATTTATGGAGAAGACAAAAGAAGCACATTGGCAAGCAGCAAAGAGAATTCTGAGGTATGTTAAAGGAACTAAAAGATTTGGTATTTTATATACTACTTCAGAAAATTCAGAATTAGTTGGATACAATGATAGTGATTGGGCTGGAAGTGTAGATGATCGGAATAGCACTTTCGGTTATGTTTTTCATATGGGTTCAGGAGCCATTTCATGGGATTCTAAGAAACAGCCTATTGTAGCATTATCTACAGTAGAGGAAGAATATGTGGCAGCTACAGCAGCAGCGTGTCAAGCAATTTGGATGAGAAGAATGTTGAGAAGCTTATGCCAAGGACAGGGAAAAGGGACAGTGATTTATTGTGACAATACCTTAGCTATTGCATTGTCAAAGAATTCAGTGTTTCATAAGAGAACGAAACACATAGATACAAAGTTTCATTATATCAGAGAATTGGTGAACAATGGAGAAATTGTTTTACAACATTGTAAAACAGAAGAGCAATATGCAGATATTTTGACAAAGCCATTGGGGCAGAAGACATTTGAATTTTTAAGAAAATATTTGGGTATTATTGATAACCCAGCAGCTGACTTTAAGGGGGAGTGTTGAAATATTAAAGTCACCTGCTAAGCCTTTGATCAGGGAGAAAAGAGTACAAAGGCAACAACAACAGAGATTGAGTGCGCAACACCGTGTAATAAAGAAGAATGGGAGAATGTAAGGATGAATTAATTTTTGATGGGCCGCAGGCACAGAGAGTACAGAGGAGAAATTAAATGGATGATAGGCATAGACGTCTTACATTGGAATGAAGATTCTCCCATAGATCTAAACTACGGAGGAGCAGTTTTTATTAATACAGTCATTTCGGGCGTTTAAAGCCCTCAACAACCAAGTATGAAGAAAATTGAATAAAACAGCCAAAGACTTAAATTTTTTTGAAAAGAGGCAGGACAAGTGGTCCCTACCACTTAAGCGCTAATCGCAAATTGCATTTTTTGAAGTATTAGTGTCTTGTTGATGTGGATGTTTTCGATGTGCGATCGTCGCGCCATCGCACCATCGCAACATCGCAATGTCACATAATCGCCCTTTCACCCAAGCCAGAGTTCCATTGATTGTTTGCGATGTGCGATCATCGTGCCATTGCACATCGCACATCGCATATTACAGAGTTGTTATCGCCATATGTTACTGCCGTTAAACCGCGATGCGATCGCGCGATCGTCGCGCCATCACACCATCGCAAATCTTAGATCGCAACGTTCACCAATCGCACTTTTGTCGATCCACCGATCGTCGATGGCTGACTGGAACGTGGTCCCCACTCATACGTCACACTTATGATTAGTTTTATGTTCGAGAGTGCATTTTCCCTTGTAATTTGTTTTATTTTGTTTTATGTCTTTTTATTCCCGCCGCGCCATATAAAGTAAAAAAGGCCCGAGAGCCTGAGGGGCATTTGTAACTTGAAATGATTTTTGTTTTGTTGGCACAACAGTGCGGGAGAAGAAATACACAACAATGTTGGTTTTCAAAGAGACAGAGTGTGTTGTTTGAAGAACAGAGATTAGTTTTTGTGAACTGCGTCTGTAGTAGTCACTTCATATTTTGTTATCCCCCAATAGAGGAAGAAATTTGTAGTAGTGTCTAGTTCTGTTTAATGAAATAGAAGAAAACATATTCATGCCATCTCTTTCTGCAAGAAAAACTTGATTTTAAATTTCTCTGTGTTGTAGAGGAGAGGAGTTTACTCTCTACATTTCTCTTGTTTGGAATTTTCAATATTCCAACAGGGATGATGATGATCATGCTATTGATATTTGTAGGACGTGTTGCCTTGTGGCGCGGAGTCATCGGCTACTGTGATAGAGTGGGCAATGTCGGAAGCACTGAGAAACCCTACAGTGATGAAGAAAATTTAGGACGAGCTGGAAAGTGTAGCTGGAATGGATCGCATGGTATGCGAATCTGACCTGCCAAAGCTCATTTATTTAGACGCTGTAGTGAAAGAAACGCTTAGACTCTACCCCGCCGGGCCTTTCTTGGTTTGCCGCTTAGTCGGTACGTCCTGCAATGTATTGGGATTTGAAATACCCTGTGGTAATCAAGTCTTCGTAAATATTTGGGCGATGGCGAGGAACCCCAACTCGTGGGATGACGCCGAAAATTTCAAGCCTGAGAGATTCATGGAAAGAGTTGGGTCTGAGGTAGATGCAAATGGAGATCACAACTTTGGGTGGCTTCCCTTAAGAGCAGGCAGGAGAAAATGCCCTGGACAGCCATTGGGAACGCTTCTTGTAGAGTTTGGTCTGGCACAGCTCTTGCACTGCTTCAACTGGAGGCTTCCCTTCGATGAAATAAATGGGAAAAGTCAAGAAATCGATATGATTTAAAGGTTTAATGGAGTCACAATGGGTAAGGTTCGAGAACTCTACGCTATTCCAACAACATGCCTAAAATGCATTGCCCAGCTAAAATAGAACTTCAGATTTGAGTGGAATGTGTGGAAATGGAGGTCTTTTGTTGCAGAAACAGAATAACTGTCCGTTGCAAATCTCGTTGCATTGTACTTGTATTTTGGAGAATATGGTAGTTCTTCGCAGGTGTTTGTTTAGGGATGATGAAATGTATGTGTATTCAATACCCATATGGTGAAGAAAGGTGAATGACCACCTTAATATTATTCTAGTTTCATGTAAATGTCTCTTTGTGTTACTAAGTAAATTATGTAGATAGGATTACTTTGTTGGAATTAGTTATTTTAATGATTATTTTAATTAAATTTTTTTAATGGTATTTTGAAAAATTTAAGAAGTAAGTATATATTATGTAGTAGTTACTATATTAATGGATGAAATTCACATCACTAAATTATATGTTTAAAACTTATTTAAATTATTTTTTTACAAAATATTATTAAAAATTTAAATACAAATTATGTGTCACTACTTATGAAAATTAAAGGAATAGAATTAAAAATATAAATATTAAAATTTACATTATTTAAGAGTTGCTACATTGAAATGTTGCAATCATTGAATGCATTTTTATCAAATTGCCAAAATATTATCATGATTTTAGAAGAAAATAATGCTTTTAAGTTATAATACCACTTTTGGATTTTAAATTTTAAATTGTAATATAATTTATATATTTTAGGTTTTTAATTTTAATATAGTTTATTTAATTTAAGTTATAGCTTTGTTAAAATAATATATAATATTATATAACATTTTAATACTAAATTTAATATAAAGTTTTGGTTTCTTTTAATATTTTAAATGTCTTATGCCTTTTCAATCATTGTTTCTTGTTTAGTAAAAATATGCAGTGTGTTTTTCTATTTTCTTTAACAAGGTTTTGAAAATATTTATTTGATTTAACACACACACACAGACATATATATATATATATATATATATATATAACTATTAATCATCATTTAGTTTTTTAATAAACACTGTGTATATAAATAAAAACAATATAATGTTGTCATGCCTTTTAATCTAAGCAGTGAATTAATTTTCAAAATGATGGAAGACTCACATTGTATAACCAATAATTCTCCAAAATTTAAAGAAAAAAATCAAACAATTCCACATTGTATTGACAAATTTCTTTAAAATTCTAATATTTTACTATGCCATTTGACAAATTTGATGTGATGTGAACAACAAAAAAATAAAAAAGTTAGACACCAATGTTCAACTATGAGGAATTTGTCAATTTCAACCAACCATGAACAACATGAATTGAAGTTTAAGGCACTCATTTAAAAAGCTTTAATTATGCCGTAAGCATTCTTATTTGAAAACAAATTACCTAACTGCTACCGTGTATCTCTTTACATCGTTAGATCAAATGTTAGACGATTCAGATATTTTAGACCATTCATCTACTACTTCTTTCATTTAACCTAACTACCTAACTACCTAACTAATTTTGTAACCTCTACAATCTCTCTTCCACATTACAAAGCCGGCCAAACTACAAGGTTTCAACCTGGCCATTCCTTTTGGGATTTTGACATATTCTGGTTAGCTTGATGTTGAAAATTTTGGAAGTACTCTGTAAATGGAAACACATCTCCACATGAAAAACTCCCCCCAGAGAAAAGTGTATTCTGAAGAAATTATTGAAAAGCTAGAAATTCCATAAAAGTGTATTTTGAAGAAATAATTGAAAAGTGGAACTGAGGATGTTGGTAATCCCGGTTCAACTAGTGCTTCTTGTTGTTATGTTGCTGCTTGCGCTGCTTTGCCAGGTCCCAGTTCCACTGGTGCTTCTTGTTGGTATGCTGTTGCTTGCGCTGCTTTGCCAGGTTCTGTTGTTGGTTCAACAACTGGTGCTTCTGGGTATGCTCATACTGACCCGCCACACTGTATCATCATGGTATGCTGGGTCTGTGGTTAACTAGAGGTATGAGGTGAAGGGAGTTGATAATCTTAAGATTGTGGATGCGTCAACCTTCACCAACCCATAAGCATCAACGACTATGATATTTGGCAGGTAATTACAATATTTTTAACATTTCAGTGTGGTTTTCATCGCTCTATCTATGTCGTTTTCTTTCTCTGAAGTAAAATATTAATATGTGAATATGAATAGAGATATGTAACGGTGAAGATATGGTTATAATATTTTGGTTTTGGTTTTATAACTAATTTAATTTATCAATACAAATGAGTACATATAATTACGTTAGTAATTTTTGAGAGGTTAAAATATTCTGGTTCTAGTTTTGCGGCTGATTTAATTTATCTATGATTCTGGTTTAATTTATCAATACAAACTAGTATATATAATTTTAACATTTTTACATATAATTACGTTAGTAATTTTTGAGAGGTTAAAATATTCTGGTTCTATTTTTGCGGCTGATTTAATTTATCAATAATTCTGGTTTAATTTATCAATACAAACTAGTATATATAATTTTAACATTTTAATTAGAAAGATTACGAAAAAAAAAGACTTATACTTATGATAGACAATGATGAACAAGAAGTTCAATTATGATATTTTGTTGTGTAATCCAGTAACTGGCCTCTAAGATGAACAAGAAGTTCAATTATGATATTTTGTTGTGTAATCCAGTAACTGGCCTCTCTCCACTCTTAGAGTCCGTAACCCACAACGCAGATTCATGTTCCTGGAAACTAACCCCAGAATACCGCGTGATAATTTTGGTAATTGTCATTTGTCCATTATTTCCCTTTACTCAGATGAGGAACCGGAGTAGCTTGAATTTCTTCTGTCCCAATAGCTTCTTCTGGACTCGCAACTCTCCTGCTTCTTTCAATTAGAGCTCGTAGCCAATGGTAAACTCTTTGTTGGAATTTAATAAAATGGTGTAGTATGATTTCCCTATATCAATGTGCTTGTGTGCATGGGTTACATTTTAATTTTGTGCTGAGGAAGGATTTGGTGATCTTCTCCTCTGTCGTTCCTACTCTTGCTCTTTCCATTTCCAATATCTGATAAACAAAATGGATGGCCAAACCGAATTGAATTATATTGGTGATCACAAATATTTAATTACGTCTTTCAACTTGTGGATCTGGGCTTGAATAATTTTAATTTAATTTTTCATATTTTTTAAAAATAGATAGATGATATTTCATCCTTTTAGCAGTTTGGATGGAGAGTTGCGATTTCACAACCCTTTTAAACTGGGCATTATAAGCTATAAATTAAAGAAAAAATTTACCACATTCCGCTCTCGCATCACGTAGCGCGGGTTTGCCTTACAATTTCATTGTGATAAGTTGTTTCTGTTCATAGGAACAATGTGGGACCTTCTTTTGGTTATTGGTAAGTATTTCAATTTTTGAATTTTGATTTTTTATTTACTTAAATGGATGGATGAAATTTTATTTCAACTTAATATTTTTTAATTTTTTTTTTAAATAAATGGACATTTCACTTCAATATTTTTTTAATTTGATTTTTTTAAAATGGATGGATGAAATTTATTTTCACTTTAATATTCTGAGTAGTTTAGTATGACTTCATCAGTTTTTAATATTATGAGAAGTTTTATGTGATTTTAGTATTTTTTTTTAATTTTTGGTTATTACAAATGGAAACCAATAATTTATTAAGTTATAAAACCATTCATAAGTTTTTTAATATTATGAGAAATTTTATGTGATTTTAGTATTTTTTTATTTTTATTTTTGGTTATTACAAATGGCAAGCAATAATTTATTTAATTATAAAACCATTAATGTTGAGAAGTTTTATGTGATTTTAGTATCTTTTTTAATTTTTGGTTATTACAAATGGCAACCAATAATTTATTAAGTTATAAAACCATTCATGAGTTTTTTAATATTATGAGAAGTTTTATGTGATTTTAGTATTTTGTTTTTATTTTTGGTTATTACAAATGGCAAGTGATAATTAGATTTTGAAGTTTGGACTCCCCTAAGTTTAAAAATTGGCATATTAATAGCCATTACAAGCTCTCAAAATTGGTTTAAATGAAAAAAAAAATTGGCAAATGCAAGACCTTAATGATTCACTTGCTATGTACTATGCAATTAGCAAGGACCAACTGATCAGTTTTTTATTAGATGCCAATGTTTAGTTTTTTATTAGATGCCAATGTTTCTTGGCACCTTCAATTGCTCCATGGTGGCCTTCTACTTAGTCCTTTCTAAATCTATCCAACAACACATACATGTTGGACATACATATTCATAATTCAAGATAGAAAAATAAACAATGTAAGTGATTTCTTATACCTTGAATCACATTTTGTTTACTAATTTTAATCTTCACTGATTTTTTATATGCCAGAAGGGTTTTGGAATTTATAAGCCTTACGACATTTCCTTTGCAACATCTGGTGCAATTGCTAGTTAGGAATCTATGGATAAAGTAGATGATCTTAGTGTGTAGTTCATTTACCAAGTGAAATGAGTATGTTATACCATCATATGTTTTTTTCAAATTCCCTCAATCACAAATATTTAAATTTATATTAATAGCAACCATAATTGTAAATATGGTTGTAGATGTATTTAATATAGGTTTATTGGGGTATATCAATCAAATTGGTAAATGTGATTGTGCTAGTTTATAAATGTAAAGATGGTAAGAGATAAAATTTGTCTTTAAGTGTCTAGTAGTGTTTAAGCGTGTAGTAGATAGTTTTGTGTTACGTGTTACTAAGTTAATTTACATTTAAGAAAGAAAAAAAATAATGAAATGCCAAATTTATGTGTTATTAAGTTTTTGAATAAGATTATTGATATTTTGTCATACTAAGTAAAGTAAAGTAGTTAATGAGTCAGATTAGTAATATTTTATAATATTATTTGTATATTTATTTTTATTTTGTAATTATTTTTATTTTAAAACAAATTTACTTTGGCTTATTTTATATAATAATTTTTTTAATATAAAAATGATATGACAGAGTACCATCAAAAATATCAAATAACAATTATTTATTTCTAAATTAATATATATATATATATATATATATATATATATATATATATATAATTCTATTTTATGGTTATTATGAAGCTGAAATCCCATAAATAATAACACAATTATTTCTAGATTAATGAAACAAACAACATAGTTAAATTTATTTTTATTTTAAATTTATTATGAAACTCAAATCCATTGAAAATAAAAGAATTATCACTTAATAGATGGAGGTATTCTCGTCCTATTTTGAGTTTATTATGAAGTTGAAATCCCATTCAAAATAGATGAATTATGACCTAATAGATGGAGGTAACGAGGTAAAGCAAGATATAGTATATGATAATTTCTTTTGGTTATAATTTTTCGTTTTAATTTTATCTTTTGGCTGAATTATATATATATACTAAGGAGAAGAAATCTTAAGATAGTTAAAAACTCTTTTTTAGTTTAATGTGTAAGAAAATTCTCATCATATTTATAATATATTTAACTTATTTTTTTTTAATGATAAGGTCAAGCCTATTTTTTTAAAGATAAAAAAATTATTTATAAATATTTAATCCGATTGGTTTTTTCTTTTGAATCAGTTAGCTTAACTTTTTCATCTACCTTCTCTAGACGCTAGTGACATGTGTGCAATAAATATATAATTTACACGTGTGACATAGCAAACTCAAACTTCATACTCTGAGAGCGAGGGAGTTTCATATTATTCCTCCTTTCAAACTTGCAAATTAGTTACCAATCTACCTTTTCTATATGCTAATCTACAAGCGTGACAAAGCCAACTCTAACTTTATTCTCTCACAGCGAGCGAGTTTCATGTTATTCCTCCCGTCAAACTTGGAAATTACTTAAATTATTTATTTCTGTAGGAATTGTTTCTTAAGTGAGATTGTTCAGATTCAAAATGAAATTTCATGGAGAAATGGCAGACGCCAGATTATTGCTGAAAATTATTGTCAGCAAGAAGGAAATTGGTGAGATTTTGCATCAGATTATTGTCAGCAAGGAGAAGATTGGTGAGATTTTTCGTCTGTCCCAAAGAAAAAGGTATATTTCCACGGATTTTGTTTGAAGAAATGTTAAGGTAATCCATTGCATAAAACTTACGAGATATTACCTGGTAAGAAACACGTGCAGAGGCTATTCTGCAGCGGGATGCGTTGAAGTGAGACGCATGTTTGTAGAGGGTTAGTGATGTTCACCTCTAATGAATTATCGAAGATGGCAAGTCAAATCAAATAAGTATTGTTGCATAGCCCAGAGGGATTTGATCGGCTAGATCCATATGAATATCAATTAAGCTTCTCCAGGTTCCGAGAGCTTCCAAGTTGAGCAGGTAGCGGGCCTTTGAACATGTTTTCACTAAGATTGTAACCGTCGGGTTCCGATCCGATGACCCATATGTCTTTCAATGGGTTAAGGGTAACTACCTGGCTTTCCCTTCCATTCCGCCTGTCATTCATTTGCCATCATTTTCTATGAGGACTCTACACCAGGTTCGAGTTACAGGGAGGGTTTCTAACAATTTTATTCTCTAGTAAGCTTCAACTGGCTTGATAGCATCTCTTGATGAATTTGCAAGTTCATAGGTGTGAAAGGGGAGCATAATCTCCTCAAATTATGGAATTATAGAAAATGTCTTTGGTTCCCAGATAAGGCTGGTCGTAATTCCACTTCTAACAACTCTTGGCCTCTGTTTGAGTGTTTGCTTTGAGGAAGGCTTATTAATGGAATGATTTTTAATATTTCTCTTCATAAATTCATATTTTTATTTTTAGCTCAAGGCACCAGCATGTTATGGGTTTTCTCAAGTACAGGATTTTGTGATTTTTAACATGTTTTATAGAGTATTTAATTTCCAGAAAGTAAGCTTTCTCTTTCACCATTGCAGATTAATTGGCACATGTTAGAGCTATTTCCCAAGTAGATGTCTAGATTTTGAAGATGTTGGGAGGATTTTTTTGTTGGTAAGACATACTATCTTGATTTGCAATTCTTCCTTCCCACGTTTTTCTTCAAATTCCTTCTTCTGATGTCTTCTAGGGGTTACCTTTGAATTTTGGTTGGTTGAATAATTCGACCACAATGTATCTAGAAGTTGAGGGTTTTATCAAATGTTCCAAATAATTTCCAATGTTAAATTAAGACTTGCAAGGGATGTAGAGATAATTTAAGTCATTATCATTGAGCAATGCAACTTCCACTTATAAAACCCGATATTTTTTAAGATCTCAGTTTTGGGAATTATTGCGTATTTTTATTGTTTTTTTGGAAGAAGAGTTGGCTTGTCACGCTTATTCCCTCAATGATTTTTTGCTGTATCAGTCTGTCACTTGATGCTATAATGAAAATTGGAAATACATCTTATATGTTCTTATAGAAATGTTTTGTAAATAAAATATGTAGAATACTTTAATTCACTTTGTTTCTTAAATAAAATATGTAGAGTACTTTAATTCAGTTTACCATGTTCAATTGTTATTGCTAATATGATTTTAGAAAGAAAATATCACAGGCAATATCCTTTTCTCTTCTAACAATAACCTTCACTCAAATATATATTTTATTTTATTTTTAAGTCTAGAACATATTTCAAGTTTCTACCTTAGTTCTACTTCGCTTGGAAGCTAAACGGGTCCCTTCCCGGACTTAGTTGTGGTCCTAAGTTATATCTATTTATATATAATAGTTGTTGTTCGCCAAGATAGTAAAAACAAAATCATAGTAAAAACAAATGTTAATGGATTTCTTCACAAATCATTTTCCTACTTTATCTTTTTTCTCTACACAAAGTGTTGTATATTATTGTTTCATCGTGGACATTACTAACTGGTGACTTTATTTGTCTACAGTTGGCCAACTAATTATATGTGTAATTTTTACCCATTTTCTTAACCGATTTAATTTAGAATAAATATCTTCACACTACTATTGGAGTTATCCATATGTGATTTTCTTTAGCATCACTCTCATCATGCCCGTAGAGTGAGAGTATTGACCAAAACAAGTCTATGCTAGTCTTTTTAATATTTTTAATCGATCTTTGCTTATAAGGTTTGCATATATATATAACACTAATAAAAGAACTATGCACACTTACACATTAAAGACTCATTATTTCCCTTTAAATAAAAAAATATAATTTTTATTTCTTCATTATCAAAGAGTAAGCTATAACATTATTTCCAAGCATATATTCTATTATGGAAAGAATATAATTTCGTCTATCATTATTTTAAAAAAACCTTCGTTTATGAAAAAAATAATTTCTTTAATAACACAAAAAAAATCAATATACTTATTTAAGCCAATTCACACACCAAATAATTCAACTCTCAACTCTGAGAAATATCTCTCCTAAAATCTCTCCTCCCATCCATAATAATGACAATTACATCCAATTCTCTCTCCGAGCCTTTGAGTCTCTGAAGAAAGTGAATAATTGCCTCTAATTATCACGCGTAAATGAGATTTTCATTTAGAGGCTTCTCCCCTTAAATAAAAAATAATAATAAAGAAATTAAAATAGCCACTTTTCTAAAATTCGAGTTTTACTAAACTTCTCGACTAAACCATTATTCACCACCTCTGTATAGTAAAAATAAATAGCCACTTTTCTAAAATTTGAGTTTTACTAAACTTCTCTACTAAACCATTATTCACCACCTCTGTATAGTAAAAATAAATAACAAAATACTTGAATACGTAAATTGATACATAACCTTTTTATTTTTATTTTTTTTAATATTAATATTGTGAAGATATTATATAAATGATAAATAAAATATTTTATATGTTAACATTTTGAGGTTCATTAATGATTTATTGAATTTTTAGAAAGGTAAAAGTTTTTTTTTGTAAGTTTAGGTAGATCTTTCTTATTTTTTATTAATTTAAAACTGACAACAAAGATACAAAAAGTTAGACCTCAACCTACCCTAAGTGCAATGTATGTCAACCAAAACACAAACAACCTTAATAACCTGTACAAAGTTTGACGGTACTTAATATCTAAGTCTGTAAATACTATCATTTACATAAAATAAAACTAGCCGCTAAAAAACAAGAACTAATAACATTAATCATCTTCTGAATCCACTGGGGCAGGGTCTTTAACACTGGAACTAGGAATTTCAACCTGCTGCAATGATTTTATATCCCTCTCCATCCTACCTAATCTAGCATACTCACGCAGCTGACGGAGATTGATTTCCTGAATATTTCTATTGATATCTGCTAGAGTAGACTCCAACTTGGATTCTACTATCTCCTGAGTCGACATAACATCTTTTTCTAACAAGCATTTTATTAGCTAGTAAGTTTAAATTGATTTCTGGAATAGAGAAATACGTCCCCTGGTATGCCCTGGATCAGCAACAACATTCTGCGGGTCTTCAAATTCCATATCATCCTCTATATCCATATTTTTTAAAGCCTCTGTTTCCCAACCATAAACGCGAGACTTAATAGAATTGGGAATATCTGCTGCGAACGTTTTCACTAATGGCTCCAAGAGTTGCTTTATTGATTTCCTTCCTCTTTTTCGCAGGCTGGTGAGAGATAGGTTGCTTGCCTTTATCTCCCTTTGGCTTCCTTCCTCGAGTTTTCTTTACCATATTATAATAACTAGGAGGAGATTCTTCTAATACTAACAACCAAAAAACATTTCCAGGACAGAGATATATCAGAAAACTAAAAAGAAAGGAGTTGTGTAAGTTGACAGACAGACCATTTCCTTTACCGAGTCTAACAACAGCCACAAGTTTCATTACCAGAAGCGAAAACCTGAAAACAAAACAGAGACACCGGGATATATATCTACACCACCTTGAGACAAGCCATATTTGCAACCAACAAATTACCCTCTTCCATTCAGAACCCCTACAAACTGAATTCGAAATAGTTAACTCACTCCCAGTTATCCACTGCCAGAAGCGAAAACCGCCAACCCAATTAACAAGTAAACCATTAAAGACATAGAAATAGAAGGCCCGAAGCAGCGGCATAAAGCTCATAATCACAGAAAAATGTAAAACAATTTTATCATTATCCATCAGTCTCTTCTTAAAAAAATGCAACATTCTTCCCAAATTCCGAACATAGTAAAATGCAATTACTGGCAGGCTAAAGACAGAAACACATTGCAGAGAAGCCAACCACATTCTCCAACAACAACATTATTTTCGAAATAGAACAAAAGTACTTTTATACAAGAAATCCAAACACCCTCTGACTATTTTCTGCATGCAACCAACTTCTGAAACTTTCGGCATTTGCCCAGACTAGGCCTGAAACTGGAAAAATCACCATTTATACAAGTATTTTAAAAACACCACAAGTAGTAGGCTGAAGACATAAATAGATTTCAGAGAAGCCAACCACATTCCCCAACAACAACATTCTTTCCATAATAGATCATAACGATTTTTATACAAAAAAAAACAAAAACCCCATGACTATTTTCTGCATGCATCTTACTTCTGAAACTTTCGGCATTTGCACAGACCAAGACTGAACAAACCACCATTTATACAAATAATCTAAAAATGCCATGCCAATTTTTTTCATACGAAGGTATTCTGAGACCTTCAACAATTGCACAGAGAGGAAAAATGACAATACATACCAAATGACCACCCGCAACGTCACCCTACGTCTTCGGTTCTGTTCTCCACTGTACATGTAAGGAACTTCACTAAACAACCACAAAATTAAAAAACTTACCTTTCCACTTGTATTACCTTTCCTCCGGCACTTTTCCCCAAGCATCTCTGACATCCATATTGGATTACCCAACTGGTTAATGCAAGTTATGAAGGGAATTTAATACCGCTTAATCGAGTTGTCCTTTCAACCAGCCCATTGACCCACAATCTGCATGCGACGGCCATGTTGGCATCCTTCCTCCCCACGCGTCAAGGCGCATCCACCAAGAAGAACACCTAGCTCCCTCACCATCATATTACACCCCGATCGGGGGATGATTTGGTCCCTTCCTATAGAAGTCTGATCCTCTGAGACAATACAACAAAGATCAATCATATCTTCTTGAGATTCCTACTGCCATGTCCGATCAAGAAATATATCACCAAAATTGCAGGCCCAGTTTTCCAGGAAATCCGCCGCTTTGTTACCCTCTCTTCTCATTTGAAAAGGTACAATGTATTCAATTTCTTCCAATATCCGCTTAATTTCCTGCACTAATCTTGCAGTTCTCTAGCTTTTATTGATTATCTCCCAATTAGCCCCTTGTTGAAGCTTTCGAAGTATACTAGTAGCCATTGTAGAATCCCCCTCTATTTCTGATCGATTGTAATTTTCACGACTTGCAATTTCTAAGCCTAGTTTCACCACAGATAGTTTAGCTTCATTATTCGTAGCATGCCTATATCAATGGAAAAAATTCGTAAAATTGTTCTTGTACAATCTCGGAAAATACCTCCAGTGCCCGCTTGACCCTGATTCCGTTTTGAAGCCCCATCATAGTTCAGTTTAATAAAACCCAAGTGTGGCCTGACAAAAACATTTTTAGAACGGAAAAATTTATTTGGAATTTAAAAAAATACATTTTTTATATTTTAAAGCCAATATGAGTTGCGAAGGAGTTCAAGGTGGCCCAAATGTTGTTGTAAAAGTCAGCTATGAGGTCCAATGTAAGTGAGTTGAATTTAGGGGCCTCAATGTTGTTGCAAAAGTCAGCCATGAGGTCCAGTGTAAGTGATTTTGATTTAGGTGGTCTCAATGTTGTTGTAAAAGTTAGCGAGGAGGTCCAATGTAAGTGAGTGTTGGATTTAGGCTCGAGCTGACTTCCTCAATATAATTAGGTAATTGAGTTAAGTTTTTTTTTTTTTTAATTTGAAGAAGTCAAGCTATATTCTCAATTTTGTTGTGTTATTTTTGTATTGACTATAATAATTTTAATGTAAAGTTAATCAATTAATGGGCTCAGATTGAAGTTTTCATGTAAGTAGTTTGAGCAGTTTAATTTTTTTTTTTATTAATTGATGTTGTATTCCCTCTTGACTATTCTCAATTCGATTGTGTAATTTTTATATTGACTAGTAGAATTTTACTGTAACTTTAATCAATTAATGGGATTAGATTGAAATTTTCATGTACTGGTCAGAGGTAGTTTGAGAAACTTAATTTTTTTATTTATTAACTGATGATGTATTCCCTCTTGACGCATTTTGTTATATTAACTGATGATGTATTCCCTCTTGACTCATATTGCACTTTTCATGTACCGACAGATGTAGTTTGAGAAATTTAATTGTTTTTTTATTAATTGATGTTGTATTCACTCTTGAAATGCTCATGATATTTGGATACTGAAATTTTAAATTTTAATAATCCTATCGGCCTCTCATTGCACCTTTTGGGGCAATTGCTATATATATATATATATTTTGTACCATTGACAAGAATACATCTTCATCATGTATACTATATAAAGTGAGACAAAGAAATCAATCAACTACTTCACATCAGAGGTGCCTTAACAAACCACATGATCATCATTTATCCAAAAGCCTATAAACTATGAAAAATATATTTTAAAATAAAAAAATAAAATTTAAATTTCACATCATTATTAATAAACTATTAGTCGAAAAAAATAAAAATATTTAATATTAAAATAAAATTCTATATAATTTAATTTAATATAGCATTTATATAAATGATATAAACTTTCTATTATAATTTTTACGGCCCACATTTTCATTTTCATTAATTCTTTATCTACTGTGAGAAAACATTGTAGAAGTAATTTCCTTCTTCGAATCCCATATGAGCCCTTCCCCAAACTCTAATAACGTAGACTCTAGAGTATACGAGCAATATACAAGCAATTACCAGGCAATAACATAGATTCTAGTTGGCCATTCCTGCAGAGGCAATGTAGCGTTGAAAAATCGCATATCGGCTGGAGATATTCACAGATTGCATTGATAATGGTATACTTGTTTCCGTTTGTTAATCTGCATATTTCATGGAGAAGGTAACATTGATAATTCACTTATGAAATGAATATAGGTATATGAAGTTGATAATTCATGTATTCAATGATGATATGCATATCAATTTGATAAATCCCGTATTAAGGTGAGATAAGTCACATATCCGGTGGATAACTATGTATTAGGCGAGATAACTCGCATATGATATTGAAAATTCCCAAATTGCAGTGTAAAGTCGCATAATACGACAAAAAATATCATATAACGTGGATGATAGTGAAGAACCCTTAGTTAAACTGAGAGGGTGGGGGGGTGAATCAGTTTAATACATACATGGTTATTTAAAATTTTTTATTAAAATCATTTACACCTTAATTCCATAAGTAGCTTAATACATAATGGATCAACAAACATAATGTGTGAACAACAAGTAATTAAAT
The DNA here is from genome assembly GCA_034641835.2 of Pinus albicaulis. Taxonomy (NCBI): domain Eukaryota; kingdom Viridiplantae; phylum Streptophyta; class Pinopsida; order Pinales; family Pinaceae; genus Pinus; species Pinus albicaulis. The sequence goes on along the minus strand of CM076583.1, from coordinate 209,826,017 downwards.
AGATTAAATCATCTCATCAACACTAAATCATTAGGCACATAGACAAAAGATATAAGTGGATACCCATAATGGGAGAAAACCACATCTTATTATTGTTGTGATGCAAAGGCAAGCTCCAAATCCCTCTCCGATCTGATTTTATGTAGGTTCCAAACTACAGGGGGCTACTACCCGAAATTCTGCAAGCTGCAACTTGTAAGGAAGCTCCAACTCCCATCTACTTTCTGCGGGCTACAACCCACAGGAGTCTCGTACCTCACCAGCTACAACTAGAAATATATCAAGATACAACTTCATATGGGTGCACCAACTCCCTCGACTACAATTAAATCATATGCTGATTTCCCTGGATATTAGCTATGTTTTTCTCCATCTTCAAAGTTTCCCTTCCAGCCTTCAAATTTGCTTCATATCAGTTGTGGATATGCACAACCTCTCTAGATACTCCATCTCAATCTTCCACTCTCTAACTTCTCTATGCATATTACAATAACCTCATTTGTAGAGATCATTTTCTGGTTGTTTGCATTCTATATGGGAATATGAAGTGAATAGGCATGGCTCTTTCCTTCCACCCATTCATTTCCTCACTCAACATATTCAGGATGTTACAAATACATATAATTATTATAGTATCAAATAGATTTTTTCTTTGCCTTAGAGACATTCCTTTGCATCACAAACAACATAAAACAAATAATACATTTACAGTTACATTCAAGTATTTCATTCAACCTTTTCAGCTTCTTAGATTTGTTGTGTGTTTTTCCTCTTCTGCTTCATGTCCCTTTGTCTTTTTTGTTTTTGTACCTATATTCCAACTGTGTTGTATGACCATATTTTTGCCCGACTTGACCCATGCTATTGCACTGTTCTGCATGAGCTCCGAGTCCTTTTTCATACCTGAGCCTTTTCTTGTTGTGTTCAGAATTTTCTTTTGTTACCCGAGTCTTTTCTCCACATTCAGCCTTTTCATTTGAATCACTTCCGCAACACTGTTCTGCATGATATCTTGGTCCTTTTTTTTGCATTTAGGTCTTTTCTTTGTGAATTGTGGGGTATGGCCCACATTAAATCCCTTTTAACACAAAGTGGAATACAACTTTAGAGTTAAATACAACATACATACATTACCGATCAAACAATGCTACTTTAAACCAGACTACACATAAACCCAAATCTCTTTCATACACATGGAACTTCTTGTTGGAGGTTACCACAATACCTTGAACCAGTCACAAAACATCGCATCTCCGAAAACTTACCAAACAACCTTAACAATGAGCTTATCATTCCACCGATGCGAAGTTGCGCTGTAATATCCATCGTAGATCTTCGCGAGATGTAACAGTCTTGCTATTCCTCTTTGTCTTATCGAAATCACTCACCCACAAGTTTAACTCTTATCTATAATGCTAAAGAATATAATCTGCGATGTGCGCTACTGCACAGTGTTGACACATGTCTCATCCCTCATCGCATCGCATCCTTCCATCATTCTTGCATCGCATCACAAACAAATTACCATTGCATGCGAACTCTTAACCCTAACCTCTAAAATCTGCGATGTGTGCTAATACGCAATGCTGACACGTGGTTCCTACCTTTCACCGCATAACATATTTCTAAACTTATCGCATCACAAACTAATTAACATAATTTTTTAAGCCTTAAGGTTGTCTGCTAACGTTTGTGATGCGTGAACTCGCAATTTGTCATTCGTCGTTGATCTACTATATGATCTAACGGTCCTCACTGCTTTCCCTACCATGCCAACACGTGTCTTCTCCACTTTGCATCAAAAATGACTTCACTTACCATGTGATGCCTTCAAATTAAACTCTAAAAGTTGTGATTTGTGAAATCACTCCCAGTGCGATTCGATCTCTGTCGTTGGTCTACCATATGATCTAACGGTCCTCACTACTTGCCTGCAAATTTGATTTTCCTTCCCGAATCATCTTGCATTGTAATCTCATCCATTCATCTCCCGCCTTCACTTCGACGATATAATCCTGACTATCCGCTCGGCTCCCTTGGAATTCTTCTGAGTGTTCTATGCCTTAGTCGATTTTTCTTCTTTTCTGGGACCACTGCTACTGTTAAATTTGGACAACTAGGTCCAAACTCCATATTAAGATGCTCAGATTAAGAGGCTAATATTTTTGTTGGATTCCTCTTTGTGAGAGGTGTAAAATCCATATAAGATATGTCTTAATCCGATGAGCAGAACTTATATTTTGAATTTATTATTTTCAATAAATTATATGTGCAAGGTCGGCCAGTTTTGTAATGTAGGCTCGCATGCCCAACAGATGTGTCACACACCCTCATGATGGATATATATACAGGAAAAGTTGGAGAGATTTTTATCATCATCACAACTCACATCTTCCTCTCTCATCTAGGAATACGAGCTACCAAGAAGGACGAGTTTAATCCACACGTGTGAAGGACGAAGAGGACAAACTGTACGGTCAAGCTGAAGTACGGATTTGCTGCTGCTAGGGTTTCACAGTAACTTTGACCAGCGTTGACTTTGGTCAACGCTTGGTCCAAACAAGCTGAAAATTGGTGGAAGGTTCGATTTATGAAGGCCGTACTACCTGGCACAAAAAATCGAGGTCAAAGGGTTGACCGTTTTGCTGCTGCGTTGACTTTTAGCTTGCTGCCCCTGCGTTGACTTTTCAGGACAGCGTTGACTTTTGTAGAGTTGACTTGGGTTGACTCATCTACTGATTGGAGGGCTGTTGTGACACATGTTGGGCTGACCAAAGGAGACTTTGCTGGTTGAAGCATCCTGTTGACCGCCGAAACGAACACACACATTTTTCCTGTTTCTGATTTGTCTTCTGTAAGATCTACTTATATGTTCTATCTGCATTTTGCTTACCTACTTGTATGATTGCTGAAATAAAAGTGAAATTGCTTCTAGCATTAGAACATCTACAAAAATTTTTAATAATTATGTTGAGTGAACAAACTCAATCTACTGTAATCATCATCGAAGGAAATGGAGTTCCACTAGTCTTGAATTCGAGAATAGTTTATTTGGAAGTGATGACTTCCATCCACGGAAGATGATATTAGATCTCAAATTAGAAGATCATGATCTCTTGGATCATGTGAAAGGAAGGATTCAGAACCTCCATCAATGCCTCTGCTTTGCTGAAAGCAAAGTATAAGAAGGGAAAATCAAAGCAAAGTAGCCGATCGGGGAATCCATAAATAAAGAATGCAGTTGCCTACATATCTGAACTAGGCACATCCAAGGAGATGTATGACAAATTGATACTTATGTTTCAAGTAAACAATGTGAACCAAGTGCTATTCCCTCGAGAACAAGTTGAAGAATATGAAGAAGGGCCGAGATGAGTCTGTTCAAACTTTCTTTCGAAGTTGGCCAAAACCGGGGAACCATGCGTATTGGGGAGATAATAGCTGATCGTGAGATGGTTCTCGCACTTGGAGACTTCCATATGAATGGCAAGTATTCACAACTACCATTCTCAACAATAATACCATTCCTAACTTTGATGAGCTTGTCAGATGTATGCAAGAAGAAACAAGGATGAAGGAATTTGATAATGAAGAAATCTTGCCTATGGTGCTCATTCCGAAGAAGACCTACAGTGGTTTCTAAGGACAAAAGAAGGACAAAGACTCAAGAGAAGAAGGGTAAATGTTTCACCTTACATGAGCCACAGACACTATGCTAGAGAATGCCCTTGAGGAGGATTCTCACGGAATAGTGACGATAACAACAACAGGCGAAGGAATGGGAATCAAAGAAATGACAAATCCGAAAAGGAAAGGAAGGCTCACTTTGGTGGAAAAAATCAACTAAAGGGTCCGAAATACCGAGGTATGAGGAGTCTAATGTTGTTGATAAAAGAAATGAGTATATTACGATATCTGCTCTCTCGAGTGCATCTCTGCCAGGCACGATGGATGTACGTAATTGATAGTGGTGCCTCAAGACATATCACCGGATTGACACTTTCGACATGGTTGAAAGGGATACTAATGCGAAATTATCCTTGGGAATAATGCCACTTATCTGTGGGGCAGGAATTTGTGACCCTTTACTTGTCTCAAGGACAAGTCCCTCAGATCACCCAAAAGATGTACTCTATGTACCCAAATTGAAGAAGAACCTTGTGTACGTATACGCCATGGAAGACAAAGGATTCAATGTAACTTTCTCGATGGAAAGGTGCTCATGTGGAAGAAGAGCTTGAAGGAAGAGTTTATCTCAATTGGTTACAGGAGTTGGTACACTCTATCGGAGTTGGAGGAGTGGTTGGGAGCTATGACTTGTGATACTATCAGACAAGCCAAGACTATGGCACGTAGATTTGGAAAGCCCTTCTGAAAGCCCAAAGGAAAGGTGTATGTAAGAGGCTTGTCTTCTAGATATAACATAACAAGGGACCTTCTTTCCCCTCAAGTGTCACAAAGACATACGAGATATTGCAAGCTGGTCCATTCGATCTTTACGGTATGTTTACCTTAACATCCCACAGAGGGGATATTCTTACTATATGACATTCATGATGACTTCTCTCGCAAAACCTGGATCTTTTGAGGAAGCCATCAAGCATCGAAATCTGGAAAGGATACTATGCATGAAGAATATGAGTCTATTATGAAGAATGATGTGCAGGATGTGAGTCCCGAGACCGAAGGACAAATACGGTATCACTGTGAATGGCTCTACAAAATCAAACATGGATGCGATGGGAGTCTTTGAAAAGTTTAAGGCAAGGTTTGTTGCCGTGTCTTCTCTCAAAGGAAGGAATTGACTATGACGATATATTTTCACAGCACGATATACCTACATCCAGATCAATCATAGCCCTTGGCACCTTTCACCTTGAGGGGATAGAGTCTTCATCGGATGGATGTCAGTGGCCTGCATGGTGCAATAAAGGAAGAGGTGTATGTGGAACAACCTCTGGTTGAAGTTCAAGATCAAGACACTTATGTCTTGAGGGTTGGAAAGCCCTCTGGGTTAAACAGCACCCCGGAGCTTGGTCTGAAAGGATGGATAGTTACTTGATGAAGGCTTGGGCTTCACTCGAGTAATGCGCGTCAGAACCTATACTTCAAGGTTGTGAAAGAAAACCTCTGTTCTAGTACTATATGTGATTGACTCTTCTTTGTTGGTGATGACCTCTCATTCCTTGATGAGGAGCTAGCTGCTGAATTCGAGATGAAGGACACAGAGATGATGCACTATTTACTAGGCACGGAGGTCGCGGGGAACTGGAGAGATTTTCCTTTCTCAAGGAAAATATATTGTGAAGCTACCGGAAAGATTTGGAATGGTGGAGCATGGTCCGTGTAAAACACCAATGGAACTCAACTTTAAGAAGTTGAGGAGCAACGTTAACTGGGCCCGTCCCTGCGAGTATCGTGAACTCATAAGGACCACGATGTTCTCAATGAACACTGACGTACGATCGAACACTTTGAGTCAACACATGGTTGATCATAACATTCAGGTTGGTGCGAAACTCTTGAGATATCTACGAGGCACGACGGACCATGGAGCTGAGATACACGGGGTATGACACTCCGTGATTATGCGATGCCGATTGGAGTTTGGCAGTGTGATGGATGGTACATCTGGATGCTACTTCACATGAAGATGCAGCGAGAGCGGGAATCTAAAGTCGGCGATCTTGAACTTGGCGAGGCCAAATACATTGTAACATGTATGGCTGTTGTGAAATCACTTGGTTGCGAAAGCTCCTTGAGGAGTTTGTTGACATGTCTTGGTCTGCAGATTATCCTTTGTGATAACTTGGAGGGGGATTCATTTGTCATAGAATCCGGGTTCCACGATTGATCCAAGCATGTTGATGGTGGTACCACTTTATACGGGATATGGTACAGCGGCGCGTAAGGCTCGATCATATAGGAACTAATGAGCGAGGTCGCGGATATTCTCACAATGCCCTTGGAAGGTCATGTTCCTAACCTTCGTGAGAATCTTGGAATCGTGGAAAGACCCTATGATGTAGGTCTGTTGGACGATGAGCTACGGGAGCTGCAGGGGAGAAACAGGGAGAGCTTCTTGGAGCCTGGGCAACCACCAAGGCTAGGCACTTGACGCGGTAGTGTGCTTGGACCCCCTTTGTTGTGATTTTTGGTTAGTTTCACCTCTCATTTTTAATTTCTTCCGTATGCATCCTACCCATTGAGTTCGGGGCTCATGGAAGTACCTCTCATTTGGCCAATGAGGTGTGGAAAAGTTAGAGACTATTAGCAAAAAGGCGTGGACGCATCGGGGAGATTGCCGTGTACTCTCTATCTAGGATGGCACGGTCCAACCCTTGATGCGGGATCAAGATTTGTGAGGTCTGGGACCTCACCGGGTGACTATGTCGGTCGAGGATGATGTCTTTGTATTGAACCCATTTACGTTACGAAATAAAGCCAGCAAAGCAAGTTTCGGCGGGATGACGCACGATGTTGATTGCACTAATAGATGGAGTTCTCCCTAGTTGAGAGGGAGTGTTAAATTTGAACCCAAACTAGGTCAAATCCATATTAAGATGCTCGGATTAAGAGGCTAATATTTTTGTTGGATTCCTCTTTGTGAGAGGTGTAAAATCCATATAAAATATGTCTTAGTATCCGATAAGCCAAAGTGTATATTACAGATTTATTATTTTCAATAAATTATATGTGCAAGGTCGGCCGAGTTTTGTAATGTAGGCTCGCATACTTATGAGATGTGTCACACACCCTCATGATGGATATATATACGGGAAAAGTTGGAGAGATTTTTATCATCATCACAACTCACATCTTCCTCTCTCATCTAGGAATACGAGCTGCAGAAGGACGAGTTTAATCCACACGTGTGAAGGACGAAGAGGACAAATGTTGTACGGTGTTGAAATGCGGATTTCTTCAGCATGGGGTTTTCGCGGTAACTTTGACCAGCGTTGACTTTGGTCAACGATTGGTCAAACAAACTAGTGGTGGAAGGTTCGATTTCGAAGGCCGTACTACGGCACAAAATCGAGTCAAAGGGTTGACGTTTTCTTCTTTGCGTTGACTTTTAGCTTGCTGCCCACTGCGTTGACTTTTCGGGACAGCGTTGACTTTTGCGAGGAGTTGACTTGGGTTGACTCATCTACTGGTTGGAGAGGTTGTTGTGACACATCTTCGTTTGGTGACCAAAGGAGACTTTTTCTTTAGTTGAAGCATCCTGGGTAATGGCCAAAGAAACGAATACACTCATTTTTCTGATTTACGATTTGTCATACAGCGAATCTACTTATATGTTTCTATACGCATTTTGCTTACCTACTTGTATGATTCTTTGAAATAAAAGTGAAATTGCTTCTAGCATAGAACATCTACAAAAATTTACGACTACTACGCATCTCCGCTATCCTTCACAGAATTTATTTAGTTTCTAAATGCATTGATCTCTCCTAATATTTATTCATGCTTCTAAACGTGTTGATCTCTCTTGATATTGTTCTTCTATTCGTTATTATTTGTCCAATTTGGTATTATTACTCTTGTTTCACGCCTTACTCACTACATTGCTACAAGCCTTGTATCTTGCCTTGTCTTGCCTTAGCTTCTTGTTGCCTTTGCTACTTCTCTTGCCTTTACTTCTTCCTTTTCTCTTTGTCTTCCTTGCTTCTTAAGTTTGTCTTTGTTGTAGTTTCCTTTTTGATAGTTCGAGTCTTGCTCCTTTGCGCTCCTTTGCGGAAGTCAATGACAATATTTCCAAGAGTCTCCCCCTTTGACATTGATGGCAACACTTCCTCCAACACTCCAATACTTCTTCCAGGACTCCCCCTCCTTTCATTACGAGAGGTGTCTTTCTTCCTCTTCTTTCTTTGAAAGAGCCTTTCTTCTTGCTTGCCTTTCCTCCCCCTTTGACATCAATGAAAAGGGTTGCACATTCCCGGTGTAGCTTCTATCCTTGAATTTTATTTTCCCACTTTATAGGCCTTCTTCTTTTGACTTTATACTTTTCTATAAATTTTGGTGTATAATATTCTTTGGGAGACCACTTTGAAAATTATTTAGATTTCATGAATTGAGGACATGTAAACATAGAATGTTACGTACTTATACCCATATTGCTTGATAGAGGCGATATGTGCTAGAATTTTATGTACTTCTATCATGAAATTACTCTCATCTTCGAGGGCCCACACCATACGATGCTACGTAGCCACCTTTACTGACTTCATAGCTCTAGCTCTTCATGATAAATTTTATGGGCTTCTCTCCCAGGAATGATGCTTTCTTTTCTAATACTAACTATCATTGGTCTACTGTTGCACTATTTCTATTCCTTATATTGTAGCCTTTGCTCGTGAATTTCCATCATCATCGTCATCATATATATATATTATTTTATTTATTTATTATTTTATTTTATTCTTATTATTATTTTTATTTGTATTTCTTATTTATCTATTTTTATCATATCATAGAGTATCATTTGTAGACACTACCCCTACTTTGTCTCTTATATATTCGAATGGTTCTCTAGAAAGAGGATTTTTGAATATGTATGTTGTTTGTTCCTTTTTTGGTACATACTCCATCTTTATTATTTTTTCTCTAACACTTTTTCTTTGAGGAAGTGGTACTTTATTGGGATGTGCTTGGTTTTCAAATGAAGAAATGGATTCATTAATATACTTATTGCACTTGTATTTTCACCTTCGATAAAGAAATAGGTTCAAAGTTACTTACCTTCATGTATTTGAGAGTTTGTTTCATCAACATTACTTGAGTGCAGCAAGTTGTTGATGTTATGTATTACCTTGTTATTGATGGAGAGACGGATGTTTGCTTCTTGTAGCCATGCCACCGGAGAATTTATCCAAAATAAAATGCACCTCTTCTTGTGCTTTTCACGAGTCATCCACATAGGCAGCCGGTACGTACGTATATGTTGTCAATGTGAAGTCTTTTACTTTTTGGATACGATAGGCCATAATGCTGTAGTTCCTTGCGGGTATACGTTTGAATATCCTCTTGATTGCTAGTAGGTGATTTTGTTTTGGTGTTACTTGATATCTTTCCACAAGTCCTACGCAATAATTTCGGCCTAGAGGCGATTAGGTATATAAGACTTCCTATCATAGATTTGTAAATTCTCAATCTACATGCGAGGATTCATCCCTATTGACTGTAACTTTCATCCAGTGATCATGGGAGTAGACACGGGTTTGCGGTGTTCCATTTTGAATGTTTTTACCATATCTCTTAAGTATTTTTCTTGTGAAATGAATATGCCTTTGTTATTTTGTATAATTTGAAGTCGTAGGTAGTAGGTAAGCTCTCAATCATAGACATCTCATATTCCGACTTCATTTATTTTGAAAATCCTTTTACTAAGTCATCCTTGCGCACACCAAACATGATGTCATCTGCATATGCTACTACATTTAAGATTTCATTTTCATCGGCCTTTATACACGGATTGTTGTCTACTCACCCCTTCTTCAAACCTTGTTTTTAAAGTGCATATCGGGCCTAGAATACCATGCACATGTGCTTGTTTGAGACTATATAGGGATTTCTTTAATTTGCACACATATTTGTGTTTATCCACTAAAGAAAAATCCTTTAGGTTGTTGCATGTAGACTTCTTCCTACGGTCTCCATTGAAGAAGTCGACTTCACACATTCATTTCATATACCTTGAAATCATGATAACATGCAAAAGCCAAAAAACATTCTAATTGCTTCCATTCTTTCTACAAGGGAAAAATATTCATCATAGTCATGTCCTTCGATTTGAGAGTATCCCTTACATATAAATTACGGCTTTATTTCGATTACCTAACCTTGTTCATTCATCTTATTCTTGAATATCCACTTTGTGCCAATGACATTTTTCAGCCACATCTTGGCATTAAATCCCAGGTCTTGTTCTTCTCAAATTGGTCTAATTCTTCATTCATAGCAATTGCAATGCTTGCCTTCGTTGGCTTCATTGAAATTGACTGATTCCATACGTGACAACATGGTTAGGTAAACTTCCTCGATCTGTTCAACTATTTGTCTTATTTTGGTTTGGACTCCTACACTCTTGTCTCCAATAATTTGGTCTTCGGGATGGTTCTTCGAGTGTGTCTCGAGGGTCCTTTTGAGTTTATCTTTGTATACATTTGTCTTACTGCGTTCTTGATTTCTTGATTCTCATATTCGGGATCACTCCCAGAGGATTGGTAGAGTTTGTGCTTATGGTTACGTAGTAGATCTTTGTAGAATCTCACATCAATGCTTTCCACAATTTTATGCGGTCTTTTATTCTAGCACCTGTATCCCTTACTCTTGGATGCATTCCAAAATTATTCCTTGATCAGACCTTGCATCATACTTGATTTCTCATATTCCTTATGAAACATTTTTTTCCAAAGACTATAATGTTCTTAGCGATGTGGGCTTCCCATGGCATAATTCATATGGAGTCTTATCACGAGTTTAGTCTAGATAGACTTTGTTGAGAATATGGATAGCTATATGTATTGCGTCTGTATTAGTAAGCGTAGGGAATGTTTTCTTTCTTGTATCATTGCTTTGGCAATCTCTTGTGCGGCTTTGTTTTTGTCTATCACCACTCCATTCGTTTGTTGGGGTTTCCATGTTTTGGCAAGGATGGAAATTCAAAGATGAGACAACATCGAAAACAACTTTAGGACCTCCGAGATCTAGCCCTCCTCACGGGACCGGAGAGGGATCTCTCTATGATATGTCAAAGGTATATGAATTTTAAGCTCGGTGTTTGAGATGTTAGGATAGTTATAGGCACGGAGTTTGTTTGTTTGATTGCTTGTTTTGGTTGCTTGGTTATCGGGAAAGGGTTCAATATAAGACAAGGATGAGCCAAAGAGGATTTTGAGGAGAATTGAAGTATTCCGGGGAGCATTCAAAGCCATTGGGCAATGGAGTCGGGGAAAGGATTTGCTTGCTAATAAATATGCATGCGTTCAGGTGGGCTAGTCATCTAAAACATTGAGATCTTAAAGATGATTGTGGTATGAACGAGTAGGGAGGAGGAACAATAAAGGTTTAAAACACAAAGTTAAAGACACGAGATTAGGGAGGGACTTTGAACTCTCAATGCTTGACCTTCGGCTTGAGGGATCTTAGAAAGGCCATCACAGTTTGCCTGAGATCTAGTGGACGGGGCTAACTCTAATCCCCGGTGTTCCCAAATCTTAGAAAAATCCTAACAAGAACATCTAAGAAAGATGCATTTAATTCATACATCGGAGAGCGAATGATAACATCCACTACCTTTGGTTAAATTCGCCGAAATCAATTCTTAGATAACACATTTAGTAGAAAACATTGAAGGCGAGGAGAAGCGAAACATAGGGTACTAGCAAGGGTAAATCCTATCCCAATATTCGATGCAAGCTAGTAGAAATGGAAATGAGATGAAACGAGAGAGACATCACTTCTTGCTAGATCGGGATCCAAAAAAATGTGCTTGTCATATTAAATAGCAATGCAGTCGAGTACAACATGCCAATATTTGGATGCTCGGTACGAGACCATCTTCCTTAGCACATCTTACAACTTTACGAGACTATGTCTCGAAAAACAACTTGCAATTCTTTGATAAGCGATCAACAACCTTTATAATGAGTTTCTTCATGAATTTATAGCTCCGGAGTGGAGCGAGAGAAGGTAGGTGAAAAACTAAATGCGGCATTAAAAACTTCAGAGGAAGAAGGCAAGCCCTCTGTATAAATTCACATTGCATTAATTTGTGGCACTCTTAGGTGAAAGTGGTCTTCGTCGGATTTCCATTTACTCCGAGGTATGTCTACGATGTACTCTGTTGCAACGTGTTGTAGTACTTCTAGTGAGGTAAATAAATGATGCTAAGTGCATACATCTTGTGAATCAAATGCTCTGGTAGCGCAAAAATTTGTTGTCGGAGATTAGAAATTCTCTAGGAACACGGTATAGGATAAAGAAAACTGCATAGGCACTCTATCATTTATAGGGGAAAAACATTCTGGCGATGTAGAAAGCCACGATATACATAAAATTAAGTGTGTTGTACCCTCAGCCATGCTCCATGATGTCTTCAGACTGGTACCTTGTCCTTTAAACCTTTGGATTAAGGCTAAAAATCTTCTATTACGTGCCTTGAACTCCTTGCTACTCCCGTACTTCTCTGTCGGTGAAAACTGTGATTTTATTGGCTCTGGAGGGATTTTATAGGAGTGGACCATGTTCTTTTAATGCGGAATCTGTCATGGCTCCTTCCCAGACCCTTTCTTCATAATTCCGGCTCACGCAAATGGTCTTTTCTTTGTGTTCTGCATCCTTGTGACGAAATTGTGAATATGGTGGTTTATGGCCGCTCGAAACCACGCAAAGCATGAAAATCTGTTGAGAAAAACACGTATGAAATTACTACCTGGTGGATGCGGCGGAGACGACGAAAACGGACGTGGACAATGAATGTAGTGAATAATGTGGAGGAAAACCATGAAACAATAGGAAATGCATGGGAAGGTGTCGTGACGGACAGGTTTAATCGTAAAAACATTAAGCTTCAGCCTGAATGGAAAATAAATACGGGGATGGCGAGAAAAACAATGGGACACGTGGGATGATGACGTGGTGGTACGGGGTCAACGGCGGAGTGTGCGAATGAATGCGGACGTCACGATCTCGGGAGGAGATCGGCTTATTTGAGGGCAACGGTGGAGGGTGATGGAAAGTGGGCAGGGAGTACGGATGCCTATGGTTAAAATGCACAACTTCATGGAGCGACAATCGTTAGATGACGGTCGCGAATCGGACGGCGATATGTATATACGCTACGAGTCTTATTGCCAAATGATAGCGCGCGATGAGCGGAGTGGTTTTGTAATAATTCAACGCACGCATCGTTTGATGAGTGGAATCGACGTGAAAATGAGGAAATTGCCCCCCCTTGAAAAGTGGTGCAATGAAAATGACGGTTTTACCGAGGTAGTGCGCGGGTGGGGGACCACGGCGGATACATTTTGGACCGTCGGATCAATGGCTAAACGGACGGGCGATATTCAATCGGGCGGTGAACGGGTTGGGCCCGCGGGCTGCAGCTGGAGCACTGCCGATGACCATCGTCTGTAGAAGATCGACGGTTTAAAATGCACCGTATACAAGTTTGTGGTAAGCGTCCACCATGGCTCCTGGTTCTAGCGGCGGGGTCACGTCGTGGGAAAGATGGGGGCTAGTGTCGAAAGGTGTTGAGCCCATATATATGGAGAATATTTTTTTTGGGCCATTTTTAGTGCGTTTTCAAGCCCGCAAAGGGTAACGATAGGGGAAATAAGGGGAAATGAAACTACCCCGGGGGTGTGTGTATGGCTTAGGGGGGATTTTCGAAGGTTTAGAAAGAATTAGGGGAGGGATCTTGTGGGTGAAAAGGGGAGTTTAACAAAGGGGAAAAAAAGGGGTGAAAAGGGATATTTTTGCGGAGATACGAGGGATAAATGTAGGCCTTCTAGAGCCTGACTTTTGCGATCGGAGATTTTTATAAGGGAGTCGGCGAGGGAATTTTATCGAAAGGAGAAAAGCGCCTTAGGAAGACTTAAAGAATGATGTGTCTTCATGGGAGATTCATTCCTTGAAGGCTTCAAAAACAACAGCCCCTTACTTTGGTTGTCAAAAAATTCATAGGGGACTAACGATCAGCTCCACACATGGGGATGGCTATTTCTTGAGTCGAAATTGAAAATGAATCTTTGGTGTAGGCTAGATGCCTGGCTGCCTTGAGCCACCTTTCTTCTTTGATTTTCCAGCTGCCTCAATTGTAGGAGCATCAATTTACTTGAGAAAAACCTTCCAATCATTCTACCTACCCATTCTACAATCCTAGCATTTTTTCTTCTAGGGTGCATTTGGTATGAGACCCTTTACATCTTTTTTATTTTTTTACAAACAAGAAGAAAATAAACCTATTCTATTTCACCTTATTGCTCCATATGAGACGATTAAATTGTTGGTCCCATACGTTTCTCTGCACCTAATATAATATACGATGGGATTAAGCGTCGGCAAATTTCTTCTCTATATTCTACAACATAAATTTAAAAAACAATCAAACTAGGATTAGAAATTCTGACTATTTGTGGATCAGAGGCATAAAGACGGTTGCACATGGACGAAACTTGTAGAAAACTACAAACAAAACTTGGAAGGTTTGAAATATGAAGTTTGGAAGCATCCTTCTTTCCTTTGTGACTCAAGTTTTGAGCTTGTTAGAGTCACTTTCTCCTTTTTTATTTGACTCGGTTTGGGCTTGTTAGAGCTGACTCTTTTCCTTCTTCTTTGGTCCGGGTTTTGGGCATGTTTGAACCAACTATCTTCATTTTCTTTAGCTCATGTTTTGATGGTGTTAGAGCCAATATTTGCCTTGCGGTTCTTGTTTTGAGCATGTACGAACCTATCCTTTCTGAAAACAAACACGCAATGGTATGTCTGATGAAATGAAAAGCTGAAGTGGAAATCGGGCTTGAAGTAGTGTTTGAGCATCTGCCGATGACGGGACCCCCAAACTGACTCTGTGCCATCTAATTCTTTTTAGGAAAAAAGGCATTTGGGCCTAATGCTTTGGATGATGTAGGGACCTTACCAAAAAAGCATCAAAATTGCTATGCTTTCCTTTGTCCTCTCTCCTTGAGTCCACTTTAGAACTTTATCTCCAATTTTGAAATTAGAGGCCTTAGTTCCTTTATCAAATGACTTCTTTATATTTTCTCGAACCTTCATAGCTCACATTTGCTTAGACCTCCTCCCTTGTTTCTTTTGGAGATTAATTTTCTGGTCTATTCTCCTCACCATGCTATCTTCTTCTTGTATCTCTTGAACAAACTTAATCAGCACGGTATTCCAGAGAACACCTTTTGGGAAACATTGCTTCTATTCCATAGAAAAGCTGATATGGTGACATGCCAATGGATTTATTTTTTGTAAACTGTCGGCCCACGGGGCATGCACTAACTTGTTGTGCCATGACTTTTTGTTCTCTTCCAACAACTTTTTGATGATGGTCACCGGGCTTTTGTTTGATGATTCAGCTAATCCATTACCTTGAGGGTAATAGGAAGTTGAATGAATAAGTGCTATTTAATACCTTTGACAAAAATCAACCATTTTCTTGGATCTAAGTAAACGGCATTATCGGTTATTATTTTCCTTGGGCGGCCAAACCGTGAGAGGATATGACCTTGAGGAAACTAATGATAGTGAATCGTAGCATTCCTAGTAGGTATGCTTCTCTATCCACTTGAGTGAAGTAATCTGTGGCTATTAGGATCCATTTGTGTTGTACGAGAGAAGAAGCGGGGTGAATTTCCCCTATGAAATCTGAGCCCCATTGCAGAAAGGGACCTTCAACGGTGATGGGTTGTAGAGGTAAGGGGAGGTTTCTTTTGCCTTCAAAAATATGGCATTTTTGTGACAATTATAAATGTATGGACATCATTGAAGAGTGTAGGCCAATAGTAGCCGGCTCGAGTATTTTGTTTGCGGTGGCTTTCCGGTTCAAGTGGCCTCCACACTCTCTTTTGCATGGAATTATTTTTTAATCCTTTAAACGAGACTCGGGCAAACATTTAAGCAATATGCCATTTGGATTCTTCCGAAGTATAAACGGTTATTCATTATCCTGACCAAGCTCCTGGATTTTAGCTTTAAGAATGCGGCCTTGGTCTTTGATAGTTCGGGAGAGGCATTGAGGTGTGTAAGCACATACGAGAATGTCGAGAATACCAGGAGAGCTACGAAACTTCTCACAGGTGGGATCGGGTAATCCCATACGCTCATCCAAGGCATCTACCATGCTAATGTATAGGGCTTGTAGATTTGATTCGGCCATTAGTTGAGCTATTACGACCTTTAATTAGTTTTGTAGGTTTTATCTCAAGGTCATATTCTAAGATTATAGCAATCCATTTGACCCTTTTCCCATCGGGTCTTGGGACAAGATGTCTTTAACCACTATATTTTGCACATAGGCTATGGTGTGGGAATGCGGTATGTACACCCTAAAGTCTTTCAAGGCCTTGGATAGAGCATAAGCTTTGTTTTTCCGTATGTTGTATTTCAAAGGTGCATCTCTTAGTCTTTCTTCCGAAGAAAGAAATGGGTTTTTCCATTCCCTCTGGGTTTTTTGCGGTATAAGCTGCGGCTATTGTATGCTTGGAGGCAAATGAAAAAATCGGGAATTCCTTTGAAATACGGGTTGATTAAGACAAGAGCACGGGTGAGTGCGATTTTAGCGATTCAAAAGATTTATTAGCTTAGAAAGTCACTTAACTCCTACACCTTTCTTTAGCATGTTAGTCATATTTCTAAGATGTTGACTAAGTTGGGAATAAACGTCCTAAGGAAGTTGATTTTTTTCCGAATAAAGGACCGTAATTCCTTGATGTTTCTCGAATTGTGTGATTTGTAGTATTCCTCAACTCTTTGCGGGTCTATCCTAATCCATTTCTCGGGGCTCATGATGTGGCCAAGAAAGCTTACCTTCTTGCAGCCCAAAATGTAGTGTTTAGGATTCGGTGATAGACCAAACCTTCTACATTTTTCAAATACTCTCTTCTCGGGTGTTCTTCCTTAGTCTTGGAATAGGCGTATGTCATCCGGATAGATGACAATGAAGCATCTATTTCATCTAAAAAATCTATGTCCATTGCTCTTTGGAAGGTTGTACCGACGTTCATCGATCAAAAGGCATATTTACATACATAAAGTGCCCCATGGGGTAGTAAAGGCTATCTTGAGTTGGTCTTAAGTTACTAAGACTTTAGTTTGTAGCTGAAAAACCATCTAGCGGGGAGATCCTTTTAGAGCCTACTACCTTCGAAGAATATTTTCCATTTTAGGCAAAGGGTAATGGCCTTTGGGTGAGGCTCTATTCGTTCCCCGAAATCAGCCTACGGCTGATCTCCAGTTTTTTTCTTTCTCACAACCCTAGGTTTGATACCCAATCGAGGAGAACCTTACGGGAAAAAATTATACTGCCTCATACATCTTCTTAATCTCTTTTTCTCTTCTTATTGAACGAATTGTTTTGGGTTTATTAACGAAGTTTTTGCCTAAAGGGCTTGATTTTCCTTGAGGTATTTTATGTTTGTATGATGTTCGTGTCATAGGTCCTCGAAGTGCTCATAACTCCAAGCAAACACATCAATGAATTCCTTCAGAAAGGTTTGTTGATCATAATAATCTCCACAGTAAATTTTCGCAAGAAACCTCGTTTAAATTCGGAAAATCCTCTCGTGACATAAGGGAATCCATTTTCGGCCTACCATTACCTTTCCTCACCTTAAAATTACATTTTGAAAATCTTTAAAACTTCCCAGCACCTTTCAGCCAAACCCCTGCCCTTTTTCCTCACGTAATTCGGTCTTGAGCCAAGGGCAAAAGCACTGAGCCTTATCAAAGTATATGGTGCATTCTAAGCCATCCCAGATCAAAACATAGATCAATGTACCACAACGCTCTCAGTGGTGGTCCGTTAACCCAAAAACAATGTTCAAAGCTTCTCGGTATTCATTGCACGCCTTCCGGGGGTGGGCGGTAATTCTCGTTTGGCTAGCGATTCCATACATCGCTGTCGCGGTAATCCTAACGTATGGCTCCAAAGCCGCCATTCAACGCACGCTGCGGTCGGAAAAAGACACGCGGTGATATCGCTATTAGCGGGTGGATTTGGAGAGCTTCGTAATGGTCGTCGTCCGCCAGCTCCGGGTTTTAGTCCATGGAAAATCACGCCACTGACTTCTGTCCATCGCCTCAGATGCTCTTTCAACCATCGATCTCCTCTCGGATCGGACGGTCCATATTTAGTCACATGCATGCCTTGGACCCAATCTCCCACTACGTCCATTATCCCACATGTGCGTCGCATTTCTCTTCCGCCCATTACATATGTCGGTCATAAGTCAAATTTCATCATTTTTCATTTAAAATTTCACCGGTTCGCCTACGATTATTCCACTACACTTCCTTCATCACCACCCTACATGCTTCCACCATTTCATCATGTTGCATCACTACACGGTCGCCTCCATTGCATCGCCGTCCCCCATGCATTTGTTTTCTTCACAACTTTGTGTGTTTTGCGGAGTCTACGAGCGGCAGAGATTATCGTAATTGCTTATCCGTACAAAAGCGAGAACGCGTCAAAGGACAAGTTTTTCGGGAGGTAGAAGTTATGAAGAAAGTCTTGGGTAGGCTAGCGCGACATGACATCCATTAAAGAAAGCAGAGGGTTATACTTTGGCAAGCTTCCCGAGTGTCATTTCAAGAAATGAATGTCTGGAAAACGGGAGACATAAATGTTTGCGGTAAAGACTCAAGAGTATCGGTGGAAGATCGAGCCGGTGTTTGGCATTGAGATTTTAAATCATAATTCAGGGTTTAGAAGGTAGAAATTACAATGCACATACCCTCCGGAGTTTATATTTTTTAGGCGAATTTTCTTTCGGGAAAGGGACGGAATGTTTATACAATTTTACTCCTTTAACGTGTTGCGAAGAGATCTTCATCCGGTGCATTTATTTAAAAACCTTCGGCCTCAAAATACATGCAACACATCATAACCATTACGGTAATAGAGTCTTAGCATATACTGCCATTTTGTTTTAATGATACAATTAAATGTTCATCACCCACTTTCTTTATTAGTCTTCTTTGTTTCCTATAAAACTAGCAGGCTGATTATGAAGGGTTCCATATTTTATCAGAAAACTATGCGATTGAAAGGCTTTTTGTATACATTTTTTGTAAGCTCTTGTATGAAGGCTCGGAGCCCATAGGGTCTCGATTGAGGAGGAGTTCTATCGGTAAAGAGGATTCTGGTCTTTGATATTTCGGAGTGTGTAAACTTTTCTCTTATGTGTTATTTTAATAGATCATTTCATTTCATCCATCTTTCTTGTATCATGTTTTACAGATACGAGTGGCTCCCTTTGAATTTTGGTATGGATTCATCCTAGTTGATGCCCATGCTTAGATAAATCAGACTAGCTTTAAATATGGCTCATGCATGATATTAAAACATTATTCATCTTACTTGTCTTTACGCTATATTAGTTTCTTTGGAGGTGCTTTTAAAAAATGATATTATCATGTATGGATTGTTAGATTGTGGCCATGCATGGTGGTATTGTATATGCGGGTATCAGCTCAATGTTGAATAATATCTCCTCACATTTCATTCACTACATACCTTCGATGACATGTGCGTGAGTATTTGGATCGGCCCACTTTGAAGTAAGTTGTCTGCGAATTTTTTTGTTGCTTTTTATATTGGAGTTTTACATATTTTGCCTGCAATATCTCTTTCTTTGTGTCAATTTCGAGGGTCTTGGTCCCATTCCAAATTAAGTTTCCCTGATTTTATAGGAGATATCATGTGAGATGAAGTTGACAACTTCATGTGTTATATTATATCACTCCTTGCTTTGCTAAGATGTCTAAGAAGCGGTGGTCTATCACAACTCTAAGTTGTCTCTAGGAGTGACAAAATCTTTTCGGCACCATTCACGAGGATCAAATTTGATAAAATTAAAATCCCTGGGCCTTGAAAAAAATCTAATTCACTCTTCAGAGTAGGTAAGGGTATGGAGGTTGGGGATTGTAGATCCCTCACCTTGGCGACTCCACGTTTGTTTATTTGATATATCTATTTGCAGTCCTGGCTCCTTGTAAGCCACCTAAGGTTAGATACATCTAAGCCAAAGACACCTTCAAGATCTAACCACGAAAATATCATACATAGAAGAAATTGGAGGAAAGAAAATCAGTCCATTACGAGATTCCCGAATTCTCTCAATAATACTATCCATCCTCTTCACTCAATAAGTCCAAGTGAAAAGCCCTACTACAACGAGAAAATCTGAATGTTACTCGGATAGTCCACCAGAGAGGCTATCGAGAAATAAAAACGGTATTTATCCTACTCCACGAGGTTGAATAGGTCAAGGAAGTAATCGAAGTATACGCTATTAACACACCTTTGTTCCCCTCAACCCCTCAAGCTGTAGTTGAGTATATTCCTATTATTATTCATACTCACTTCCTCCTCCTCCCTCTTACTCATCAAACTATTGCACTACATCCACCTCCTCCAATGGCTAATGTTCAGGCCAACTATGTGATGAAAAAATATGCTCCCACAGCATTACCCCAGTGTTGAATGATATGCCCGGGGATTATACGAAAGATATTTCCCAGTTGTGGGGAAAATGAGATTGATGCTCAAAAACATCTTGAGACTTTACGCTCCTTTGCGAGGAGAACTTTAATGTTGAACATTTAGATGTGGTCTTAAAAATTTGTTTGTCTTGATCTCTAGATGGTGAAGCTCGAAAATGGTTTAAGACATTGGTGGCCATTCTATTAACACTTGGGATAACATGGAAGACACTTTATTAGGAAATGGGAGAGAAGAAAGATCATGGAAATTGTCTCATTGAGTTAAATACACTAAAGAAAAGACAAAATGAAGGAGTGTCGGAAATTTAGAAGAGATTTAATGAATTAATATACGAGTCTCCCTGTCGATATGAAACCCCATCAAGAAACTGTTGCCTAAATTTGTTTTTGTAGCGACCTTTGATTCGAGTTTGGTTTCTCTCTCGAGAGAAAGAAAACCTGCTACTCTATAGATGATGCTCGGAAGGCAGGATACGGTAGAGAGTTGAAGCAAACTTTGCCTCCTTTGGTAAATCAAAGAAGAAGATACGAGCAAAGAGATACCGAGAAGAAGGGGGCAAAGAAGAGGAATCTACCTCTAACAAGATAGAGACTCGGCCATTGACAAAATGGAAGAAATGAGAGAAAAATTGATTAAGAAAATGGTCAAGCTTGAATTGGAAGCCAAGAACACAACCTTGAAAATTTCCAGAATGCTCCAAATAGAGGTTATAATCCTTAGTATGAAGACCACCCACACGCAAATATTGCCAAAGCGAATCAAAGAGAAACAAGATCCCGGGTACCGCACCCATTGTACCTGGAAGGTCTAGAAGATGATCCCCCTTTGAGATCACTTTGTGGGCCGGAGGATACAAATCTTGCTTTCTCGGATAGAAGAAAGGAAAGGAATTATCATTGCAAGAAGAATAAAAGGCTAGAGACACGGAAGACTGGGAGATTGATCACTATTGTAAGCAATTTGTTGACCTCATGCAAGCACGGCTCAATATAAGATATGACCTCGAATCTTCTAGAGAACTCGTACTCAAGAGTAAGAAGAGCCACATCGAAGGAAGCACACCTTCGGGAGGAGTCAACAATGTAGAAATCCTGAGACAAAGAGTAAGGGACCTCTAAACAAACCTTTGCAGTTTAATGATCAAATTCCTTCCTCTTCAAAAGCAGTCATTCCCAATGTCAAGTACGTATGTCTAAAGAAGTCAAGCCCCAGTGAAAATAAAAGAGTCAAAGAGGTTGTGATATAAAATTCCCCTCCTGCTTTTAGTTTTCCAAAGGAACTTGAAAAGGTCAAAATCCCGAGTCCCCCTTGATGAACTTTTGAAAACGACTGACATATCAATCTCAAGTCACCTCTTTCATGCTCCCTCGAGCTCCAATCATCCCATATAGTCTCAACCTTGAAGAAATACCCATGGTATTTTTTGGCCCACATGTTGAGGAGTTAGATCCCTCTACTCCCTCCCTTCTATGTGTCTCTAGTTATTCATGACACGCTACTACATAATTGTATGTTAGATTCTAGAGCTTCCCACAATCTTATGCCTCATCATTCATGGAACAACTAGGATTACAAATCACACGTCCATACGGGACCTCTATTCATTTGACTACAAAAGGATTAAATGCTTGGGGGATGATCAAGGATTTGGTGTTCGATTTGGCCCAAATCCCAACAAAAGAGATAATGGTAATGGACATCGTGGTGGTGATATCCCGGCTCGTTTGGTATGTTAACATCGAAAGTCTGGGGAACAAGGGTGGGGGATCCTCAAGATGGATTTAACATATGCCACAATCCTAGTTTTTTGTGGCCAATAGAGGAGGTTGTATAGAAGAGACTAGATTTTTCAAGATGGTGACTAAGGCTTACAATTCTTGTAAATTCACCGGTCTGATGGGAAAGGAGATTTTTCATTCTTGATCTTTGAAGAAGATCGAATTATGCTCATGAACCATCCTTCTTCCGGATCAAGGCTGAACACCTCACAAAAAAGAGCCATGAAGTAGGAGTCTGGACACTCTCCATTTTGATGGGGCAAATTCAAAGGAAAGGTAATGGGGCTGGAATATTATTGATTTCTCTACAAGAGGTGGGTTCCATTGTCTTTCGAAGCTAGAATATGAAGCTACTAATAATGTGTCGGAATATGAAGCACTTCTATTAGGATTGCGGCCCGGTAAGAATATGAACATACGAAACTTAAAAGTGCAGGAGACTCACAAGGCGGTGAGGTCGGGCAAGTCGGAATTGAGTGTCGGACCAAACATCCTAGGCTAAGGGCTTATAAGAATGAAGTTTGGGACATGGTAGAAAACTTCTTCTTGGCATTCAATATCCGATTCATGCCCAGATAACAAAATAGCATGGCTGATTCCCTTGCTATGGCTGCTGGTAGGTTGACCACCTCGAGAACCCTCTTTTTAAGGTATGAAGTTGAGGTGCGTTATCGACCATCAATCCCGGATAACATCGAAATAACTTGGAAGGTATTTGAGGATGAAGAACGGATGAAGATTCTGGAAACGTAGGAGAATTCTCTGATATCGAGATTGATGATGATGAAGGTTGAATGCGAAGATCTTACTTGAGAAGAAAAATTTGGGAGAATAAAGTGGCGAGTAGTAAGGTGTTGGAGTTAAGGAAACATAATACCTAGAGTGATGCCTCTAGAAATAAATGTGACAAAAATGATGTCCCACTTCTTTGACCAAGAAAAGTGGTAGAAGAGAATTAGGTAGAAGACACGATTTGGGTACTAAGGCTTACCCCAAAATTGTTAAAGCATCCGGGAAGATCACGGAGAATATAAAAAGCTATATCATAAATTATTTCGATCTTACAAAGATGTGTTTGGATGGTCCTATCAAGACTTGAAAACTTTTTTGATATCGGTATTATGCGGTATAAATCCCGAAGACGGATACAAACCCCATAAGCGAAGCTCGGAGAAATCAATCCCCTCTTTGCTTCCTTCTATTGAGAAGGAAATTAAAGAAGTTGTTAAAGGCCAAAATAATTGTACCATTGACGTACTACGAATGGGTGGCAAACCTTGCTTGTCCCTTTGTACGAAAGAAGAATGGAGAAATAAGAGGCATGTGTGGATTTTAGAAATTTAAACGAGAGCATCCTTAAAGGATAATTATCCAGCACCTAAGATGGATCATCTTGCGAGAGGTGGTTGAACTAGGCATCGATGATGGATGGATTCTCTGGTTATAATCAAGTCGTTGTGCTTCGAGAAGACCAAAATAAGGCTTGCTTTCACCACACCATGGGGTACATTTATGTATGCCGGGATGCCTTTTGGATTGATTAATGTAGGGGCCACTTTCGGAGGGAAATGGACATTGCCTTTGTTGGGGAGCAAGATAAATTCCTAGTGGTCTACTTTGATGATATACATTTGTATTTTTCCAAGAATGATGCGAGCACATTGAGAATGCACGTATAATTTTGAAATGCGAGAAGGTATGGTCTCTCTCTGAATCCTCAAAAAGTATTTATTTGCATTAGAAGGAAAAATTTTGGGACACATTGTAACAAAAGATGGAGTGAAGATAGATCCTAAGAGGGTAGATGTTATAAATGGTATCACTTTTCCCAGTAAGAAAGAGGTACAAGAATTCCTAGGGTGTATTAATTTCTTGAGAAGGGTTTATTCCTAGCTATGATGAAATAGTTAAACACATAGCCGACATCTTTGAGAAGAAGAATAATGAAGTTAAATAGTCCCAAGAATCACGAGAGGCATTTACCATAATAAAAAATGCTTTTGCGAAGCCCTGTGCTAGGCGGACAGTTATGATAAACCTTTCATGATTTTTTCTTTTGCATCACCTCAAACAATAGCGGGAGTTTTATTAACGAGAAGAATAGAAGATGGATATGAGTAGCCTATTTCCTTTTTCGGTCGGGCGCTCCATGATGTAGAATTAAAGTACAACATATTGGAAAAGAAAGCATCATACTGATGAAATCCCTCAAAGAATTTCGCGTATATCTTACGATTCCATATCTTGCATTTGTCCTGAAAATTTGCTTGTAAAGATATCCTTATTCGGGGGATAGTGAAGGAAAAGTGGATTTCCAAAATACGGGAGTATGACTTAGACATCGCATAAGCTTATCAAAGGAACTGAGGGGCTTTTTTCCAAAAATGTTATCTAAATCAAACTATCAAGTACGTAGACAAATTTGTCCATTATAGCGAGTGCTGAGAATGCGAAGAAAAAAGAACGACGGGGAATTGGAGTAGCTACTCCGAAGCACATATGAAGTACCTCACGGTCGGTGGTACAAAGAGATAGTAGAATATCTCCTCACACTTGGCTTGCC
The DNA here is from genome assembly GCA_034641835.2 of Pinus albicaulis. Lineage (NCBI taxonomy): Eukaryota > Viridiplantae > Streptophyta > Pinopsida > Pinales > Pinaceae > Pinus > Pinus albicaulis. Next base: position 209,801,437 of record CM076583.1, on the reverse strand, counting down.
CTCCAAAGTACGTGATAAAGCTAAGTACAGAACACTAAGTTAGAAATCCTGAAATATAGTCACAAACGGTCGACTATGCGCGGATCCCTCGGGTATCTTCTTGCTATGTCTCATAGAGGATGAGGTAGGAAGTATTATGGCTGAATTTCATGAAGGAATGCGTAGGGGGTCACTCTGTTCGGGGGCCACGGCTCACAAAATCTAGAGAAATTTGGTTTTTATTGGCCAAGCAGGAGATGTTTTTGCCGGGGTTAGAGCATGTGAAAAATTTCAGAGAAATTTCTTCGAAAGACGAGAAGATGGCACCTCTACCCCATGATTCCCGTACCGTAGATGAACCATTCAGAAAATGGGGAATCGATTTTATAGGTGTGATACATCATAATCAAGTAGTCAGCATAAGTGGATTTTAATGGCCACTAATTATTTCACTAAATGGTGGAAAGCCATGCACGCAAGAATGCTACGGTCTTGTGATCATAAAGTTCATGGAGGAAAACATCATATCCCGAGATTTAGTTGCCACAGCACAGAATAGTGAGCGATAATGCACGGGCTTTCAAGTACGTAGCGAAATTTTTGAGTTTCTACCTGACAATATATAATTATCACACTAAACCCTCTCTGACCTATTATCCACGAAGTAAACTGGCGAGAATCTTCAATAAAACCACAGTGAGAGACCACAAAAAGACTATCAATGAGAATTAAATTGGGATTCCCAAATTAAATTTTCTCTGTGGGCCCGATAGAATTACCATGAGAGAGCAAGCCAGGGAAATCCCCATATGAACTAGTATATGGGAGGGCGGCGGTATTTCCTATTCAATTAGCCCTTGTGCTTTGATTCGTGCGGGAAAGTCGGGAAGAGCTGATGATATGATACGAAAAAATAAACCAGGCAGTGGAATTTGAAGAAACACGCGATCGGAGTAAATCAAGGGAACGACGGAATATCGGAGAAGATGGAATACCTTTTACGTCGGCATGCTAAAGACAAGAATCTGCAAGTTGGTGATCTAGTGCTTAGATGGGACATACGGAAGGCGAGAAGGAAAACATGAGTAAATTTATTGCTTTTGGTTTGGCCTTTAAAAATTATAGAATAGGGGAAATAATTTCATGTTGGATAATTTACGGGGCGCTTATTTGGATGCCTGTAAATGGTCAATTCCTTAAACCCTATTTCTAGTTCGACTCGGTGAAAGCCTGGTGTATTATATTGTATATTAGTTTTATGTTTCATTTTTGTTCAAATAATGTGGGTGTTATTATCAATCGTAAAGTGAAAAGCAAGGTTGACGAAGAGGCGAGTTTCCACGAGAGAAGATGATCGGAGAAATTCTGCACCAAGTTCTCTCGACATGTTGTTTCGGGGATAGAACGTGTCCCCCGAGTGGAGCCAATGTTGATCATAATCGGCTCCCTATTAAATTTTCGCAAACAACCTCGTTTAAATCCACGCAAATCCCCTCTAGCGCCTAAGGAATACATTTCGTCCCTCTTGTTAACTTTCCTACCCCAAATTACATTTTTTGAGAAAATCACAGCAAAGCCTAGCACCTTTCGGCAGGACCCACGCACCCTTTTCCCTCCACGTAGTCCCGATCTTTGGAACCGAGGAAAAAGCACTAGGTGCTTATCAAAGTATATCGGGTGCATTCGAGCGCGTCCGGTGAACCATAGATCAACGTACCGCGGCCTCCCACCATGGTGGTCTAGTGCCCAAAAACAACTGTTCAAAACTGTCCCCGGTATTCATCACACCACCTTCCGGCGGTGGGCAGTAATTCTCGTTTGGCCATCGATTCCATACATCGCTCTTAGCGTGTCACGTATGCCGGCTCCAAGCTTGACCGTTCATCGCACGCTATTGTTCGGAAAAAAAGACACACGGCGATATCGGCCCCATCGGCCATCGGATACGGGAGAGCTTCATCCCAGCGATTAGGTCGCGCCGAAGTTGCACGGGTTTTAGTCCACGGAAAATCACGCCCACGGCCTTGTCCGTCGCCTCCGATGCTCTTTCCTTCGTCCGATCTCCTCTGAGATCGGACGGTCCATATTTAGTCACATGCACGCCTTGGACCCGAGTCTCCCACCATGTCATTATCACGTATTAAATCGCATTTCTCTTACGCCATTACATATGGCAGTCATAAGTCAAATTTCATCATTTTTCGTTTAAAACTTTCACCGAGTTCGCCTACCATTATTCCACTGCACTTCCTTCATCACCACCACTGCATGCTTCCACCATTTCATCATGTTGCGTCACTACAGTCGCCTCCATTGCACTCCTTAGTCCCCATGCATTTTTTTTCTTCACAACTTTGTGTGTTTTGAGTCTACGGTGACGGAGAAATTATCGTAATTTGCGGCATCCATTACAAAAGTCGAGAACGCGTCAAAGGACCCGGTTTTTCGGAGGAAAATTTATGAAGAAAGTCACGGGTAGGCTGGCACAACGACATGACATCCATTAAAAAAACAGGGTTATACTTTGGCAAGCTTCCGTGTCATTCAAGAGGCGAGATATCATAGACGGAGAACATAAATGTTGCGGTAAAGAGTATCAGTGGAAGATCAAGGAATTTGGTGTTGGGCATTGAAGATTTTAAAACATAATTCAGGGTTTAGAAGGTAGAGAGTACAATGCACAAAAAACAATACCCTCCAGGTTTATATTTTAGAAGAATTTTCTTTCAGGAAAGGACGGAATGTTTATACGATTTTACTCCTTTACCGTGTTCTTGAAGAGATCTTCATCCAGTGCATTTATTTAAGAACGCCGGCCTCAAAATACATGCAGCACTTTAGAACCATTCAGCAGTATGGGCGTGCATGCCTTTTCCATTTTTTTTAATGATACAATTAAATGTTCATCACCCACTTTCTTTATTAGTCTTCTTTGTTTCCTATAAAAACCCCAACGAACAGATTATGAAGGGTTCCAGATTTTATCAGAAAAATATGCAGTGAAAGGCTTTTTGTATACATTTTGTAAAGCTCTTGTATGAAGGCTCAGAGCCCATAGGGTCTCAGTGAGGAGGAGTTCTATCTGTTAAAGAGGATTCTAGTATTTGATATTTCACAGTGTGTAACCTTTTCTCTTATGTGTTATTTTAATAGATCATTTCATTTCATCCATCTTTCTTGTATCATGTTTTGGAATGCGAGTGGCTCACTAATTTTTGGTATGGATTCATCCTAGTTGATTCCCATGCTCAGATCAGTCAAGCGCTTTAAATATGGCTCATGCATGATATTCTGTTCCATTATTCATCTTAACCGTCTTTCTGCTATATTAGTTTCTTTGGGAGGGTGCTTTTAAAATGCTATTATCATGTATGGATTCTTAGATTGGTAAGCCCATGCATGGTGGTATTGTATATCTAGGTATCAGCTCAATGTTGACTAATATCTCCTCTGCATTTCATTCACTACATACACCTTCTGATAACTTATGTCTATGAAGTATTTCTGAATCGGCCCGCTTTGCAGTAAGTTGTCTCTAAATTGTCTGTTGCTTTTATATTGGAATTTTGCATGTTGCCTCTGTAATATCTCTTTCTCTGTGTCAATTTCTGAGGGTCTTGGTCCCATTCAGATTACTTTTCCCTGTTTATAGGAGATAGCATGTGAGCTGAAGTTGACAACTTCATGCATTATATTATACGCTCCTTGCTATGCTAAGATGTCCTAGGTACTCGTCTATCACAACTCTAGGCTGTCTCTAGGAGTGACAAAAAGGTCAATGTATTTCTTTTTCATGTTTGCAGGCAGGGACTTAGGCAATTTGATCATCCTAGGTTTATCTTCAGTGCCTATGTTGCATTCTTCAACATCAGAGTCTGCATGTTCTATAGTGGGATTTTTTTCTACATCATCAAAGTAAAAAAGGTCTTCAAAAGGCACCAGACCTCGAGGTATGTTCTTATCTTTGGTCTGCAAAACCTCTACTTCTTCACTATCTGCGTTTTCACATTCTTCATTTGGATTTCCAATTTGTTCGTTTACAGTGTTTATTTCTATGTTACAGGAAGGTTACTTCTCATCTGAGGACTCTTCACTTAGGTAGCTACTGTCAGATCTAGAGTCTGAATCAGAAAATTCAAACCCGTTTCTGCCTAACAGGAAATACTCAATCTGTATATCTCCTTGAAAAACTTGCCAATATTTTTCATTATCCGGCACTCCAGGTCTGAATTTGGTTTGAATGATGATCTGTTGGTCCCTTGGAGTCTTATGGTATGAACTAGATAGGCAAGCTAATCCGTTTGCAATGACATTTTGACTCCTAGGAACAAACACTAATTCATATTCAAAAACTGTTTTCAATAAATCCATAGTGTCATTCCTGTAAGCTCTCAATCTAGGATGTTTCACTGTGTACTCACCATTCACCTGTTTGATAATCAGCTCAAATCCCCCCTGCACAGTTATGCTACGAGCTCCTAAATTTCTCAATAGGTTTAAGCCCAGGATAAGAGCCTCATACTCTGCGATATTATTTGTACATCTGAAATGCAGGTTGCAGGCATGGCTCTTTGTGCAGTCATTCTCTGTGTTATGTAGCCACACCCCTGCTCCAGCAGCTCTCTTGGTGCATGACCCATCAAAATTCATCTCCCATAAGGGTTCATTTTTCGTTTTATCAACACTTCCTCCCCTACAGCTGGGTTCGCCATTATGTTGCATTATAGGAGCTGCACTAGCCTGTGAGTTGTTTTGTTTTTTTTCGTGGGTATGGAAATCAGAGTGGTGACTAGTTGGCTGATTGGGCTTTGTTTCTGGTTCACTTTGAGTTTTTGTTTCAGTGCACTGTTCTGAGTTTGCTACATCATTCTCCTCCGAGTCTAGAGTAGCCATTATGTTAACGTCCATGGGCTCTGTTTCCTTGTTTGTATCTCTGTTTTTGGACTTTGACTCTTCTGAGGATTCATCATTACAGAGGATGAAGGAGTCAAGGTCTGTATGTATAGAGTATAAAGGTGAGTTTTCAGGCTTTTCGGGGCTACTAACCAGGAATTTCATTTGTGCCTCTCTGTACAGTATTCTAAGTTGGCAAAAGATTGGGATTGTTTCATAAGCCCCATCCATCTGCATTGTTCGTTGCAGCTTGGTTCCCCATGATCTTGATTATAGCATGCCATAATTGGGTGGCACATCTGCCACAACAACATCCATGACCATACACTTGGCTGGAATCCAGGTAAGGCTCACACATAAATCTTTGATCAGGCCAAGACACTTTACTCTGCTAGAGTCAAATGAATATAAGTCTTTATAGGGACGGGTTATCTCTAGGCCTAATATTTCCATCACTACTTTAGGAATCATGTTGTGTGATTCCCTAGAGTCATGCATTGCATTGTGGAGAATCTTATCATGGACATTGAGACTGATATAGAAAGGTGGCACTACCCCTTCCTGAAAATTTCCTTCTATCTTTGGACCAAACAGAAGGGCAGGTTGATCATCACTCAGATTTACAGTGTCACTGTTCTCTCTTAAATTTAATGCTTTCAAAATTTTTACTTTATATACATCCTGAGTGGCCAGCTTAGAGAGTGGGACAAGGATTTTAATTTTTGCAATCTCACTCTCCAAATTTAAAGTGGACTAACTCTTTGGAATGTTCAACTCTGTTTTGTTAATCACCACCTTAGTGGTTGAATCAGTGTGCTAATTATCACTATGTACAGTGTTAGAAACTATTTTATCAGGAGTACTAACTGTTGTGTTAGTACTGCTTGTTGGTTGACCTTGTTTCTGAGTGTTTTGGTTGTCTTTTTCTTTGTTCTTCCCAGAACTCTCAGCTGCCGATTTGTTACTTTCAACAGTTGCTTTAGAAGTTTTCTCAGGCCCTTTCTTGATGGTAACCTCAGAAGCTTTTGGTTTGGTAGTATCTAAGCTCTTTTTGCTTCTAAGTTCATATTGTTCTCTGACCTGCATGATGGAATTTTCAAATCCTAACCTGTAATCCTCAGATTCTAACCATTCCTTATCCCAATATGAGGGTGAGGGCTGATCTTCTTCTGTGTAACAGTTTTGGATTTTTGTTTCAAACATGTTTATGGTGTTCCCCTCAGACTCTTCCATGATCCCCTCATCCTCATCAAGAAATTTCTCTTGGAATGGGGGAATCACTTGCTGATATGATTCTCTTTGTCTGTTGGGAGGGGTGTTGTTTCTTCTAAAGTTCTGGTTCTGGTTATGATTTTGATTTCTGTTTTGGTTACTAACTGTGACAACCATTTTTTCCATCATTTGTTGTAACCTTTCCACATTTTTAGATAAACGGTCATAATTCGGATCAAATGTGGAAGCTACATTGTCATCTCTATATGTTACCCTTTTTTCAGCTCTCAATCTTGCTTTCTTCTCAATCAGATTTGCCTCTACACTCACTGCTCCTTTTTGCATATCCTCCAATGTGTTGTAATCCCTCTCCCTAAGCTGGTATGACATGTCAGCATCGAGGCCTTCAGGGTACTTTACTAAAACCATACCTAGGGGAGGTTTCATGTGTGGAGGAAGAGCATTATAAATGCTGTTAAACCTTGTAGAGTAGTCTTGGACACTCTCTCCTACATTTCTTTTCAGGCTCTTGTATTCTGCTAGGATTTGGAGAGGGTTAGCCTTAACTTCCCATTTGTTTATGAAAGTCTGATATAAAGCAAGAAGGTCTTGGATACTATTTGGAGGTAGGCTTTTGAACCATTTCTTCACATCATATCCTAGGCTCTGGGAAAAGATTCTCATTTTGACTATTTCATCATCTATCTCCATATAGTTAAAGGAATCTTCCATCCTATGTACATGGTGTTGAGCTGTGATGGACTCTTTTGCAGTGAAATGTGGGATCTTTGATTGATAATCATTTGGTAAGGGTACTAGAGGCTAAGGTAATACCAGAGGTTCATACCATGCTACCATGATGGTGTTTTGATGAGGTAAAGGGTTGGCTTGAGCAGCTGGGATATTAGGACCAACAGAAGCTTGTTGGGCAGATTTAGGGTGGCATATCCCCAAGTTATGAATGAAGTGAATATCAGGAGGTGTAGATAAAGGGGTCTCTCTGTCCCTAATGTGTTTACCACTTTGAGTAGGTGAACCAGGAAGCTCAAGGTCTGACTGGTCTAGGACATTGAATGACCTAGTTCTTCGTAAACTGTTTTGAGTGCCTAGGTCAAAAAATGGGTCTGATAGAGCTGTAAAGTCTTCTGGTGTAGAGTTAGCTCTATGGATGTGGCTGGAAATAGTTGATTGTTTAGGTGTAGGAGATCTCTTGAGGATTCTCTCAGGATTATCAACTATTTCAGGGGGTTTTGGGTTAGGGTAAGCTCTTGTGTGAATGGTTCGGAAAGCTAGAATGTTGTTTTCTGACCAAGCAGCTTAACCCTACCTCTTACTACTATTATGGCTGATGTTGTAATGGCTTTGGTTTCCCAGTGGACTCTAATGTGAACCAAGATAATCAGTAGGCCTATTGATCACCAGTGGAGTCTTTAAACCATTTAGGAATTATGGAGTCGCGAGGTGGAAGGTTTAAGATGTTTCTGGAAGGTACACTATCCACCACAGTGCTTATGAAATATCCCTTTTCAGGATATATTCAAAACACAACAAACTCTAACGAGAGATTGACTGGGAGGGAATTTACCAGATATGTCACCCCTGAAAGAGTGTGAGATCTGGAGGCTACCTGGCCCTTTCCAGACTCTATCTAAGAGTATGGGAGAAACACAACAAATGGTATAGAAGTTGAACTATGAATAGGAGTGCTTAAATACCAACCTAACCAGAGATTCTAGGTTTTCTGAGGCTCTTTGTAATGTAGTAAGATGGGAAATACTCAGAAATTCCCTAGCGGAGTCGACATTATGTTGGGGTTCCCATGTTTTAGCAAGGTTGGAAATACCAAAAGATGAGACAACATCAAAACCACTTTCAGACCTCAGGATCTAGCCCTCCTGGGTCCAGAGAGGGATCTCTCTATGATATGTCAAAGTTATATGACTTTGAAGCTCAGTGTTTAAGATGTTAGGCTAGTTATAGGCACAGATTTTGCTTGTTTGATAATTTGTTTGGTTGCTGGTTATCAGGAAAGAAGGGTTCAATATAAGACAAGGATGAGCAAAGAGGATTTAGGCAGAGGTGAAGTATTCCATGGAGAATTCAAAACCATTGGGCAATGGAGTTAGGAAAGGATTTTCTTTCTAATCAATATGCAGGCTTTCAATTGGGCTAGTCATCTAAAACATTGGATCTTAAAGATGATTGTGTGGTATGAATGGTAAGGGAGGAGGAACAATAAAGGTTTAGAACACAAAGTTAAAGACCTGAGATTAGGGAGAGACTTTGAACTCTCAATTCTTCAGACTTCAGCTTGGGGATCTTAGAAAGGCCAGCTAGTTGCACAAGGATCCTAGTGGACAGGGCTAACTCTAATCCCCAGTTTTCCCAAATCTTCCAGCTAAATCCTAACAAGAACATCTAAGAAAAGATACATTTAATTCATACATCAGAGAGCAGGCAATAACATCCACTACACTGGTTAAATTAACTGAAATCAGTTCTTAGATAACACATTTAGTAGAAAACATTGAAGGCGAGGAGAGAAGAAACATAGGGTATCTAAAAAAGGTAAATCCTATGCCAATATTCTGATGCAAGCCAGTAGAAATGAAATGAGATGAAACAAAGAGACAAAAAAAATCACCACTGCTTTAGATCAGGATCCAAAGAAATGTGCTTGTCATATTAAATAGAAATACCAGTCAAGTACAACATTTCCAATAGCTGGATGCTCAGTCTGAGACCATCTTCCTTAGCCTATCTTACAACTTTACACAGAGACTATGTCTCAAAAGAAATAGCTTGCAATTCTCTGATAACTGATCAAAAACCTTTACAATGAGTTTCTCCATGAATTTATAGCTCTAGTGGAGCAGAGAAGGTAGGTGAAAAAATAAATGCAGCATTAAAAAATCAAAAGAGGAAGAAGGCCGAAGCCCACTTTGTATAAATTCTGTGCATTAATCTGTGGCACTCTTGGGTGAAAGAGTGGTCTTTGTCGGGTTTCCATTTACTCCAGGTATGTCTCTGATGTACTATACTGCAACATTTTGTAGTACTTCTAGTGAATAAACAAAAAGGTAAATAAATGATGCTAGGGTCTGCCATACTGTGAATCAAATGCTCTGGTAGCGTAGGGCTGTTGTCAGGGTGGGAAATTATCTAGGAACACGGTATAGGATAAAAGCTGCATAGACACTCTATCCTTTATGGGGAAAACATTCTGCTGATGTGAAAGCCCTGATATACATAAAATTCTGCGCGCTATACCCTCTGTATGCTCCATGATGTCTTCGAACTAGTACCCTTGTCCTTTAAACACTGGATTAAGGCTCAAAATATTCTATTACGTGCCTTGAACTCCTCTCTGCTCCCACACTTCTCTGTCGGTGAAAACTGCGCTTGTAAGGGCTCTGGGGGAGTTTTACATAATTCAAACCATGTTATTTTAATGCAGGTCCTGTCATGGCTCCTTCCCAGGCCCTTTCTTCATAATTCCAGCTCCTGCAAATGGTATTTTCCTGTGTTCTCTGTCACTGTGACAAGGACTGTGAATTATGGTGGTTTATGGCCGCTCGAAACCCTGAAAAACATGAAAAATTGTTGAGAAAAAACATGTATGGAGGTGGTTGATGTAGCGGAGACGACGAAAACGGACGTGGACGATGAATGCAGTGAATACTGTGGAGGAAAACCATGAAACAACAGGAAATGCACGGGAAGGCATCGTGATAGACAATTTAATCGTAAAAACATTAAACTTCGACCTATGAATGGAATATAAATACAGGGACGGGCGAGAAAATCAATGAGACATGTGGGATGATGACGTGGCGGTACGGGGTCAACCGTTGGTGTGCGACTGAATCTGGACCGTTCGATCTCAGGAGGAGATCGACGGCTGGGGACGTGTCGGAGAGCGATGGATAGTGGGCCAGGGGTACGGATGCCTGTGGTTAAACTCTACGCAACTTCATGGAGCGACAACCGTTAGATGGGTGGTCGCAGATCGGACGGCTGATATGTATATCGCTCTATGTCTTGTGCCGAACAATAGCGCGTGATTTGCGAGTGGTTTTGAAATAGTGTCGCTGCCACGCGTCGTTTGATGAGTGGAATCACTGTGAAATGGGGAAAACTGCTTGCCCTTCAAAAGTGGTGTGATGAAAACCAGCAGTTTCTGAGTAGTGCATGGGCAGGGACCACTGGGGCAGATGCATTTTGGACCGTTGGATCAACGGCTAAACGGATGGCTGATATTCAATTGGGCAGTGAACGGGTTGGGCCGTGGGCGTTGTGGAGCCTACGATGATCGTTTGATCTGTAGAGATCGACGGTTTAAAATGCGCCCGATATACAACTTGGTAAGCGTTGTCCGCCATGGTGCCTGGTTCTAGCGTCGAGGTCACGTGGTGGAAAATATGAGGGGGCTAGTGCTGAAAGGTGCTGAGCCCATATATATGGAGAATATGGTTTTTTGGGCAATTTTTAGTGCGTTTTCAGGCCCACAAAGGGTAACGATAGGGGAAATAAGGGGAAATAAAACTACACCAGGGGTGTGTGTATGGTTTAGGGGGGATTTTGGGAAGGCTTAGAAGGATTAGGGGAGGGATCTTGGGGGTGAAAAGGGGGAGTTTAAAAAAGGGAAAAAAGGGGTGAAAAGGGATATTTTGCAGGGATACGAGGGATAAATGTAGGCCTTCTAGAGCACAGTTTTTGAAATTAGTCAGATTTTATAAAGGGAGTCAGCAGAGGGAATATTATCAAAGGCAAAGGCGCATGAGACTTCAAGGATGATGTGTCTTCAGGGGAGATGCATTCCTTGAAGGCTTAAAAAACAACTCAGCCCCTTACTTTGCTTGTCAAAAAATTCATAGGGGGCTAACACATTCTATTGAGGTGTACCTACAGCTATAAACTGTTGCTTTATACCACATTCATTACACAGGTTTGTAAAATTACCGTCTATGAATTCACCTCCTCTATCTGATCTGCTGCATTTTAGTTTACATCCAATTTGATTTTCTACCAGTGATTTCAATATATTAAATTTTTCAAATGCTTTGGATTTGTATCTAAGAAATGCCACCCATGTTAATCTGGAAAAATCATTGATTATCAACATGAAATATGATTCTCCACCTGGTGCATTTTTTCTTGAAGGTCCACATAGGTCCATGTGTACAAGATGAAGAGGTTTACTTATGGACAATTAGTCTTTCGATTTGAAAGTTGTGCGAGTTTGTTTTCCCAATTGGCAGGACTTACACATGGTATTTGGTGGTTTATTTATTGTAGGAAAATCCGTAACAACTTCCTTTTTTCTCAGTTTGATGATGTGGTCAAAATTTAGATGTCCCAATATTCTATGCCATAGCCAAGATTCGTCAAATTTACTAAAATGGCATGCTTCATTATTTTCTTCTAATATATAAAAATTACTTTTAGTTTGAACACCTTTGACCAAGGTCTTTCCTGTGGTGATTGACCTTACTTCACAATGTGGGGCTCTGAAAAGTACCTCATAGCCTTTATCACACATTTGACTAACACTTAGCAGATTGGATTTTAGACCTTCTACAAACAATACATCCCCAGGCTCTCCTCTTCCATTATTTAGGCTGATTGTTCCTTTTCCCTTGATTTTACCTTCTTTATCATTACCGTATGCTACATTCCTAGATTTGTTTTCATCAAAAGTGACAAACTTGCTTCAGTCTCTAGTCATATGTTTGGAGCACCCACTGTCGAAATACCATCAATTTTTCTGATCTTGAGCAATTAGAACTAGATCACATTTATTTAGTTTCCGTTTCCATTTCATACAACTGTTTGTTCCATAACCTTTATGAGGAGGTGTATCACAGTATTTGAGAGGACATTTGTTATACTTGTGCCCATTCTTATGGAAGCTAAAATATTTGATTGTATTTCTGAATAGATTGATTACACGAGTGAATCCATCATTGTTCTTAATTGCCCTTGAGTTTCCATACTTCAGTATATTTATATATGCTCTACAATCCATGGCTTTATGGTCGAACCCTTTGAACCAAAAACAATACCCATGGAAGTAGTATCTATCTCTGGCAGAGAGAGTTGTTGGAGGTAGTATTTCCGTTTGTTGCTTCTTTTCTTGATTGGACTGGATTTTCTTTGTCTTACAAAATGCTGTAATATGTCCAGGTTTGTGGTAGGAAAAGAAAGTGACACTTCTCGCAGGGGGAAGGAAACTCCTTTGACATCTTTCTAATTTTTTCAATTCATCCTTAGGGGCGTATGAGTCTTTTGCAGTCGAATGTTTCTTCATTTATTTCTTTGCCACTTGAGGTTACTACATTTTTATGTTTTTTTCATTATATAACATGGTCATGCTAGTTTCTAATTCTGTGGAGCCCATTTTTTTTGCATCATTATCCTTTACAAATTTTACAAAAATGATATTCCAATTACCTTCTTCCTTGGATTTGCTGGTTTCTCCTTCATAGCCTATCCCAGCTTTTATATGAGGAGTTCTTTGAGCACTTAGAATTTTTTCCAAATGTCCAGAGCTTTTCATTTGAGAAATATTCATAGTTAATTCAATTTGGGCCTTTTCTAATTTCTTCCTCAAGCTTACCACTTCTTCTTCTAGTTTTTCTCTCTCCTCATTTTTCTCCTTTATTTCTCTTCTCAGAATATCCTCTATTTTCCTTGATTCTTCTATTTCAATATTCAATTTAATAAGATCTTCTGAATTTGGTTTTGACTTTGGATATTTCAGAAGAATATCTTTATGTTTCTTAATATTAATCTTAAGTCTGTCTATTTCCTCTAGGGCACTAATTAGCTCCCCCTCAAGATCTACCTCACCTTCTTCTTCAAATTCTCAAAGATATTCCTCAAACTCTTCCTTGGCCATCAAAATTAATTTTGATGTTCCCTCTTCATTGGGGGATTCATCTGAGCACTCATATGCATTGCTATCTTGTTGGGCATAGAATGTTCTTCTATTAAATCTGTTCCCTTTCGACCTATTGCTGAAACTAGTTTTCTCTTTCCCTCTTGACTAATTCTATATTTTCTTATGAGGACATTTATATGCATAGTGCCCCACTTTTCCACAGTTAAAGCACTTGAAACTAGCTACATTTTCAAACTGAGCTCTATTGGCTTGCAGTTTGGCCATCTTCACCTTTTTATCTCCCTCATGGATATTTTATAATGTATCCGAGATACATTTAGCAATATCTCTTTGCATTACTTTGATAAATTTTGACTCACAAATACTACTCAAAAGTGAATTCATGGCTTTTGCATTTGCTATGAAATTTTCTTTGGCTTCTTTTTTTGTGTCAGTATCCTTTAGAGCATATCCTTCTTCCACGACAATCCAAACTTCTATTGCTAGAGACATTATGTATGTCCTCCTTCTTATTTTCCAGAAAGCATAGTTTGTACCAGTAAACAATGGGGCTTTATTTGTTGAGCATCCTTCTAGGCTAGCCACTTTAGGTACCTAGGATCCCCTTCCGGTTGTTAAACTGATACAGAAGGAACTAGCTCTGATACCAATTAATGAACCCTTAGTTAAACTGAGAGGGGGGGGGGGGGGTGAATCAGTTTAAACATTCATGGTTATTTAAAACTTTTTATTCAACTCATTTACACCTTCATTTCATAAGAAGCTTAATACATAATGGATCAAGAAACATAATGTTTGGACAACAAGTAATTAAATATATTAAATCATCTCATCAACACTCAATCATCAAGCACATAGACAACAGATATAAGTGGAAACCCATAACGGGAGAAAACAACATCTTATGATTGATGTGTTGCAACGGAAAGCTCCAACTCCCCCTCACCTATTATTTTCCATAGGCTTCAACCTACAACGAGCTACTACCCCAAATTTTGCAAGCTACAACTTGCAAGGAAGCTCCAACTCCCATCTACCTTCTGCAAGCTACAACCCACAGGAGGCTCCTACCTCAACCAACTACCACTGGAAATCTATCAAGCTACAACTTGATATGGAAGCACAAACTCCCTCAATACAATGAAATCATATGCTGATTTACCTAGATGTCAGCTCTTTTCCCCCCCTTCTTCAATGCTTCCCTTCCAGCCTTGAAATATTTTTCATATCAGCTCTGGATCCACATAGCCTCTCTACCTTCTCCCTCTCATTCTTCCACTCTCTAACCTCTCTATGAATATTACAATAAAATCCTTTATAGAGATCATTTCATGGATGTTTGCATTCTATATGGGAACATGAAGTGAATAGGAATGAATCTTTCATTCCACCCATTCATTTCCTCACTCAACATATTGAGGATGTTACAAATATATACAATTATTACAGTATCAAATGGAGTTTTTCTTTGCCTTGAAGACTTTCCTTTGCATCACAAATAATATAAAAAAAAATAATACATTTACAGTTACATTCAAATATGTCATTCAATCCTTCAACTTCTTATATTTTCTTTGTGTTAGTCCTCTTCTGCTTACTGTCCCTTTGTCTTTTGTGTTTCTATAGTTATGTTCCAACTGTGTTATATGACCACATTTTTTCCCAACTTGACCCATGTTGTTGCATTTTTATGCACAAGCTCTAGGTCCTTTTTCTTACCCGAGACTTTTTTTGCTATTTTCAAACTTTTCTTTTATTACCCGATTCTTTTCTTTCATGTTCAGCCTTATCATTTGACTCACTACCGCAACACTCTACTGCACAAGTTCTTGGTCCTTTGATATGCATTTAGGTCTTTTCTTTGTGACCTATGGGGTATGTCCCACATAAAATACCTTTTAACACGCAGTGGAATACAACTTTGTAGTTAAATACAACATACATACATTAGCGATCAAACAACGCTAGTTTAAACCAGAGTACAAATAAACCCAAATCTCATGCATACATGTGGAATTTCATGCTGGAGGGTAGGAGAAGACCTTTAACCAATTATAACACATTGAATGTCGGAAAAAATACCAAACAAACTTAACAACAATATTATCATTCCACCGATGCGAAGTTGCATTATAATCTCCACCATAAAACATTGTGAGATCTAACGGTCTTGCTATACCTCTTTGTTTTATCACAATCTCTTGCTCGCAAGTTTAAATCTTATCGATAATGCTAAACCATATAATCTGCGATGTGAGCTAGTGAATATTAATTACATGTGCCTCCTCCCTCATCGCAACGCATTCTTCCATCCTTCCCGCATCGCATCGCAAAAAACTTACCATACCATGCGAACTCCTAACGGTAACCTTTAACATCTGCGATGTGCGCTAATGTGAAATGCTGACATGTGGTTCCTTCCTTTGACCAAATTTCATATTTATAACCTTATCTCATCACAAAATAATTAACATACTTTACGAAGCCTTAGC
Organism: Pinus albicaulis; assembly: GCA_034641835.2. Classification (NCBI taxonomy): domain Eukaryota; kingdom Viridiplantae; phylum Streptophyta; class Pinopsida; order Pinales; family Pinaceae; genus Pinus; species Pinus albicaulis. Next base: position 209,785,957 of record CM076583.1, on the reverse strand, counting down.
AATGTCTGCTAACATTTGCGATGTGGGAACTCACGATTCGTCGTTTGTCGTTGATATGTTATATGATTTAACGATCATCACTGCTTGCCCTGTTGTGCCAACACATGTCTTCTCGACTTCGCATCACAAACGACTTAACTTACCGTGTGACACCTTAACGTTAAACTCTAAAATTTGTGATTTGCGAAATCGCTCCTGGTGCGATTCGATCTCTGCCATTTTTCTGCCATACGATCTAACGGTCCTCACTACTGCGATCTAATCTTGACCGTCTGGTCGCCTCCGTTGGAATTCTTCTAAGTGTTCTCTGCCTTTAGTCGATTTCTCTTCTTTCTGCGACCACCGCTACTTTGCATCTCCTCTATCCTTCCTGATCTTTATTCAGTTTCTGAACGCATTGATCTCTCATAAGCTTTATTCAGCTTCTAAATGTGTTGATCTCTCCTGAGCTTGTTCTTCTATTCATTATTCACTCTGACTTGGGATTATTACTCTTGTTGCACACCTTACTCACTACACTTTTGCATGCCTTACTTACTACTGCCTTTTCTGCCTTAGATTCCTTTGTTGCCTTTTTTGCTTCTGCTTCCTCTGCTTCTTTGTTGCCTTCGCTCCTTGTCTACCTTACTTCTTAGTTGCCTTTGCTGGATTTTCCTTTTTGATAGTTCAGGTGCTGCTCCTTTGTGCTATTTTTCCATCAATGACAATATTTCCAACAGATAGTTGGAAAATCGGGATGATGGTGCTCATATCAGATGCATTACCCTTGGAGATAACACAAAAGATGGGATGAAATTTAAGTTACCACTACCATAAACAATTTTTCCTCTTTTATCTTAACAATTTTTTTATTTTAATATACTAGACATTTTAACTTTTTACTTATTTTATTACATATCAATTCCTTGTCATACAATTTTTATTTTATTTTAATATACTAGACATTTTAAATTTTTACATATTTTATTACCTATCAATTCTTTTTCATAGGGTTAAGAGGGCATATGGTACTTCACATAAGTTTGATTTTTAACATAGAGATTTTATTATAGATTAGTTATTTGTTGTTGAATTAGGATAAGCTTAAATTTGAACTTAAATAAATAATTTATTATAATAATTAGCTTTTTAAATATTTAATAGGACTAAGAGGGCATATGATACTTCATATCAATGTGATTTGTTCAACATAGAGATTCTATTATAGATTATTTATTTGTTTCTAAATTAGGATGAGTATGAATTTAAAGTTAAATAAATAATTTGTTATAATATTTAGTTTTTTTTTTAATTATTAAAATTATAAGTCATAGAGTACTCCACATCAATTTGAGTTTTCAACATAGAGATTCTATTATAGATTAATTATTCGTTGCTGAATTATGATGAGGATAAATTTAAAATTAAATAAATAGTTTGTTATAATAATTAGCTTTTTTTAAATTTATTAGGATTAAGAGGGCACAAGATACTTCACATCAAAATAAATTTTTCAACATAGAAATTCATTAGTTATTTGTTGTTGAGTTAAGATGAAGATAAATTTAAGGTTGAATAAATAGTTTGTAAGATTAAGTAACTTTATATATATATATATATATATATATATATATATATATATATATATATATATAATTTTCTCCATATTGATTTTGCAAGTTAGATGAAATATAATGGGTACAAACAGATTAATAACTTCAACTTCTCTAACAAACAATGATGTTGGAGTTAAAATTTCATCCAAAAAAAATTCAGTTATCTTTATTTTGCTCAAAGATTATCTAATCCACAAATTACCTCCCTTCTTTAATAAATTTATAAATTTATTGTAACATTTAATAAATGTTAGATATTACCTTTTGCATTAAAATCAAGACTATATAGAATGCAATTACATTAAACAACAACTTAATGTTTAATAATTATAATAAATTTATAAACCGGAAAAATAATTTATTATGTGAAGTTATTACACTTGTAATTAAATTGAAAAAAATAACAGCTTAATGTTTAATAGTTATAATAAATTTATAAACTATGAAAACAATTTATTATGTGTAGTTATTGCACTTGGGAAAAAAAAAACACCTTAACGTTTAATCATTATAATAAATTAATATTTTATAAATAGGGAAAATAATTTATTATGTCCATTTTATCGACATAAGTGTTTAGCTAACATAATTAAATATTAAGTTGAAAATTGCATTCGAAAGGGTAAACCATGCAAGAGCAGAGCAATCTCGATGAATAATTAATATAGAAAACTTTGTGAAAAAAACAATTCTGGACTTTTGCAGTGTAAGCTCATCAGAGAATCCAACAGACATTTGAATTGTTATGGGTTCTAAGTGAATAATCATTCGAAACAAATGAGGGGGATTCCTAGATTAGTCATAAACTGCAGACTCCTAAATGCAGTTTTAGCAGTAGGAGCTAAAATATTTTCTAAATTTGAGATGAGTCTAGATTTTGGCAGGTTGCTATCAAAGAAGAAGACATATTCAAAACTTCATTCAATGTCAGTTCAAGAAATTATGAGTGGAATTTTATGTCATTTGGGTTAAAGAATGCTCCATCAAAATTTCAAAAGGTAATGGATGAAGTATTCAAACCCTATTTTGATTGGTTAATAGTATACATTGACGATGCCAACATCTTATCCAAGAGTATTGAATAACACTTGATGCATGTACATATATTCATACATTTTGTAAAGTACAATGGTTTTGTTTTGAATACAAAGAAGTTAGTATTGTTCAAGACAAAAATAAATTTCTAGGCCCCACCATTGAAAATAGACAGATCACTCTCCAAAAACATGCCTTGGAATTTGCTGATAAATTCCCTCATAAAATTACTGACTAAACACAATTACAAAGATTTTTGGGATGCCTAAATTATTTCAGTAACTTCTATAAAGGATGTGCAAGTGACAGAAGATTGTGGAATCAAATATTGAAAAAATATTTAAAGCCATGGACAAAGGCACACACTCTTGTAGTCAGAAATATAAAAGCCAAGGTAAAAACATTACCTTTCCTATACCTAGGAGATGAAGAATTGTTTAAAATTTTTGAAATTGATGCTAGTAATCTGGGATGGGTTGGAATATTAAAAAAAAATAATAATGCAAATAAAATGTAGTCCAATTTGCTTCAGGAATATGGAGACCTTCTGAAAAAAAACTATTCTACAATTAAGAAGGAAGTAAATGTTGTCTGGAATTTCATCGACAACTTCCACATACATCTTGTACATAATTTTTTTTTCTTAGAATTGATGCTTCAACACTAAAGAAAGTCTTGGAAAATGATATAAATAAATTTGGAGAATCAAAGTTTTCCAGATGGAAAGAACTTTTTTCTAAATTTGATTTCCAGGTAGAACACATCAAAGGGTCAAGGAACTGCTTATCATATTTCTTAAGAAAAGAAAATGTGAAAGAAATAAAACATTTGTTGAGCATTGTTACAGAGTGATACCCTAATGCACAAATTGAAGCCTACAGAAATATCCCTGATAATACTTGTTGGTTTGATTATGTCAAATAGTGGAAGCCAAATTGGCAGTTAAGGAATACTAAAGTCCTTGATGCAAATCTACAACCACATACTGATATCCAACATTTAGTACCAGAATGAAGAGTGTATCCTAAATCCAGTCGGTGGATATAGACATGATTTACAAAAATTGCATACTCTCTTCTCACCTGGCTAAAGAAGCATTAATAGAAAGCTTCCCTGATTTGCAAATAATTTGGAAGGAAGGTTGCTCAAAATCTAATACTTTTCATAAGTATTACGTGATTAACAGAACAAGGGATCCTAATTTTCCCGACAATGTTGACATCTATCAACACATGGTGTTGTTAATATTGAATAGTTATTATATTCATACTTAAAAAGCCTAGGAAGTCTTCATGTTTCTTTTCATAGATCTCAACATTGAGTTTTTTGAGTAATTCTAAATCCCTTGTTGTGTTCCCTTTTTCTAAAGTTGAGACTTTTCTCTTAAGTTATGCTACCTCTTTATTTATGACAATGGATTTCTTGGCTAACCTCACCTAGAATCATGGATCTAGGTTTTGCGGACTATTGGTTTCTATGGAGTGACTTTGTATTTTTCTCATAAGAAGCATCTACAAATAAAGCTCTCAATGAAGTAGATTTAGAGGTACTTCCCTGCGTTTTGTGCATAGCCTGTAGAAAAGTCTCGAGGAGATTTTCTTTCATTTCTCCTTCTTCTAGCATCTTGATGCTAGCCAAGAAGTTTGTTTCTTCATCATCAATAGTGTGGGCCATACACACCTTCCCTTTTGGAGGCAACTTTATTGTTTCTTGTTCTTAAACTTCTGAACTAGAGTAAAAAATGTCCTCATAAAGACTACAATGACTGTCTTTTGAATATGTGCAGTCACATTCTCTAATATGTGCATTGACTTGCTCATCTAAGTATCCAGTGTCTCTGTCTATTTGGTCATTTCATGTTGCTGAAAATGAACTGCAACAATTCTGTGTCATCGGGTGCATTTCTTCTTCGGAAGAGATGTTGGGGAAATTTTCTGTCTGATAGAGTTTTGATCTGCACTTGTACATTAGAATGAGAATATAAGTCGCATTTTTCTGGCAGGTTCTTGAGACTTCTTTCCTCTGTTGTCTTTTGATTCTTTAGCTTGTTGACATTTATTTGCAGCATGTCCCTGTTTTCCACAAAGCCAGCAAGTAATCATGCTATTCTTTTGGGATTTCATATGAATATTCCTGGGATCATAATAGTGTGATCGCGGCACATTTCTATAGTATCCCTTTTGGTAATGCTTTTTTATCTTATTATGGCATTCCTTGTGATTTTGTTTTTGATTTTTCTTCTCGTGATTTCTGGAATTCTTTTTTTGTAGAACATGATCATCAATGGATAAAAAATATTTATTACAAATTGGTTTTTTTGTAAGGAAGCCTTGACAATTTTGTAATGATTTTTTTACTATCAATCCTATACACAAACCAATCAATGCTTTAGTTAAATTACAATAAATTTCTCTGCATGTATAATTCTCAAAATATTGGGGGAGTATTTCCTAGTGCTAAATATAATCCACGAATTTTGTAGGAAGTGTTGCCAAATGTATTTGTTTCCATAAATAATTTTCTCTTTATTTAACTTCATATATCCTCTATGTCCAATCTTTTTGGAAATAATCATAGTGGGACACATTTTTTCATTTAAGGTTCATAAAAACACAATGGAAAGCTTGTTGGCCATTTCTATTGCTGTCCCACACCAGTGTTCTAAAATAAAAGATGTTAATGCTTCAAACATATTGTTTTGAGGTAAACTATCTTCATTGTGAACTATATTAATTCCTTCATATTTTACAACTTGTTCTTCCGTTTTATGGATAAGGGCAGGAAATGATTCCACCTCCCACCACCTCTGCAATGTTCTTATAAAACACTGTAGGAATGTTTTGCAGGATTAAACTTCTTATTTTCCCCTCATACACATGAATTTGTATTTTGTGCACATTTGATCTATCATATGTCCAATCTGTCCTGCAATTAACCCATCAATATTCCATTATTTATAGGCTCCTGATTGGAAAGTATAAGTGTCAGGAATCGTCCCTTTTCCATTAATATCTGGTGTTGGGTATCTAGTGAAATGACTGGACAAGGGCTCATAGATAGGAAACCGATGATGACTTGAAGTCTCAGGGTTTTATCCATAAGTTTCTTTGAGGAAAAGAAGATAAAGTTCTCAGTAGGTTGAGGCTTTTGTTCTTTAGGAAAAAAAAATGAAAATTTCTTTACTGGTTTATTTGGGTGCTGGATATGTATTTGGGGGCTAAACAACATGGGCTTTGGAATCTCCTTATATTTGGGATTAATCATTAGTTTTTCAAAATTGTATGAAAGGTCTTGTATAATATTTTTTGAAGTGTGTGTTTGAAACTTCATTCTTTCTTTTACACCTTCGGCAGATTCTCTTACAAATACTCTGAAAACTGAAACATAAAATTTTACATCATTCAAACTTTGATTTACACTTTTTACAACTACTTCTAAGGAATTGAAACATTCCTTTTGTTATTGGGTCTTTGTTGCATTCATTCCTAGCCCCTTTAAGGCAGTGTTTGCCTAATTTATTTGCTCACTATCATTTTGAATTCTGACATAATTGCCAAGGGTAGAATAATCTTTAAGAAAAAACAGAATAGATTTTGTAGAACTTCCTGCTTCCCCAAAAAGGATTCCCTTGTAGGGAGGAAAAGTAGAAGTAGTTTCAATCTTGGTACCATCACAAGTTGTCCAAGAATGATTCTGTGTAGATGATCTTTCTGCATCTTCCATATGTATAGTAGATTGATCTTTTAGCTATTTCCAAGCGTAGAACGAGATCAAAGAGTTTAACACTTCCCTAAAATTTTTCCATTTTAAAGAACGTGAGAATTTCTGTTCTAAAGTTGTATTGAGATTAAATTCTCAGGCCTCAGGATGTGTATACAGATCCCATTACAACATATTTTTCATCCACTGGAAATCAATTTTGTTCTTTGGAAATCCTTCCATGATGTCAAAGAATTTATACATTTCTGGCTTAGATGGCTTCATACAGTGAGAAAGAGTACGATTTTCAAATCTGGATGTCAGGATCAGACTGTCAAGCTCCTCTAGATATCCCAATCCATATTTTGGCATACCAGGTGGGTGCATTTTACTAAACATTTTAGTAAGGCGGGGATCTTCATTTTCTAGAGAAGGCAGTTCATGAATAACCATTACCGTGTCATATGAGGAAACGATATGTCTGTACATTTTGGATTTGGATAGGAATGTACTCCACTGGATAGGGTAGCTTCTCCTGTTTATATATTATGATTTTGGTGAGTGACAAGTTCACCAAGATATTCTAAGTATACAAGATACTTGCAAGCAGGACACTTAACCTCTAAAGAAGGAAAATGAAGTAATTGAGATATTTCAAACAAATGTGGATGAATGCATGATTGACAATTATTTACAGATGATGATGATGTAGGTCGACTATCGGCAAGGTCGACACATGAATTTGAAGATTTATGGCCAAAATATTTTTCTAAAGAATAAGCATCATGGAGCCGTTTAAGATCAATGACAGACCTTCTTGGAAATGATAACATAAGTGATGAGGTATTTTCTTGGATCTTAACTGTGGCTATACTATGGATTTTGGGTGTGTGAGGTAGATCTACCACCCAATTCTCAAGAAAGCTAAGATCTTCCCAGTTTATATTTTGATGCTCAATATTTTGGTTATGAGTATGTATTATTACCAATGTGCTAGAATTATATTCATTTCTTGGTGTATGAAGGACAACAAGATAGAGGGTGTTGGTGTGTATAAAAAAACCTCTCATATGGACATAGATAATTTTTCTTCTTTTCATCATATCAAAACCAAATGTTTATATTTGCAACTCAAGTATGTATTTAATATGTTAATCATACACATATGCTTAAAATTTTGGATGACAATCAAACCAGGGCCATTGGATAGTGGAGAAACTATCCAACCAATAAGGGAATCAATGCATTTATTATGAGAAAGGTCCTGATCGTTGCTAAACAATATGTGTTAATACTCTGTGGGTCAAAGCATGGATACCCACCCTTATACAATGAATATGTAGATAAGATGTGCCATGTCTTTTGGCTTATTCTTGTAGCATTTGGGGTTTAAAAGGGATATGGTATTAATAGACACAACATTTTCTTGGAATTGGCTAACATATTCCTTTACTGTAACTCTATTTATGGCTTTTAAGTAAAAAACAGATAAATCAGAATATACATTGGACTGAATTATGAAAGGCATAGCCCAAAGGGTTGTAGGCTAACTTTCAACTATAGAATTTATTTATGAAGTAGAAGATGAATGAAATAAATTTTTCATATTATAATTTTTTTCTGTGTGATCTTCTTTATACAATTCTCTGAAAGATATAAATATTCTTCCTTGTTCCATTTCTATATGAGAAGTTTTAGATTGTGCCTCCTCATCCTCACTCAATGACGTAAGGACAATGTAAATTCGATTTAAGGAGCATACACAGCCGCAATGTAAATTCTTGTACTAGGAATATCCTATAGTCATAGTGATGGCATGTGATGTAGAAATATGCAATTTTTAGATGCTCGACTCAATCATAAATATTTGCACCAGTTATGCTTAGTGTAGCTAATTGTATTAGGGGTACGGGAGGAGGAAAACATGACGACATAGTTGGAATCTAAGCTGCAGCTACTTTCAGAGACACTAGGGTTTTCCTTGTTAAGCTGGGCATTGCTATTATTTTTGTTGTTTATGCAGCATCATGGAGATTTTTCTCGACTGGAAGTAAGGGGAGGCTGCCTTAGGGCCCTTTCTCGTTGCCCATCATCGGAAATATTCGCATTCTTGGAAAGCTTCCACATCGAGTCTTCGCAACTATCTCTATCAAATATAACCCACTCATGTATGTGTGCCTCGGTTCAGCACTCGCCTTAGTCGTTTCCTCTCTAGATATCTCAATGAAGTTTCTCAAAACCCATGATCTCCTTTTCATGAACAAAGCTCCGTTAGCCACTACGAACAATTTTCCATTCAATTTTGGGGACATCAACTTTACTTCGTATAGCCGTTATTCGAGGTGCATGCACAAACTCTGCGCTTTAGATTTTTTTTCCTCCAACTATTGGAATTTCTGATTATTCCAATCACACATGAAGAATAGAGATTCTCCTCTATGACACGGAGTTTCAAATATAAAAAAAAATTGTTGGATGCTGGACAGAGATTACATAGACTGAAATCTATTTCATTAACAAAGAAAATATTACAAAATGATAAATTTCTTCGTCCTGTGGAGGGATTTACAAAATGAGTGTTTAACTGCTTCAACACGCAGTTCTCACAAATATTCTGACTTTCTCAGAACACACATACAGTGCTTTACAAATGAACTGTGTTTTTGTCTCTGGACACACAGTCTCTCTCTCTTCTGTGCTTACTCTCTCTGTCTCTATGTATTACATACATAATAAGCCTTCAATCTTTTTCATATATATATGGCGCGACAATAAAACAACAAAAAACATAAATGAAAACATAAAACTTAAGAATAATAATGTTTCGGGTCGAGATGGATTGACTTAACTCTTCGGCACATCGGCGATTGGCGATCAGCGAACCAATGCTATGGATGGCTTGGACATTGGTGATGCGATATGCGATGTGCGTTGTGGGGACCACATCGCATCGCAATATCACATCGCGGTGAACGATAAGCTGTGCAGTGGAGCAGAGGACTTTGCGAGTGCAATGAAGCGATGAGCGATGGCTAGTGGGGACCACATCCCATCGCAAGTGCGAAGACAGGACTTGAGGTGGTCCAGGGAACTGCGATGTACGATGTGCGATGTTGCAATATCGCAATATCGCATCGCGGCTGGAGACGGTGGAACATGTTATGGTGAGGAAAGAACATGTGATGAGAAAAGTTACGATGTGCACTGATTGGTCCATGTGTTGGCTCAGCTGGCATTGGGACCCGCCTTCCTTCTGATTTCAATTCAAAACTTTGGCACGTAAACAAAAACAGTCATTTGGTTAGTGCCGGCTTTAAAGTCCTGATTTGACTGTGCTTTAAGACTAGTGCTATTGTGTGGTTTGATCCACAGAGTCTTCAAATTCCTTCTCTGCAATGGTGGTTGCGCCCATACCAAAAATCATCCATACAATTTTGTTGATCCTTTGTTAAATGCATGATGTTGTGCACTCAACCAACTCTGCCCTTATTCGTACTTTTCATTCATTCTCGTGCACGGGGTTTGTAGGTGAATTTAACATTTTCAACACTCCCCCTTAAATTCAGCTGCTGGGTTTTCTGTCATACCCATGCATTTCCTCAAATATTCAAAACTCTTTTGCCCCAATGTTTTTTTCAGTATGTCTGCAAACTATTTTTCAGTTCTGCAATGTTTCCAAATTATTTCTCCATTGTTCACTAGTTCCCTGATGTAGTGAAATTTGGCATCTATGCTTAGAATAATTGAGCCTTATTAGAGAAGAGGAAGTCTCTGCAACGATTTTCCCTACTATTAATTATTGAGATGATTATGTGCCCTTAAACATCATGGAAAACATGTCATCCCTTTCGAGGCTATAATCTGCAAGATTGCCTTCGGTAGAAAGTATTCGGACTAGGAGCTAAGAGCCTTTTGTACGATGGTCAGTCAAAGTTTTTTGTAACTTGGCTTAGTCAATATTGGAGATCACATACCTTATTTAGACTTGATGGACTTACAAGGTTTCAATCGTCGGATGAAGAATCTAGAAAAATAACAAGACCAGTTGTTTGAGAAAATAATAGATGAGCATGTTGACCGAAATGACGCCAACATCATACATAATATTGTGGATACATTGATTGCAACCTCTACAGATAATGATAAAGATAAATATAAAGATAGAGAGTTTGAAATTTCATGAAATAGTATAAAAGGAGTTCTCTTTGTAAGTTAAAAATGGTCGAGATAGATGGATATTATGTCAAATTAAATTTCAAATTTCGATAGCATTAGTGTAACTTTATATTGGGATGATCATGATCATGCTATTGATATTGAGATTTTCATACGCGTTTCTTGGTGGCGCGGAGTCATCGGCTACTGTGATAGAGTGGGCGATGTCGGAAGCGCTGAGAAACACTGTAGTGATGAAGAAACTTCAGGATGAGCTGTAAAGTGTATTTGGAATGGATCATGTGATATGTGAATCTGACCTGTCAAAGCTCATTTATTTAGAAGCGGTAGTGAAAGAAATTGATTTGTCTACAGATGCAATACAGATGCAACAGAATGGTTTGGATGGAATTTTTTTTTAAGAATCTTGTGAAATTTTTTTAAAAAAATTAGGTAATTGGAATATTTGAATTTCATTTTTGATGGAAATTGATTCAACACTATAAAAAATAAATAAAGCGCCCAGAATCCAAAATACCAAAATTTAAAAACTATAATCCAACTTTTCAAAAAAAATTGTCAAAATTTTTGAATTATTCTGTAATTTTTTTAGATTACAGACAAAGAAATGCTTACACTATACCCAACCAGGCCTTTTTTGGTGCGCCACTTAGCTACTACATCCTGCAATGTATTGGGCTATGGAATACCCTGTGGTACTCAAGTAATGTTTGAGAAATGGCGAGGAACCCAAACTTATGGGACGACGATGAAAATTTCAGGCCTGAGAGATTCATGGAAAGAGTTGGGTCTGAGGTAGATGCAAATGGAGATCAGAAATTTGGGCGGCTTCCCTTCATAGCAGGTAGAGAAGATGCCCTAGACAACCATTGGGAACGCTTCTTGCAGAGTTTGGTTTGGCGCAGATGTCGCACTGCTTCAGCTGGAGGTTTCCCTTGGATGACATAAATGGGAAAAGTCAAGAACTAGAGATGACTGAAAGGATTAATGGAGTCACAATGGGTAAGGCTCTGCACTATTCCAAAAACACACATAAAATGCATTGCGCAGCTAAAATAAGACTTCAGATCTGGTGTCGAATTTTTCGAAATAGAAGAAATAGATGCGGGTTGCAAAGCTCCTTGCATTGTACTTGTATTTTTGAGAATAATGTAGTTCTTCCCACGTGTTTGTTTAGGGATGATGAAATGTATGTGTATCCAATACCTACATGGTGAATAAATGCTAATGATTGCCTTAATATTATTTTAGTTTCCTTAAAGGTAGCTTTGTGTTATTAAGTTAATTAAAAATATAGGGTAACTAGTTGGAATTATCAATATAGGGTAATTTTTAAGATGTAAGTATATTCTTTAGTAGTCACTATTATCAATGGATTTTCTTAACTTTTTTTTTTTATAAAATTGTGTAAATTTCAATATGTAAGTATATTCTCGTGGTAGTCATTACTATTAATGGATGAAATTCACACTACTAACTTTCTTGCATATTTAAACCATATGTTTAAAACCTACCTAAATTAAGATTTTACAAAACAACATTAAAATTTTACTATACAACTTATTTGTCATCACTTATTAAGTTTAGAGATATGGAAATATAAATATAAATGAAGATATGGAAATAAAAATATAAATGTTAAAAGTTACATTATTGAAACCTCATAACATTGAAATGTTGCATTGCCGAAGGGTTACATTTTTAAAACTATGTGTTTCAAAAATCCTAATAGACAAAATCTGTATCCTCTATTCATTGGATTTCATTGATTGCATTTTTATCAAACTTCCAAAATATTGACATGGTTTTATAGAAGAAAATAAATTTTTTAAGTCGTAATACAAGTTTTAGATTTTAAATTTTAAATTGAAATATAATTTAAATATTTTAGGTTTTTAATTTTAATATAGTTTATATAATATTAAGTTATAGTTTTGTTAAAATAATATATGATAATATGTAATATTTTAATATTGAATTTAATATAAAGAATTGGTTTATTTTAATATTTTAAATACCCATCTCTTCTTAATCACTTTTTCCTGCTTCTTAAAAATATCTAGTTAGTTCTTCTCTTTTCTTTAACCAGGTTTTGGAAAGATTTATTTTATTTACAATTAATAAACACACACACACACAGATATATATATATATATATATATATAATCAATCATCATGTAATTTTTTAATAAACACTCTATGCATAAATTAAAACAATGTAATGCTCTCATGTAGTTTCATCTAACCACAGAATTAGTTTTCAAAATGATGGAAGATTCACATTGTATAATCAATAATCCTCGAACATTTTAAGGAAGAATTTAAAAAATTCCACATTAGTTTGAAAAATTTCTTTAACATTCTACTAATTTACAATGCCATCTTCCAAATTTGATATGATCAACAAAAAAAAATGAAACCTAGTCACCAACTTTCAACAATGAGGAATTTGTCAATTTCAACCAAGCCTGAACAAGATGAATTGAAGTTTAAGGCACTCATTCATAAAGCTTTAATTAGGAATCTATGGATAAGATGATCTTTGTGTGAAATTCATTTACCAAGTAAAATGAGTATGTTATACCATCCTATTTAATTTCCTTAAAATTACCTCAATAAAAAATATTCATTTACCAAATAGAAAATAAGTATGTTATACTATCATATTATTTTTTCTTTTAAATTACCTCAATCACAAATATTTAAGTTTATATTAATATTAATCATATTGGTAAATATGGTTGTAGATGTGTATATCAATCAAATTGTTAAATGTGATTGTATTAGTTTATAAATGTAAAGATAGTGAATGATAATACTTATGTTTAATCTTCTTGTAGTGTTTAAATATCTCCTAGATATACGTGTGCCAAGTTTTTTTTGTTACTATATTAATTTAGATTTAAGAAAAAAAATTAATGAAATGCCAAATTTATGTGTTATTAATCTTTTGAATGCAATTATTGATATTTTGTGATACTAAGTAAAGTAGTGAATAAGATTAATGATATTTTATAATATAAAGTAGTAAGCCAAATTAATAATATTTTATAATATGTTTTTTACATTTATTTTTGTTTTTTAATTAATAAATTATTTATTTCTATTTAAAACAAATTTACTTTATTTAAATTATAAAATACTATACTTTACACAATAATGTTTTTTTTAATATGAAAATTATATAACAAAACATCATCTAAAATATCAAGTAACCATTAGTTATTTCTAATTTCTAAATTAATGAACCAAACATCACACTAATTTTTATTCTATTTTAGGTTTAATATGAAGCTAAAATCTCATTAAAAATAAATGACCAATTTCTAAATTAATGAAGAAAAAAGCATAATTGATTTTTAAGTTTATTATGAAGGTCAAATCGCATTGAAAATAAATTAATTATCACTTAATAGATGGAGGTAACCTCATCTTATTTTGAGTTTATTATCAAGTTGAAATCCCATTCAAACTAAATGAATTAGAATTAATAGATGGAGGTTGTGAGGATGTAGTATATCATAATTATGTCTTTTTTGGGTTATAATGTTTTGTTTTAATTTTAATTTTTTTTTTTTTTTGTCCCATTCCATGGAAAATAATTAATGAACACAATACTAAGTACATAAGTAATGCACATAAAAACTTAGTTTTAAATGCATATCATATTAGGATTAGAGATGTACTTAATAAAATCATAGCATGTCATGAATGCATTTAGTATTCAATAAGAATAGTAATCAAGGAATTTATTCATTAATTAGGAATTGAATGTGCATAACTCTTGCAATAAAATATTGGCATGAAGTTAACATTGACCCACCCACTGACATTAATGATTGACATCATTTAATTCTTAGTCTTATGCCATCACCTTAAGTAGTTATAAATATTTTCTAGAAAAGCTTTACACTACACAACACACCTTTGAAGCATCGAAGTGTACGAGATCTATTGCATCTGGGAATTTTTCTATGAGTTATGTGTTACTATAAAATGTTCAACTAACTGTCCACATCGCTCAACTCAAGATGTTTGACTTCAAAAAATTGGTTGAGAAACAAAAATTTGTTATTTGAAACAATGGTGAGTTGGATGAAAAAGTGTATCCTTACATGTGAAGTTCATAAATCTGGTTTTGAATGTGCATTGATGTTGGACAGTCTTACTACAAAGAATGAAAATGATCATGCTAGAAAAACTAAATACTAGCATAAATATGTTTTTGAATGTGCATTGATGCTAGAAAGTCTTACTATAAAGAATTAAATTGATGTTTAGCTGCAATAAAATATTTACATAGAGTTAACATTGACCCACCCACTGAAATTAATGATTGCCATCATTTACTTCTTTGTCTTATGCCATCACCTTAAGTAGTTATAAATATTTTATGGAAACGTTTTACACTACAAAGAACACCTTTGAAGCACTGAAGTGTAGGGGATGTATTGCATATATGAATTTACCTATGAGTTATGTGTTCCTTTAAAATGTTCAACTAACTGTCCACATGGATCAACTCAAGATGTTTGACCTCACAAAATTGGTTGAGAAAGGAAAATTTGTGATTTGAAACAATGGTCAGTGGGAGGGAAAACTGTATCCTTACATGAGAAAAGCATAAATCATTTTTTGAATGTGTATTTATGCTCGACAGTCTTACTGCAAAGAATGAAAATGATGATGCTAGAAAAATGAGACACTAGCATGAATATATTTTTGAATGTGCATCGATGCTCGACAGTACTACTGCAAAGAATAAAATTGATTTTTAGTTGCAATAAAATATTGACGAGTTAACATTGGCCCACCCACTGACATTAATGATTTCTATCATTTACTTCTCTGTCTTATGCCATCACCTTAAGTAGTTATAAATATTTTCTGGAAAATTTTTACACTACAAATCACACCTTTGAAGCACTAAAGTGTAGGGTATCTATTGCATATAGGAATTTTCCTATGAGTCCTATGTTCCTATAAAATGTTGAACTAGTTATCTAGATGGCTCAACTCAAGATGTTTGACTTCACAAAATTGGTTGAGAAAAAATAATTTTTGATTTGAAACAATGGTGAGTGGGAGGCCAAAGTGTATCCATACATGTGAAAATCATAAATCTGTTTTTGAATGTGCATTGATGCTGGACAGTCTTACTATAAAGAATGAAATTGATGATGCTAGAAAAATGAGATACTAGCATAAAGGTGTAATTATGGTGTGATTGAATGACTAATTAATTTTCTGACAGAGTCCATGGAGATAGACTCCTATGGTTGATAGGGAGCTAGTAGTGGCTAATACAAGCCTATTTTCTTATTATTAGGCTTTCTTGTGCTAAAAATGGAACCCTCAGGAATGAAGGATTCAATATTCTTCCATACTGATGGTTAATAAAAATTGTGTTGGAGATACTGAAGTTCCTTATTGACAAAAAAATGCTGCTTGTAAGAGGGAGAATGAGCCTCTTTCAAAAGAAACTCATGTATATTCTTTGTGGATATAGTTAATAAATTTTCTAAATAAAACTATCCTTGAGAATATAATCCAAAAATGGAACTTGGTTCGTAGTTTTACTTTAAATGTTGCAAGCTGTGTCACACGGTTCGGGATGAAATTCGAGTTTGGCAAGGATTAATTTCGATTCAAATTCAAATTTTCTTATGAGGTTTGTATGAGGTTCACATTTAAGTTTTACTATATATATTTTTCACTATATTTATAGATATAACATAGAGAACAATAAATTATTTCCATGTGATTGTAATGATTGGAACATCCAAAAACCGATAGATATAGCTTTAGAATTTGAACAATTATACCATAGAAAATGAAATTTGGTAAAATGAAAATGATATAGTGTTCACAATTTTCAAGAAACCAAGATAAACTAGAACACCATGAGATTATGAAGTGCAACAAAATTTAATAAAAAAAATATATTATTGCCAATAATAATGCCTCCTCCACTGATGCCAAAATCAGCTCACAGGTTTTTCATTTATTTATATTTCTTCAGGAAGCAACTCCCGAACTACTTTGACCAGAAGAATATGAAAGTGTATTTTCTACTATTGGGAAGGGGCTGGTTTGTTAGGAAAGAAATAAAAGAGAAAATAAAAACATAGAGAGGATGGGGAGGAGGGTGTGGACCATTTGTAACAAAAGAAGAAATTGAAAATGAAACATGTCCCAATGTACAAATCTCACAGTGACATGAAAGATTATGAATAAAGAAGGAACAATAGATATTAAATAGAGAAGGATTAACAGAAAAGAAACTAACCCAATGTTGTTTACTGTGGTGTTGCCTCCTTATTTTTTCCTCTGCTGGAAGTATTAAACCTCTTACCACCATCTGCTCTACAGGGAGTTTATCTCATTTGAACATGGACATGGAAGAAGGCATGGAGTAAAATGGGAAAAGCCAGACAATGCTTGTAATTTGTTGTGAAAACTGCCTTTTCTTGCACTTCATCAATTCCTAATGGAATGGGAATTATCCCAACCTCCCATGCTTCAGGAATTGAATTTCCACCTGAATTCAATGCTTTAGGGGTCAGTTTTCGTGCCAGTTGAGGGCGGCGAAGAATGGGAGGGGAGGAGGGTGGTAGAGGACGGAAGGGGTGGCCATAATATAAAAACGATGCATCAAAATATCTTGTATATATGGATGCATACCAGTAAGAGAAGAAATCAACCTGATGGCATAATAATAAGAAATGGAATTATAACAAGTTTTTTAAGTTATCTTTTTTGGTGAGCGAAATCACATTAAATTTCCATATATAATAATGGAGTTTAACAAAAAAATTTCTTTTTGCAAAATCACATTACAACTCCATATATAATTAAGAACAACATGGTAAATAGACAAACATGTTTCAGAATCTAAAAATTTTGCAACAGATTTGTCGATACAATGATTCCTGCCACACTAACTTGACGTCCCAAATACAACAAAGCCTTTATAAAAAAATACTACTTATGCATTGACCAATTAATAATCCAATGCATCAGATTTTTGATGACATTTGTTCATGATTAATATGTGACCTTACAATCCACATAGTCCTTTGAATTATTCGGCTATTCACTGCTGAAATGCTTGGAAATCTACTCCAATTTCACTGAAGGATGAAATAAGTTTAGGAACAATTTTAAGCAACATCAGCTTGAAGCCAGTAGAACTAATACTCTTGTTCTCAGACTCTACCACAACATTACTTGTGTTACACCATTTTTTGGTCATCTAAATTATTGTTATTAGATGGACCAAAGTACAACATGTAAGATCAATTTTACCTTAAGTAAAATTGCTTTTACATGAAAATAACTTAGTAAACCACCTTTATTGAGTTGTTTATGGTCTAAACGGGAAACCCCATGAGGAAATATTAAATAAATATACATTTGTTTGATTTT
The DNA here is from genome assembly GCA_034641835.2 of Pinus albicaulis. NCBI lineage: Eukaryota > Viridiplantae > Streptophyta > Pinopsida > Pinales > Pinaceae > Pinus > Pinus albicaulis. Next base: position 209,768,024 of record CM076583.1, on the reverse strand, counting down.
CCTCAAGGAATAATTAGTTAAACAACAGTTTAATTAATATTCCTAGTTATATTTAACCCAAAACAAGGAAATTAATTATATAAATCATTATTTATCATATTATTTTCTCATAATGATTATTTAAACCCTATTTAAATAATATTCTTTGTTAAATATGACTAATTCACCCTTAAATAATTAAATAAATCATTATTTATTTGATTATTACTCAACCACATCCTTAAAATGATAAATAAATTATTTATTTACTTATCATTTACAAATAAAGGGATTTGACCCATGTCAAATTCCTTTTCCCTCCAACAGATATAAAAAAATATTCCACAAAAGTTAGATCTTGATTTGGTTAATAATATTTTAATTATGTACCAATATCTACACTAACTCAATATTTTGTTATAAATAGAAGGGTTTTCCCATTCATTTACCACCTTTTGTTGCCTAAAGATCACTCTAGATCTAAAATTTTGGTCTAGCTATTGATCCACCATCATATTCATATTTTTCTACTATTTTTGTCTGGGTTTTCTACACCACCAAGAGAGAGGAATTCTAGGTCTGAAGTGCTGAGGACTTACAAGAACCCATCCCATTAAGGAGAATAGGGAACACCCTCTTGTGTTTTCCTCCTAGGTGCCATTAATACAAAATTCATTTGATATATTCTCATCTTGTCTATTGGATGCATGGAGTAAATCTTGTTTTTTCTACTGGTTAATGTTTTCTAATGCATAGATCTATATTTTTGTAGCATTTATCTTGATCACCTAATTGCAGATCTGAGGATGTTAGCAGTTATCTCTGCTGTTAGGGTTGTTTGTTATGCGCAGCTAAAGTGGTATTTTTTCGTAGGCTTTGAATTAAGATTCATACTAACAACTAGTACTCTTGTTCTCAGACTCTGCTACAACATTTTATGGCAACATACAGTCTTCTAAAACTGGTCCAACTTAAGCCAGTTTCAAATACGCATCACATGCACGAAGAATACAATGACGTCATTTTTAAAAATCATCTTTAACAAACATTTCAAAGTGTTGCACAAATGAAAATCACTCAATTTAAAATGATTCATAAGAAAACGGTTAAAAAGAAAATAATTAGAACTAAAAATATGCCTAGATTCTACCTTTGGAGGCATGTGTAGTATGTACAACATTCACTTGCATGATATGAGAAAGTAGTTTTCTATGTACGCTACAGACTCCTTCTCCCCTTTAGCTGAACCAAACTGTTTATCATATCCACGTTCATTAAAGCAAGGATTAGCGTTTAGTACCAGTCCTTGAATGGAAACAAGGACTTGTAGAATGTTTGATAATGGCAGGTTCCACACTTCATTTCCTCTGCCTATCCATGTGTTTAAAAGACTCAGACCCACTATCCCATTTTTAGACAGATTCAAATTCAATCATAACCCACAAGAATGGTAGTGTACTAGCTGAAAAATTAAAAACCAACATAAAGTGAAATGAGACCTCCATATTAGAGTTAAAAACAAAACTATGATACCTCAATATTGAAGTTAAAAACAAATATTGATCTCAAATTCAATTTAAAATAAAACAGTTCTAAATAACTGCTTACAGGTGGCACGCCAAGATATTGAGATGGAAAATGAATATCAAAGAAGAAAAGCCCATCCTAATATGGAGTCCCAACTGCTCCAACAATCATAGCCCTCAACAAATGCATCCTATCCTCATATATTATAACAAATATTTTATCTGCCCAATCAATGAAAAATGTATGTAATAGGATGAGATAGGAATAAATAGTGTGCATACAATATTATAGAACTAACAATTTCTTATAACATTATTAAGTTTATCAGCACTAATAACCTCAAACTATCTCCCACCACATTAAAATATACAGGAACTCGATAATACTCTGTAGAGAACATGCTTACATATTATTTTCATGAAATATTCAAATATTATTTCACTCAAACATTGGAAAGTTTTATGGGCTCAACCCATATGATTGACACCACTATTTCAAAAACCTTCAATCCCAACCTTGATCTATATTACATTAAACAGAAATAGTACAATAATATATGACATTGAACAATATACGACATTGAACGAGGAATTGGACATAATACCTTAGATTAAAATTAATAACATACAAAAGATTAATAGAGGCTCCATGGAATTTTGTAGAAAACAAAGAGCCAACAAGACCTTTTAAATTGAAAGAATTCCCAATATCTTCATTTTCGAAGGACTATCCAAGGTTCTTGTATGAAGGAAGAGACATCCCTCTTTCTCCTTCATTAAATCTCTGAGAAGCTCCAAGAATATCTTTGGACAACAGAGAAATTTCAAGAAATTATGAGTTGAAAAGAATTTATTTTGGGATGGACACACCCAAGATTATGCGCAACCACAACCATTGTAATGGATATTTGACATAAATGGAATATCAAAATAGTGAAATAAAGCATTCTCCAAGTTTTGTTGCACATATAATGGGCTTAGAAGATATCTCAGTTAATTCAAACCCAACTTTTGAAAAAAATGTAGCATTATATCAGTCACAATCTGAAGGAGAAATTCATTTAAGAATTTCTCCAAAGACGAGGAAAATATTCCAATATTGTAAGGCTATGGAATATAAGGCTATGGAATATATTGGATACGTTGAAGAAGCACAATTTCCAAACTCAATGTAGTGATGTGAAATCAGATTCTGTTGACGAAACAAATGAAAGAGTTTTGGGATCATTGAGAATATGTAAAAGTTAGAAGTCACCTTGGCTTAAGCATCTTGATGTAATTCCAAAATCAATGATGATGCAGAGGTGTCCCATTGAACATACCCTATGGAGGCAAAAAATGACTCTTATAGTTACCAAAGAATATATTTTGAATCTCATAGCTTCTTAGATGCCAAAAATGAATTAGAGGTCATCCGAAGTTCCTTACAGTGAAATTGAAGAGAGGCTGAAATGACTTGAGCATGAACATTGTGGTAAGGATCTCAAAACTCTCAAACAAATTCTGAAACCAATGGACAATAAAATTCTTCTAGATTCTACAAAATAAAAATTCAATCATCATGAGAATGGATTTGATTACACCCCTAGATCCAGAATCTCTCTAGAAGGAAATTTTTTTTATAGAGCACATAAAATCCAAGTCAATAAACTGAGGTTTGGAATTTCTAACTCTAGAAAAGCTTTTCAGGCTCCCATAGTGATAATGAAGCCTGCCAAATCAGTAAAAAAACTCAAGTAATTATTTTTTATTCCCTTGGAAGTGTTTCGAAATAATCAAAGCAAAGTGAGCGCATTACCTCATCCTAGAAGTTGAAAACATCAAGAGATCAACTATGGGCAACAAAAAAGCTCTCAAGGATCAACAATCAGGTAGGCCTAATTCCAAAGGATTTGTAAACCTCTATAATAATGAATCCATTGTTGTACAAAATCATATAAGAGAACATACTATTAGGATGAAGTTGATAGTAAATTCAAATGATGTTTTACAAAAGGGAATACATCGTCCATCATCCCTAGTTTCAAGTCCTTCCACATGAAATCAACAATCTTCTAAATATATTCTTAACAGTGTTAAAAGTAGCCACCCAAGTTGTTCTATGGAAAAAATCGAAAGAAAGAAGCCTGAAATTGAATGAAAATCAAGACAATCGGGATGTTTTAAATCTTCAAAACAGGGAACCAAGCAAACTAGATTACAAACAGAAATTCGATAACTCCATATTCGAATAAGAATTAAAGGATTTCATATCTTGAAAATAGATACAATGATTGGAAGTAGAAGAGATGCAGAGGTGGATAAATTCCCTGAAACACCTACAACATATGAGATCTATTTTCTCCCATACAATAACATAAGCTCCATTTCACAAATGGATTATGAATTTACAAGTAAACTGAGTGATGTTAGTAAATATTATGACTGAGGACTTGATAGTGGATACCAATGTCTACTTGAATCAAATGGATCGGTAGATTCACTTCCCAAGTTGAGGAGAACATTGGAGTTCATAATAGAAACAAGGTTAAGATTTCAGTCATATTTTTCATACAATAAAACATATTTTCCAACATTGATTTGTAGTTGTCTTATGCGCACACATTAGGCATAAAGATACAAAATGAAGTTCATTTAGATTTGGTAAAATAAAAAAGAAGAATAATTTCATTATGAAATTCACGAAGTTCATTTTGAAATGAATGAAATTCATTTGAATCGTTGTGAAGAACTATCTCCAACAAGCACTACTCCAACCCTATCTATGTTCTTGATGTTTCTCCATTATATAAATATGATTCATTTGTATCACCTTTAAAGAAATTCTCAGTCATATTTAAAGGTATTTTTCTACAATTTGGAAAATTTGTTGTGAATATTGGGTGTGTTTTAGGCTTACGAATCATGGGAGAGTAGAAATCCTCTATAGGGACATGTTTTAGCTCTGCACAGAGACCAAGGAGAAAGTTGTGTCCACGAATTTTCACCAAGGCTAACTCACAAGAGGATATGTAGTTACCTCAAAAAATAATTTATAAACTCATTTGATGTTTAGATCAAAATATAAGGATGAAGCAAGGTATCTTCTTTTCAAATAATGCTCCAACAATAGGTGAATAGTCACTCCTTCTGGAGTGCAGTGGTTGAATTCTTATCTTCTTCTATAGCAAGTAATAAGGAAAGGGAAAGCACTGAGAATAGGCATTGGGTTTATTAGAGCGCAACTAAGACAAAGTGGAGTAGAGAAAACAAGGGCATGGGGAGTAAAGGAAATATTACTATTACTTGGAAGAGTAAATCTTTCTATTCCTTAGCAGAGGGAATGCTCAAACATGAGCAGGTAAGTGTAGCACGCAGTTCAAAAAAACTAATTTAGGCACACAGATATCAAATGAGCACATATATGTTCAGAAACCACCCACGTTACAAAGATTTTCTTATGAATCCTTCATGCTAATTATGATAGAAATATCAAGTTTTCTACTAGTTAAATAAATAAGGCTACCGACAAGTTATTGATAAATTTTACATCCAATCCCTAAAAGGATTAACACAATATCTATAGCATTTTATTATAAACTTCCATAAAAATATTCACTACATATTTAGGTTACAAAATTAGCATACAATCATCAATCTAGAGGAATCTTGGTGGTTGAAGTTAAGATTGAGTAAAAGGATTTCAATTTTATCATATCATACCCTTAGGATCTATTTCAAAAAATGAAATATTTCTTCAATCTACAAATAAGAGTACTATCCTTCTTACATCAACTCTAACAACTCAGTTTGTCTTGATAACCAATTTTGACTGCTTGCATCAACTCCAACAACTCAGTTTGTCTTGAATCTTGATATCCAATTTTGAAAAATGTGATGCAATTGTATAAAGAATTTCTATACTAAGGTTATGAATTTTTGATGTCCCAAAACTAATAAAGTTTTCATATTATGAGTCAACTATTTATCAGATCAGGACATGAAAGCAATTCCTATAAATTATTCCCTAACAATATATGTAAACATTATGATTTCCATCTAACAAACCTGGTAAATTTTATTGGAGAATGTTCCATTCCCGTTGAAAATTCTTGATCAATTTACCCTTATGAATATTTTTTTAAAAATGTTTAAAAAATTCAATCATACACCATAAACATGGAAAAAAACAATTCTATTGGCAACAAAAATCACAAAAAGGGATGAGAAGAGCGTTCCCTTCAATAAATGTATACCTGGTTTGTTTCTTGGTGGTAGAAGTGATCCATAGGGTCCTTTACACTGTTAAACTGCTTGAAGTGACCTAGGTCATGAAAACTACTACTGGGCAAGCTATGCAGTGAAAGTTCCTCCCTTTTTTATTCCATATCCATTGTATCTTCCTCCATTTTCTATTCCATATCAATTTTACTGAATATCAACTTATCTAAATCAAAATCAGCAACTTTCCATCTTGCAAGACCATCTTAATAATATTCTTCTTATGTCAACTATTGAAAGGAATGACAACATTTGAAGTATGTGCAACAAAATTCCAACTTGTTAGTAGATGCCTACATCCACTGAAACATTTCAATTCACCTAAAAATGTAGACTCTCTCACCCAAAGCATACACGATCTCCTTAGAGCTTAGTTTGCATCATCTCAATATTATATGTATCCTGAAAAGTAGAAACCAAAGTTAATAGAAAATTTTTCTAAAATAAATATAATAGACATAATAAATATTCTTAATGAAAAGTGTCAATACTTGTGATACAAATGGAACCTGAGAAGGAATTATCTCTTCAGGTATCCCTTGTTGTGTACCACATACCTGAAAATTCAATAATTTTAAGAGTCACACCATATAAAATTAGTTCATCTTCAAGTCACTTGCAATTTAACGTAAAAATATATATAGATAATACTTGTGAGAACACTGGAACATATGAAGGTATCATGTCTTCAGGAAGCCCTTCATGTGTAGCACTAACCTTAAAATTCCAAAATGTTAAGACTCATACCATATAAAATTATATGACATAAATTCATTTTCAATTTGACGTACAAAAATATAGATAGACAGTAATGAATGTGCCACCTATACATGATCATGTCCATGATCTATAGAATGAGGATCAGGGGTAAAGCAATGTTGATCTAAGAATGTTATGAATTGCATAAGTTAAATAAATATATTGGTGTAAGATTTTGGAGGCTAATTGTATATACACCACAAAAAGATGGCACATGCACTCTACCTCATTTTATAAATGTGTATTTTAAAATAGATAAAAACATGCTTGTACATACCTCACCCATGGTGTGCATTTGTTGTCTAATGGCTTGCTCATAATGGTATCTACAAGAGGATGAATACTGTAGAAGCTCATGTCACTCCATGTTCCTCAACATGTCATCTGGAATACTCAAAAATGAACGAACCCCTGCACTAGATGAAGGTTGGCTTGTCCCTAAGCCGACTTCCACCCCCCTAAAGCAGTTGTAATATGTTGTTCTATATTATCCCTCATCTGAGATGCAACACTGGAGATAAGGGCTAACTCCTCAGGAAGTGTAACTAGGCCAGGTGGTCAAGGTGATAAACAAGGTGTTGGAGGCCTAAACCTAACATCTCACATAGCATCAGTTCATTCATATGCATGACCTTTTCCAACTCCATAGAATTCGAACCCCGTATTTTTATAGTTAGGCCGCATTTTCTCTCAGAATTGAGCATACAACATCCTAACGAAATATTGTGGCACCTCATCATTATCTGGGAACTTCCCGTATGCATACAAGAAATTCTCATAAATATAAGGTGCAATATTTGGATCATTGAATCTTGCAATCTTCAAACGTTTTTTGTCTTCAAGCCGAAAATCAAATAGTGACAAGGAAATTTCTTTAGTGACCCTACTTTTAACTTCATTGTAGGAGTGGATACCAATCGCTGACTCTTTCCTCCTACGCTTCATGTCAAAAAAAAAATTGGGTTGATGGTCCAACCCCATGATAAGTATCTATCAAACTCTCCAAATTGTGCGAAACAATTTGGAGACAATCTCGACTAGGGGCAGGGATATTGCAACTTTGCAATTCATTGCGAAATCTTGTGGAATGATTCCTCATCGCATCAACAGTAAGTAAGGAGATGGTGTCTTCCCAAAGCATCTCCTTAGGAATATAACTTTGATGGGTGCAAAGGGGCTCATAGCTCGGATTTCGAGCAAACTTAGGAAGCCTATGACATCTCCCCCTAGTAGGGCGATGACCACCACCTATAACATGTTAAATTGTTGCACGTATTAAACAATAAATAATTTATAAGGAAAAATTGTATTTAAAAAAAAATTCTGGTTATTTAAAAATACCTCATGGAAAATCTTTCTCATCATCTTCACTCATCGGACTAGGATTTCTCCCTTCCAGGGAATGAAGGTCTCTACTAGATATTGTACAAAACATTATTTTTTTCTACTGCATAAGTACATGAGAAACACAATATGTTTCACATTAAACATACATCAAAAAATAAATTTTCCTCTAGATTTTACCTGAATGAGATCTATCCAAGTGTGGGATGGATGCCACAGGGTGAGACATTGTTCCCCTTTATCCCTCAGCAGCATTAGGGTCAACCCCAAATCCTACATTTTCAGCTATGGAGCATAATTTTTTGACATTAAACACATCATTTGAAAAAAAATCACCTGTTCAGTAGTGAATATAATGTAAACTTGAACATTTTAAATAGAAATCTAATGTGTACCTATACTGTGTATAATATACCTTTCGTAATGGGATCCATGAGATTGGGGAAGAATGGAAACAGGTCTATGGGCTCCTCTTGTTTGATTTGGTGTCTCGGTGGACGAGTAATATGAGTGCGTCCACCTGTGTAGGACAAAAAAATTTCACATTAATCAATTTTTCACAATGAACAATAAATATAACATACTTGAAACATGACATAAATAAATGTCCAATGTACCTGATAATCCTCGTCTCATGGAGAGGTCTATGGAGGGCTTGCATGATGTCATTGTTGCTATAGTATCAAATCAAATTTTTGCCCCTCATAAACTAATTAGAAAACAAATTATCAATCGACAGTCATGCCATCAACCAATGATTTCATATGTAGTTACATGAGGTCAAAAGTCACCATTATAAGATTGAGTATGTCTATGGACAATGTTTAAATCAAAATTGACTTTATTAGTAATCTTGTCAGCACATATGCCTAGCTTAGCACTTGCCAATACCACTGTCACAAATCTGCTTAGGACCTTCTCCATGTAGCAATTTCATTTCTTAGTAAATGGGGTTATACATATTCTAAAGCTTTGGATTTGAAAATCGATGATATGTTTAACATAATTTAATGCTAAGAAATTAAAATGATAGACATTCAATCTAGTACCTGGATCCTTGACAATCATTTGTATATCTCCCATGCCATGGTAGAACCTGGGTATCTAATAAGTGTGGTGTATTCATTTGAGCTTCGCCTGCTAAAATTTGATGTTGAAACCAAATAAAATGCATCTTATCTTGAATATTCTAAATTTGTGTTGAATACTTTTACTAGCAATAAACTCTAGCAGCATGCCTTGCCTATTATCCATTATGTCATTATAGTTATGCAACTTTGTGTTGTGAAACCAGCTCTAAAAATAGAAGAAAAGAGATATCAACGCCTTAGAAATAAGCCACTTCGAGGGGGCGACCTCCAATACATTACATAAATGAACAATTCTTGGATGATTTAAATTAAAAAACCTCCTTTGCATATATAGGAGTCCATGGGGCCACAATGTAATCCTAGCCCACCTAACAATAATAATTTAAGGGCACAATAATAACAATATGGGGGTTATAGGGGTACAATAATAACAATAAGGGGGTTACACTAACAACAATAAGGGACTATACTAGTAATATAGGGACCTAACATGCCCCTCTCCTTCAAAAAGGTGTTTTCCTCAACGCTTGAGTAGCTCTGGGTGCTTCAGTATAAAATTCTCATCCTCCCATGTAGAATCTTCAGTGGGTAAGTTCTTCCACTTGATGAGATACTCTGAAATTGATCGATTCCGTAGCTATCGAGTTCTTGTTTTTTTCACCGCTTGAAGTTCCAATATGATTTTTCCTTCCTCATCAAGTTCTGGCAATATTTTTTGAACTAAAATATTTTCATGTATAACCTTCTTTAAGCATGAAGCATGGAAAACTAGATGCACTCGCGAAAAATCAGGAAGCTCCAATTTGTATGTCATAGTACCAATCTTTTGCAACAACTTGTAAGGACCATAGTACTTTTGCAATAATTTATTATCCTTCTTAGCTTGCTTGAGGGACATTTGTTTGTATGGTTGTAGCCATAAAAATACCGAGTCTCCTACATCAAAACCTCTCTCGCTTCAATGTTGATCAACCTATTGTTTCATTCGATTTTGTGCCAAATTCAGGTTATCCTTTAAGAGTTGGAGAAATTCTTGTTGATGCTCGATGTGATCTTCCACTGCTTGAACCTTTGAATTTTCTCTTAATGATGATGTGATGGATGGTGGATGATATCCATAAAGTGACATAAATGGGGTAATTTTTGCTGCAGTATGGAAGGAAGTGTTATATCACCATTCTGCGAGAGGTAAACACTTGACCCATTGTGTTTGTTTATCAGATACAAAACAACAAAGATATCCTTCAAAAAATTTATTTACTCTCTAAGTTTTACCATCAGATTGAGGATGATAAGATGATCTATGAGCTAATTTGGTACCCAAACAAGAAAATAAATCCACCCAAAAATTTTCAGTAAAAATGGGATCTCTGTCGCTCACAATAACCCTTGGTTTTCCATGTAGCTTTTGAATTGTGTCCATAAATGTAGCAACAACTGTACTTGCTTTAAATGGATGAGATAATGCACAAAAGTGTGCATACTTTGTAAGTCTATCAACTACCACCATTATGACACTCTTTCCTTCGGACTTAGGTAAACCTGTGATAAAATCCATTGAAATATCCTCCCAACGTTGACTTGGAATGGATAAAGGTTGTAGAAGACCCGAGATCTTAATTGTCTCAACTTTATTCTAGTGGAAAACCAAACATTCCGCCACAAAATTTTGAATATCAGATTTAAGACCATCCCAAAAAAATTCTTTCTTCCCCCTGTGGTAAGTCTTAAAAGATCCTGAGTTTCCTCCTAAAGGAGAAGTGTGCAATTCCAAAAGAATATTTTGTTTTAGTTGGGAATTCTTACAAAGATATAAGCGATTCTTGTACCATAAGGAATCATTTTTCCAACTAATGTATCAGATGTACTAGGATCTTGCTGCAACTTTTGAATGAGTGTCCACACTTCTTCGTCCTTCTTCCATTCATCTCTTACTTCAGTTATCCAATCTGGTTGGATAATAGAAATGGCACAAAGCAATGCTTCCACCTCTTCATTCTTTCTTGAGAGTGCATCTGCAACAACATTAAGCTTTCCTTTTTTGTAGATTATTTCAAAGTCATAACCCAACATCTTTGTGACCAATTTTTGCTGCTCTTCTGAAGATAGTCTTTGTTCCAAAAAGTGTTTAAGACTATCATGATCAGTTTTTACCTTGAAGTGTCTTCCCATTAGGTAATTTTTCCATTTCTTTAGTGCATGCAGTATTGCTAACATTTCCTTCTCATAAATAGGTTTCTGTAAATACTTTCCTTTGATTGGACGACTTTCAAAAGCAATGGGTCTTCCTTCCTACATTAAAACTGCACCAATTCCATTTCCTGAGGCATCACATTCCACAATAAGGTTTTTGTGAAGTTTGGCGTAGCTAAGACCGGTGCTAGGCACATTGCCTCTTTAAGATGTTCAAAGGCCTTAGTTGCTTCAGGAGTCCATGAAAATGCATGTTTCTTCAATAATGTTGTTAGAGGTGCTGCTATTCTCCCATTATTCTTAACAAACTTGCGATAATACCTTGTTAACCCAATAAATCCTCGCAACTGCTTTATGGTTGTCGGGACTTTCCATTCCTTAATGGCTTTAATTTTGTTAGGGTCTACTTTAACACCCTCGTGAGATACAATATGACCCAGATATTCCACCTCTTGTACTCCAAAGAAACATTTTGATGTTTTTTCATATAATTGTTTCTCCTGCAATAGTTTGAGCACCCTGTCAACATGTTGAACATGATCCTTCCAAGACCTGTTGTAGATTAGTATATCATCAAAAAATACTAACACAAATTTTCTAAGGAAGGGTTTGAAAATGGAATTCACTAACCCTTGAAATGTAGAAGGTGCATTGGTAAGGCCAAAAGGCATGACCAAAAATTCATAATGACCCTCATGAGTTCGAAATGTTGTTTTTGGAATATCTTCAGTCTTCATTCTAATTTGATGATATCCTGAATGAAGATCCAACTTGGTAAAATAAATTGCTCCATGTAATTCATCCAATAATTCATCAATCACAGGAATGGGAAATTTATCTTTAATGGTGAGCTTATTGAGCTCCCTATAATTCAGACACATGCACCATGATCCATCCTTATTGTATACCAATACTACAGGAGCAGAGAAAGAACTTTGACTAGGTTGAATTATACCCGCCTCTAACATTTCTGCAATCATACATTCAATTTCGTTGTGTTGGACATAATGATATCTATAAGGCCTGATGTTTGTAGGAATACTTCCTGGAATCAAATGAATAGCATGATCACGATCATGAACATGTGGGATTCCTTTGGGAGTTTCAAACACCTTGGGATGATTGTACAAGACTTTTTGGAGATCTGCAAAAATAGACAATTTTGATGTTGGAACTTCTAGTGAGCATAATTGTGCAATTATGCCTTGTTGTTCTTTCTTTAGAAGATTTGTCATAACATTAGAGTTTATTATCTTTTCCGGCTTCCTTGCAATACCCCATAATTCAACTTCCTTTCCTTCTCAAAAAAATTTCAAGAAATGTTCTTGAAAATTAAAAGCTATCGTCCCCAAATGTTGTAAGCATTGTACTCCTAGTACAAGATAGGCACCTCCCATAGGAAGGGAAAGCATTGTACTATTCAATACATATTCCCCATGGTTATCTTGATATTATGGCATTTTCAAAATAAATTTATAGTTCCTCCATTTGCAACCATCACTTGACATTCTGGTGTTGGGTATAGGAAGCAATTTAATTCCTTGGCTACCTTACAATGAATAAAATTATGGCTACTACCTGAATCAATCAACACTATTACCTTTTTCATCTTGATATGTCCTTCTATCTTGAGAGTTTTATGAGTGGTAATTCCTGCCAATGCATTACACGATGTGGTCAAACTCATTTCTTCCTCTTCTCGGGTTTGTTCCTGGTGTATATCATTTTCTTGATCATTTTCTTCCTCTTCATAATCTATGTAAAATAATTTATTCTCAGCACACTTATGACCTTTAGTGTATTTTCTATCACAAGTATAGAAAATCCCTTTTGCTATTTTTTCTTCCAATTGTTGTGGTGTCAACCTTGTAGGTTGTGGAAATCTAGCCATAGCAACACTTCCTTCTTTATAGAAGTGAGTGGTAGGCTTCCTTGTCGCCATAATTTTACATTCAATTTTTCGTGCCAACCTGAATGCCTTCTCCAATGAATCAGGTTCCAAAACGCGAACTTTGTGTTGGATGTTATCCTTTAAAGTACCTATGAAGAGATCAATCTTGTGTTCCTCTAGAATATCATTTACCCTTATATTCAATTTTTGGAAGTCCTCAATGTGCTCCCCCACTAAACCCTTTTGTTTGAGATTTATCAATTGGCTAAAGAAGGTGTTGCTCTTTGTATCCTCATAATGTGCTATCATTTCCTCCATAAAAATTGATGAAGTGACAATTTTTCTATGGGAGAAAAGCCATCAATACCATACAAATGTATTTCTTTCTAAATGTAAATTTGCAATACGTACCTTTTGTGTGTTCTGCACATTATGGAGATCAAAATATTGCTCCATTTGTAGTATCGATGTTACAAGATCCTTTCCATCAAACTTCCTTATATCCATTTTTGGAATATGGTGGTTCTTCCCACCAACATTAGAGTTTATAAAATCATGATTTACATTTATTTTGTTCTCATCATGAGTTTTCTCTACTATCTTTTCACCATTAGGAAACATTTCGTGTATCAACTTTGTCAAACCTTCCATGTATTCTTTTAGATCATTCTTCATGTTATCAATCTTAGCTTCCATGTCATCCATATTAGATTCCATGCCAGCTTCCATGCCATCTATCTTATCTTCCATGCCTTTCTTCAAACCATCCATCTTAGTTTCCACACCTTTCTTCAAAATTTCCATGTCATTTTTTGTTGCTCTTTGCGAGAGCGAAATTTGTTGCACTTTCTCTTATAATTTTGATATGTCATGTTGCCATTCTTCATCTTCATGAGTCATAGTAGAAAATTCTAAAGGCTTAATGGGTGTTGAATTATTTTTAGGGGCCATTTTACAAACCAATACTGATATCTATTCCACAATATGCCTTTGGAATCACTTCAGCTTGATTCTTCAAACAAGACTTATGCAATTCGGAAAAAAATACACACCTTTTACTTGATTTTGCAGAGCTCTATATTGAAATTGAATTATCGCTATAATTGAAGATCCTAAATATATGAAATTTTTCCCTGTAGTGTTCCTCTAAAGCTTCTTGCAAATACCATAGGTCTGACTTGATTTGGATTCTTCAAGACAAAGTTATGTCCAATGTCCCACAATGACCTAATTATGGACTAGTTTAGTAGAGTGAATTTTTATGACTTGCCACGTGTCATTGTTCTCTCCTTTGGTTCTAAAATTTATAGACATGAAACTACAGTTCATGTAATTCTAGCCACTTATTACAGAATTCCCATCCGATGCTCAGAGAGAGAGTTATGAATATTTTTCCACGATCACCTCTTTGAGATGAAATTAGGGAGCTTGAAAATGACCTAACTTCCACAGATCATATCTCCGAAAATATTTCTAGCCAAGCTCTTAAATTTTTCATTCATGTTCCTAAGGATCTCGGCTTCATGCTCTAAAAATTTCAGCTTCTGAACCATCGTAGAAATAAATTTATAGCGAAAAATCCACGATGACTTGTTTAAGTGAAATTCGGGATCCTACAAAAATCCCTACCTTCCACATATCATATCTCTGAAAATATTGTGAACGAAGCTCTGAAATTTTTTGACAATGTTCCTCAGGATTTCGGCTTCAAACCGTAATAATTTTATCTTCTGAAGCTTCGTAGAAAAAATTTTATAGCAAAAATTCCATGATGACCTGTTTGGAGTAGCAAAACCCTAGAATCCAAAGCTATGATACCAAATGTTGTGAAACCATCTCCAAAAATAGAAGAAAAGAGATATAAACACCTTAGAAATAAGCCACTTTTAGGGGGAAACCTCCAATAAATTACATAAATGAACAATTCTTGGATGATTCAAATTAAAAAACCTCCTTTCTATATATAGGAGTCCATGGGGCCACAATGTAATCCTAGTGGGGCCACAATGTAATCCTAGTCGACCTAACAATAATAATTTAAGGGCACAATAATAACAATATGGGGGTTACAAGGGTACAATAATAAAAATATTGGGGTTACACTAACAACAATAAGGGACTATACTACTAATATCGGGACCTAACACTCTGGTGTGATGGAATTTTCCGATCAGTTTATCTGTTAGATTTAAGGTGTGCATTTCAATCTAGTTTGAAAGTTATCCTATTGATTTCAAATTTTGTTGTTGTCTTTGTAGTGTTTGTTTTTTTCATCTGAGGACCGTGATCAATCCAATGTGAAGAAGATAAAAATAGATTATGTGGTGTGGATTTATTGAATATTGATCTTATGATTGATATTTTTTGTGTGCAGCAAATGTTCCTATATCAAATATACTCTATCTGGGAGAAAAAAATATAGCTTCAGAGGTGTACAACAAGGAGTATGTGAATGCTCGAATATGTGGGTGAAAAGAGTGGGAAAAACCCCTAGAAAACTTCCTTCATTAGCCACATTTTATAGTATGGGATAATCCATACCTTGTCACACATGAAGTCATGGGAGGTCTTAAAAATGTATATGCAATAGGTGCAGGTAAGAATTTTCTTCTCACTTCGTTTAGTATTTTTTCAACTTCTCTAATTTTGGTGTTCATGTATGCACGTGATTTTCTCAATGACTGTTGGGAATTTAATGAATTTATGATATGTGTGCGATGGAGAAATCTATAGCAAAGGCATGCAACATGAACAAAAATTCTCAGGTCTTGTGGGCAAGACAATCTTATCAATTGTTAAATTTAACAGTCAACTAATATTTAATATTTATAATAAAAAAATGGTCTCACGGTTTCTTCTTGCACTTTCATTTAGCTCTTATGACAAATTTTTTATAGTTTCATTTGTTTTAGATTTGAGTTTTGAATTTTGGCTACTATGCTCAATAATAGTAATTGAGTGTTGAAATTGGAATCTCAAAGAATTGCATAAACACACAATTTGTTTCAAAGGCATTCATTATCTTCCCGTGGAAAATTTCAGATGCCTTGAGTTGTTGTCATTACTATCTGAATTTAATTTTTCTTTAACCCTATAAATAATGATGAATTGTTGCTTCACTATGCATCTAAAAAATATGTTAATACTTTTTAGTTCCTTTACATGCATGCTTTCAGCTTTGAAAAATGAGAGTGCTACAAGAAAAGTTGTCTATTTTTCTCACTGCATGTTAGAGATGCTCTATAAATTGCGTTTGATGGTAGAAGAACCTGAAAATTTGACCGGCCCACTTCTACTTGATACATCTGTGACACTGCTGAAAGGAAGAAATGTGTGGTATGGTCAACAGATTTCAAAGGGGGAAATTAGGCCAAACATGGGGGACATGATATAGGGAAAATGAATGATACAATTTTAAATCCAATTTTGAGCTCAGGCAATATTTTTCTTTTTCTCTTTCGTTTATTTCTAAAATACATGTTTCATAGTTTAATCAAGACATAGCAAGCACAAAGTGGGAAAAATTCTTTTGGAAAGCTTCCAAGGAGACCCATAAGCTTTTTAGCTATCCTTGGCATGCTTTAAAAGTAATTTCATAGTCCAAATATGGCAAAGTATATATGGCTGAGAATACAGTATCAAATTCCATATTATAGAAATATGAATGGCTACATTCTATTTTTTGATAATATAGGGTGTATCTCCCATGGAATAATTCTATGAATCACTTTTCCAACTGATTTTAAGTATTATGTACCCACAGAGGAAAAATGAGGTCATTCCTGTGGAGCTATGTCCCATTTTTAAGACTTTGTACAACATCCTTATAAAAAGGTAATAACTTTATATTTTATTATAAGGTTTCCACTGTAGAACAATCTTGTTACAAATGTCATATCAAACAAAGTTGTCTTGGGAAAGGGTTAAAAGGACATCTGATTCCCTTTCCACTAAACATGATCAATATTTATAATTTTTGAAATCTTTCCATTGGCAATAATTTATATTCTACGTTTGAGAAATCATTAACCGGAGAAATTTTAACCTCTTAATGTAGGGAAGCATCAACAAAAGCTATATTACAAGCCTTGAGAGATGAGAATATGTATGAACCATGAAATTGTATTGAGATTTCTTCAGTAAAAACTCCTCCATGCTTCAGCTGCCAGGCACTCTAAAGAGTGTCCAACTTGACAGGGAATCAATTATAGAGTGTTAAGCTTATAAACTAGGATATTTTGTGACTGGGTGTTAATTTCATCAGAGGTTTTATTCGATGACAAAAAATACAGTTGTCCCTTCATTCGGATTATTTTATCATGATTTTGTAACTACACAATTGTTGTTCTAATCGATAGAACATCAATGCATTCTTGGATAAAAATAGTTGTTGGTATTGGTGAAAAGATTTAGGAAAATTGGGATAGTATAGGCATTTTCCTTATGTAGTTGTTGATCAATTGTGTATAAAAAATTTATCAATTGTTTATAATGAAAATAAGGTATAACACATGCTCAGTCATATTTCCCTTGCTATTTTGTATATTGCAAATCAAACCCTACATTTACCTAGTTTACTGGTATGCATAAATTGAAAATTTGTACTCTTCATCTTCCCCATCTAAGGGAAATGTGACAGAAAATCTAGAGAGGTTTGCAACACTATAAGAAATCTAAAAATAAGTTTTGATTACTACTATTTTCCTGTATGAAAAATAATTCTTCTTCCAATGCTTAATGTTCTAAAAAAATAAAATTCAAGACTTACCTAGCAATATATATCCAATTTATCACTATCAAGAGTTCTCATGGTGGCGTACTCACTTGCTGAGGTGGCTCGAACATGACACGGCTGGTGCTTGAGTGTACAGGTTTGTGCGTGCGAGGGGTTTATAGAATGTCGGGGGAAATAGGATTTTGGAGTTTTTTATAAGCATAAAACTCTTGGATGAGAGTGTAAGAGAATGTAAACTCTCGGACGAGAGTTAAAACAACTCTAGGCCGAGATTTTTAAAACTCTCATCCGAGAGTTTACCCGAGAGTTTATGTTAATAAAACTCTCAGAAGAGAAAATACTTCACTCTTGTCTGAGAGTAGTTTAACTCTGGTCAAGCACAATCTAACTCTCGAGCAAAACATTAAAAATATCTTGGATGAGAGTTATAAAAAGTCTTGGTCGATAAATTGAGTTGACTATTTTCTTGAACAAGAAATTAAAAATTTCACCGAAATCTTGGCCATTCCCCAAAAAGTGTTTCCCAACTTCAGGTTTTCACCGATATGCCACTTCATTAGTGATATAACCTATTGTACCCTCCTTTTGTTTCTCTTAGGCTTCATATAACTAATGAGTTGAGGGGAAAAGCATAGGATACTTTGGAGGAATTTTTCAAACTAACCCAAACAATAAGTTCTTTGTAAGAGGTTTCCAACAAAATAAGCAAATTTGAAATGGCCCCCCTAGATATAAAGATGAGGGAAGTCAAAGTTGGGCCAGTAAAAGTAAAAATCCTAGAGATCGAGAAATCTCCTGACTCATTATAAAATCAATTTCAAAATGCTCCAAGGACCGAGGACTAAGGATCTATCAACTATCATAGTTGGTTTTGTGTTAGGAAAAATACTAAGAGGGTGGGTGAATCAATATTTTAAAACTTGATTTATTTTTCTTATGTTGATATTTTTACCCAACTATCCTAGAGTAAACCTATGTATGTACATGACTTCTTTGCAAACAACTAGTATATATCCAATCAACTTATTTTTCTATTAATTCAACATCTATTTATCTTGAAACAGTATGCCAATAGTTCATCAACATTAGATAAATAGTAACCATGTGCAGTAGGAACAGAATAAAACATCACACATAAGCAACACATATGAAAGCCAGGATTTTTATGTGGAAACCCAATATGGGAAAAAACCACTTCTATTGTCATACCATTATTCTTTTAATTATGGTGAAATCATTCTTACAATATTATATTGGCACGGGCTCATACCATAATGCAGGCACCCACCTGCAGAACGTTACAACCTTCTCTAATTCTCCAACACCCACTGGAAGGCATCTCCAACTACTTGATTTGATTACCAGCTACGACTGGCAGGTAGCTTCAACTTCCTTACTGAAGGCTCCAACTATCAGCACCTTTGTGGACCACGTTTTAGAAATTTTCTCACTAGATACACCCGATTCAAAAAGTCACAACTTGTAGTCTGATTTTCATCAAATTTTCATACTAGACTCACTAGCATCATTTAAGCTCAAAAACCAATACCAACACTGAACCCAATCGCTGCATCAACTCACCCAAACAACTAAAAAAAATGATCAAGAAAATTTTTGAAATATATATGATGCTATTATTTAGCATATCTGTGTATATAAGCAACTTCCTTGAAGTATACCCACGTAAAGATATCAAAGAACTAAACCCTGAAACTGAATCATTGTTATTATCAAATAAACACTAAGTCACATATCCACTAAATCATTATGAAATAATGATGCAAATAGTACATATCTTCAATAAGATACATCTATCATCATCATCTCTCTTCAATATATCAATCCATAATCAATTCAACTTAAATCATTAGATTTTAACCTAGATCATCAAGTAAGACTTATTTTACCAACAACAAAAAAATCATTAAGACTGATTAAAATGATCACATATCATATTCAAAAAAACCATAGGATATATATTTACTTCCCATAAAGCACTTCCGTGTGTACACATGCCCTTCAATAATCAAACTCGCATACAGATGTGTCCATACTGCATAATCTACAAGCGACTTACAAAATGAGACCCATGTATGCATTCACCTTTCAGTTCGCAAACTCACATACATATATGCAATTTTTAAATTATAGATTCGATACACATAAAACCTTCAGAAAAAAACTCATATCTCAGCATACATAATAAAAAAGTCATCAAACATTAATATCACAAGCCAAACCAATCCATACGTAAATTATCAATGTATATTCATTTCAAATCCATTGGATCTCATCCATCATCATATTATCGGGTGCACACTTATTTCATATCAAACACTCATCAATGATGCCTACCATGAACACTTTACTCGAATAGAACTATTTATCAAATACTCATCACATGCACACCAATCAATTTTATCTTGATCTCCTTATATAGCTTAGGCCTTAACCAATACCATGGGACAAATCCATAGTAAGTTTGATGGTATTCCTGGACGCGATAAAATATAAGTTGACATGCTCATCACTATGGGATAATACGATGTTAAAGACCCTTTGTATTTAGGATACCATAGTGTGTAAAATATGTGTTCATCCTCTTCTCCATACCTGCGTTTGTACACGTATTTCCTTCATAGAACTTGCATGTATTTTTTCAACATATCTTCTTCAGCATTCTTATGTCCCTAAACTACTATGAGTTTTTTTACTCTCTCTATCACATGTGAACTGACTGATAGATTTACATTGTTATCAATATGTTGAAATCTTCATCAAATGTGTTCTTATCAAGGAGACAAAATCAAGTAGGTTTCCATCAACTAGAACACATGTGTCATAATGCGAAAAATCTCCCCTTTTGGACTTGATTTCACCATTTTGGTGTTTTTTTACCAATCACACCTATAAGCATACCAATATTCTCTCCCAAAATTCTCTGTTCAAACACCAAGCTACTCTCCCATTTTACATCAAAGGAAAACGGTTGACCAATGTTTAATGAAGGCTACTTTATCCTTTGTTGACGTGAGTACTGTAGGTCTGATCTGTTGAGAATGAACACTATACACTAACCATTCTCCCCCTAAGCACATGTTTAATTATTTGAAGATATAGAGAGTAACTAGACATGTCCTTTCCTATCACCAATGACTCATATTGACCAATCTATTAAGGCAATGGGATTACATATTTGACCCATCGTTATATAAAATCCTCAACATAGGATTACATAATTGACTTGAACTCAATACTCCATACATCACTGAATATGAAAATTATTACATCATATATCTCTACATGAATTTTACATCAAGTGACAAATATCAAAATTATAACCAAAACAAAACGCATCAAATAGTGATGTATCAAGACTAGGATATTCTTTATCAACCATCATATATAGGATCTTATATTTGACAACAACAACTACATGATTATCTTCAACGACATTACTAATAATAAGCATCATTATGTACCAATAAGTTCATAAGAAAATATAATTACATCATTACAAATACTCCCCCTAAACTTGGGCCAATAGTTTATTCATACATAAGATAGATCATAAAAGCAGCTTCATCAAAGAAACATTATCAGACTATAATCCACCAATTGCAGAACCAACAAAAAAAGTTATAGCTTTTCTTAATCGTGTTCCTTAATCATAGCAAAACATACGTGATTTTTTAAGTCATAACTGACATATATAAGCCATTGTCTTTCATTGGATCCGTGTACATAAGGTAAAATACTGAATCTTCACAATCACATCTCCCCCTAAAATTTAAGGATTGGTCAAACTAATCAACAGAGATATGAAGTAGAGAACACTCCTAATTTTTTTATGAGATATTCAAATGCATCACGTGGAATAGGCTTTGCAAATAGATAAAAAACTTGTTCTTTTGAGGGAACATATTCCAATTTGACCTTTTTTCAAGCATCTGTTCTCTTAGAAAATGATATTTAATTGGAATATGCTCAGTCTTGGAGTGCATAACAAGATTTTTCGAAATACCAATGGCACTTGTATTATCACATAGAATGGAAATGGGTGGATAACTTTCGATTTGAATATCTTGCAATGTTTTAATCATTGAGATAAGTTTTGTTCAAAAACATGAAACAACGCCATATTTTTCTTTTGCAACTGATAAATAAATGTATATTATTTTTTATTGAACATGAAAATTAGAAGGGCCCCATGTATAATTATCCTACTCTAGTATTTTTTCTTTCATCAATAGTTCGTTGCAAATATCCATTTGTGTAAGCATGACGCGTACTATATGCATATTTTGGATAACATAAACGAAAGTCTTGAGTGCCTTATACATATTTGAATATTATTTTTACTTCCTAAAGATGAGTTTCTCTTGGATTGACTTGGAATCGTCCAACATTCTAAACTGCATGCATGATATTTGGTATTTTTCCTATAAGATAAAGCAGGTTTTTAATCATGGATTTGTATGCTGGATGGCTGACCACAGTAGGATAATCATGTGAACTAATACTACATCATGTCACCATTGGTGTGAATACTGGGTTGCAGTCTTCCATCCCATATCTCTACAAAATATACTTGTGGTACTTTGTCTTGAGAGAAATATTCCATTCTTTTCTTGTTCTACTTCTAAACGAAGAAAGTATGTTAGTTCACGAAGTAAGGACAATTCAAATTCTTGTTGTGTGACAAAAAAAATCCTTTCACTCATGGACTCTTCATTTTTGTTAAAGATGATTTCATCTATGTAAATAAAAACAATTAAAAGTATGTTGTCATCCATCTTTATGTATAGGTTGTTATATGCAGACCCCTTAGTGAAGCCTTTTTCTTCATGATACATGTCAAGGTGATAATACCATGCTCGAGGGCTTTTTTTATCTCATATAATGCCTTCTTGATTTTGTAAACAAGTATTTCATAATTTCCTTGAATGAACCCTTCAAGTTGTTCAATATAGACTTCTTATTCTAGGTCCCTACTTAAAAATATAGAATTAACATCCATTTCATATACTTTGAAATGATGAAATCTTGAAGAGGAAAGAAACATTCTTATGGCTTTAAGTATGACTATAGGTGAAAATTTTTCTTCAAAGTATATTCCTTCTTGTTGAGCATATCCTTTTTAAACAAGTCTTGATTTATTTCTAATTTCTTCTCCATTCTCTTTCAATTTATTTTTGAATACCCATTTTGTAAAATAACATTGTTATCATAAGGTCTGGGTACTAATTCAAATGTATGATTATTTTCTATTTTTTCAAGTTTTTCATTCATAGCTTTAACACAACATTCATTTTTTTATTACTTGATTTACATTTTTTGGTTCAGTTGTGGATATTAAGGCTATTATAACTTGGAGCTCCAACAAGGGCTCTTCTAGTTTGTAATCCAACATCCTTTTCACCTAGGATTTGAGATTCTCGATGATTTTTCTGAACATGCTTGGATGGAGTCCTTTTTTATGCTTCTATATTGTTAATTCCTTCTTCTAATGCTTCATTGCTTTCATCCCTTACATCCCTTTGGCTTATTGTGGAAATATATTAACCATCTACTGGTGTTTCCTTTTTGGACTTAATCAATTACAACATCAATACATTCAACAATGTTTTGAAGTATTTTATTGTAGCATGTGTATCCTTTACATATAGAGGAGTAACCAAGTAGATTTCCTTGATCTTCCATAGCTTCAAACTTTCCAAGCTTATAATCATTATTATTTATCTAAAAAATACTTCCAAAGAATCTAAAATGCTTGAATGTTGGAGGCTTTCCGAACCAAAGTTCATAAGAAGATTTATCATTGTTTACACAGACATGAGATTTGTTGATAATATTTATTGTTGTATGTGTGGAATCACCCCAGAAGGTATGAGGTATCCAGACTCATCAAGCATGACATGTTCCTTTTGTTTAATTTTTATGTTCATTCTTTTTGCTACCCCATTTGTTTTAGCAATTTTAGCTACAAATAACTTCCTCTTGATGCCATGTTGTTCATAGAAGTAAAAACAAGTAATATAATATGAACTATTCAACCCTATCAGATCAGAGACGTTTTATTTTTCATTCTAAATCATTCTCTAATAAACCTTTGAAGGCTTCAAATTTATCAAATGCTTGATATTTATGTTCTAATAAGACAATCAAACATATTCTAGTAAATTCATCAATAAATAAGATGATAAATTGTTCACCTTCAGGGTAGTTTTTCCTCATTGGTCCACATGAATCAATATGAATAAGCTCAAGTGGCTTACTTGCAAAACCATCTTTGGCATTGAATTGTACCTTGGTTTCCCTATCAAATTTACATTATTGGCATATAGTACTTTCTGGTAGAGATATGTTGGGAATGTCACGAACTAATTCGAGCTTTCTTGAATTTTGTATTTGGATGAAGATTATATGCACCAATATTATGTGCCATAACCAAATTACTTCTAATTTTCTTAAGTATCATTGTCCTATACCACCTTCCATGACACAGACATTACCTGGAGTTCTTGTTACTTTTATTACATTTTTTCTTGTATCAAGATTCTCAACCACGTAATTATTTGATCTGAAAAAAACCTCATTCGCTTCGTCAAGAATATGAATAAAAATTAAATATTTATGCTTCAATCCATCCACAAACAAAACATTTCAAACTTTCACTTTTTCTTTCAGAAAAGCAATTCCTTTTCCTTTGATAGAAGGAGGTGAATTATTTAAAAAGCCTACCCTTTTTTCTTTATTTATTTCATTAAAGGACATAAACTTATATTTATCACATTTCATCTTATTTGAGCATCCCCTATCAATGTACAATAGGTTTTTTTTATCTACCACATATAGATCTAGAGCATAGTTCTTAGATTCGATGATATTATTTTTCCATGCCTTAGATGTTGTTACTATATGCTCATTTTGAGGTGTTGATCGCCCTTTTCTCCTGCATTTAAATTTTTAATGACTAAATTTATTCCATAAAGAGAATTATGTTTCGTATTGAAGATGTGAGGAGCTATTGTAAGAGTATTTATTCACCCCATTATCATTATTATTTTTCTTTGTTTTCTTGTAATGATAGTTTTGTAAGAAACACATTGAGTGGCCTTATGGCCAAAATTGTGACAAGCGAAGAATTAACCATTAAAGTAAAAGTGTTTAGGAGTATAGTACCTTCTAGTGTTGTTTTCTCTTTGATTGAACTTTGAAAAATTACCTGGGAAGTATTTTATCCTTCATTCTTTTGATGGAGGCTATATTTTTCTTGATTGTTTCTCTTTGCTAAATTTATATAACTTCTTATTTCTATAGAATACTTTACAGTCTTTGGTGTTTCTCCACTGCATCCAAGACCTCTCTTTATAAGATCAGAGTGTTGTACATTGATGATTTCATCTAAGGTTTCATATCCTTTAGCATATATAATATTAATCCTTTTTTATTTCTCAAGTTCTTTCCTTACACTTACTATTTCACATTCTAACTTTTAATTTTTCTTCTCCTTTTGTATGATTTGTTTCTTCAAATTTTCTTATGCTAATTTATTTTATTCTAAAAAACAATTAAGTTTAGTTATTTCTTAAATAATAATATATATTTCTTCTATGGATTCCATGAAATTATCATCAGAATCAATAATAATTCTATCTTCAAATTGCATAAGTAACTGATATTCTAGATCAGTCTCACCTTCTTCACCGTTTAAAAGTTCATGTGTATAAAAAATTCTCTTTTTTTAAAACCTTATCCTATTAATTTTTGTAGTTTATTTCCCTTTCTCATGTTTTTCTCTATAGGGACACTTATCATCGTAATGGCCAACTCTACGAAAAGCAAAAAACTTGAAGGGAATCTTACCTTTGAATCTTCCAGTACCCACTTGGAGTTTCTTTACGAAGTTTTCCTCTTCTTCTTGTGATACAAAACCTAGTTCTTCCTTTTCTTTTTCTTTTGTAGTAAATTTGAATGCAACTTATTTGATATATGAGGGACCCCATTTTATAAATTCATACAATATTAGAATCCCATGAAGTTGTTCAACAACAATATTCTTCATGTCATACATTTATTATATTGCATAAACTTTCGAATCAAATCAGGGAGTTAGAGATCTTAATATTTTTTCAACCACTCATGATTCTTTTATTTCTTCACCAAGATTTCTCATATAATTCACAATATCATATACCCTAAGAAATAAACTTATGATACTTTCATCATTGTCAATTCTAAGAGTTTCATATTGAATTCTAATAGTTTGAAGTTTGGAACATTTTATCTTGGTGTCACCTTCATAGCTTTGGATGATCTTTCCCCATATAACGCTTTTCATATTTGGCTACATGAATTTTACAAATAATGATTCTGCCGATCTTCCTAATAGAGCACTGATAACCTTTGCGTTGGTATCATATTTCTTCATTTTTTCATCATCTGTGGGAATGGAGGATAGATATTGATAGCCTCCTTCAATGATTCCCTATACATATGCTCTAAGTGACTACAGGTAATCTCTTGCTCTTAAATTCTATAAAACTAGATTGATTCTATTAAACAATAGTGGCGTGATAGATGATTTCCCCTCAATATTGGTCATCTTGATGAATCTTCCTTCAAGTGATCAAGAATATTTTTAAGGACCTTATCTCATACCAATTGTTAGGAAAAATACTAAGAGGGGGTGAATCAGTATTTTAAATCTTGATATATTTTTCTTATTTTGACTTATGTACGTGATTATTCTGAAGTAAACCTATGCATGTGCATGAATTCTATGTAGATGACTAGAGTATATCCAATCAAGTTATTTTTCAATTAATTCAAGATTTTTTTGTCTTGAAAAAATATGCCAATAATTAATCAACATTATATAAACAATAACGACATGGAGTAAGAAAAAAAATATATCAAACATAAGAAACACATACGAACACCATGATTTTTAACTCGAAACCCAATGTGGAATAAAACTACCATTGATGTATTCTTTGTGTTATTTTTATTATGATGAAATAATTCTTACAATATTGTACTAGTGCAGACTCATACCAGCACATAGGAACCCACCTATAGAAGGTTACAACCTTCTCTCATTCTCCAGGACCCACTGGAAGGGAGCTCCAACCCCCTTATCTCATTACTAGCTACTACTAGTGAGAAACTTCGACTTCTTTACTTAAGGATCCAACCCTTAGCATGTTGGTGGAACATGTTTCATAAATCTTCACACTTGATATGCTTGATTCAAAACATCACAATTTGTAGGGCACTTTTCCCCAAAATTTCAGAAAGGACCCACTACCATTATTCAATATCAAAACAAAATAGCAACACTGAACCCAAGCACTGCATCAATTCACTAAACCAAATGAAAGTCTTGATAAAAAATACATCAAAATATATATGCCACTATTATTTAGCATATTCACATGTATACGCAACTTTCTTGAAGTATACCTGTGAATAGATCTCAATGCATTGAACTTGGAAATTGAATCACTGTCATTCTGAAATAAACATTTAGTGAC
Organism: Pinus albicaulis; assembly: GCA_034641835.2. NCBI lineage: Eukaryota > Viridiplantae > Streptophyta > Pinopsida > Pinales > Pinaceae > Pinus > Pinus albicaulis. Next base: position 209,740,707 of record CM076583.1, on the reverse strand, counting down.
ATAACCACTTAATCATTCTGAAATAATGACAAAACCATCATAGATATTCAATCAGAGAAAAATAGAAACTGTAATATTCCTAAATTAGCATGCAGCTAATAGGAATATTAATTTTTCTCTTAATATCTAGTTGGATGAATAAATGGGTAAGGAGGCCCATGTGTTGCTTTAATAGGCATAAAATCCCTCTTAATGTGAAAAGGGATCATGTTGATAATTAGATAAAACATCCTCATGTGTGAACAAGGTATAATATGTGTGGACAAGGTCAAGTTTTACCATGTCAACAAAATTAATATGTGATTGGATCATAAATATAGACAGATCAATGTGAATGAAGATCAATCTAGCTAGTAAGAAAAAAACATGTTGGGTGTGAAAGGAGACAATGCATGGAGACTATGTCATGGTTGAATAAATCAAATAGCGATGTAAATAGAAGAGTGGGACTAATGGAGACAACATAATTTTGGAGGAGGATCCTTTGCTTGGAAGTAACCTCATGAATGGGTGGGACCCATGGTGAGGAAGCTTACAATCTATATAATGGAGGGAATGCAAACCATATGGGGTATGATTGAAGATTGTATTTTTTATGTGGTTTTTTTAGACTGCTTACATTATTTGGTTGTTTAGCTAAGTTTTATGCACTGTTTAGTGCAAGGGTTTTCTCATGCGGGAATTCCCCACTCTTGCTTGGAGATCTTGTTTAAGAAATATGAGACGAGCATTCTGTGCCACATATTCCACTATCTACTGTTGGGTGAAGCAGTCACCTTTAGAAAAAATGCATTCCCTAGTAGAAACTGCGTTATTTCTTAATTTATTGTAGTGGAGCGGTTTAAACCCTTATTTTAGGAGCTAGTTTCCCAGGAGGAGGATCAACCTTTTTCCCGGAAATTGATCAGGTGATCAAGTCCTTAATGGAAAAATTCTCAAAAAATTAGTTTCTCAGAAATGGTCCAAACTAGAATGACAGGAAAGAGCTCGAAAAGACGATCCTGTAGACATGAATGGGACTAAAAACCGACGTTGTATGAGAAAGTTATTCAGCTTTCAAGTTTGCCAATTTCAGTAAAAAAATGGCCAAATTGACTTTACAAAAATATTTTATTAAAAGGAGAATATTCCATAGAATATTCTGTGAAATATTCTGAAATCAACCAATCGAAGGGCGCCACATGGCCCCTAGGTCAAATGAAATTTCATTTCAAATATTTTTTTTTGGCACAGTAGGGTTCGACCCTGGGTTGGGGCAGAGCTAACCAAACAAGCCCAACCAACGGGCCACGACGTGGTTCTTAACAATCATTGGTTCGAAGTTTTATTTAAAGTTCCAATTTGGTTTGGGCGGGGCCCGAAAGGGGGCCAACCCCCTCCTCATTGGAACATCTACTCGGAACCTAGAGCCAACCAGGCGGCGTGCAGTGGTTTCGGTCGTGGTCCCGTGGACCCGCGCCCAGAGCAGACTATATTAAATTATGCAGTTGAAACGTTATTCCATGCCGAATGTAACTCAATGTTTAATTCAATGCCCTCCATATGTTCCGGTCACTTGGACCTTATCCCTAGCACCTTCCAACTGGCGGTTGATATGGCGGTGTGCCAAATTATAGCGTCGACCTCCAAAATTATCGGGATTAACTACAGTTCTCCACATTTGGTGGAGCTTTTCTAGCCCTGACTGGGCAAAAGTTATTTCAGCCATAACTTTGGCTAGGGAAGTCCATTTGGAGTGAATTGTTTTTTGATTTGGAGGTATTGGAGCATTCTGAAGCTGTTGGAATAGGTTGCAAAGCCATCAGGGCACTCTATCAATGATTTTATCAGTGAATTTTCTTGTGGAGCCACCAGGGCTATGGGAATGATCTACTGTATTTGGCTATGTTCATCTATTTGAGGTGAATGAATAGTCAATTTTTACTGTTTCCAGCACTCTGATTCTAAATTATCATCTATTTTAGCCTTTTTATGCTTTATTCAGTGTGTAATAATTATTTTGAGCATTAATAAAAGAGGGAAAAGCCTATTTGGAGGCTTTTCGACCCAACAGAGGTAGCCCAAGAGAGAGGTGAACTGCTTAAACAAATTCTTACTGTTATGCTGTGCATTTTGCTGCTTATTTCCAGAGTTTACTACATTAAACAGTAATTTTTAATAATTCCAATTTTCACAATGAGACTTATATGGTGATCAAAACTCATTTGTTCCATTTCAAACCACATTACTTCCATTGCAGAATACCTGAACTTGCTTATTCACACATAAAAATTGGTTAATTAATACTTTGCAAATAGAAACAAATACTTTCATTTCCATATCGATTTAGTGTTTACTTCATACTTCTTTAGGCAGAGCTAGTAAGAGGGCCAGAAGCTTCTGGTTTCATCCTTTATAGTAATGGTGAAATAACCAGTAAAAGCCCCTACTGTCTATCTCTGTATAGGAAATATTTTGCTCACACATTTCAGATTAGAAATCTAGTAGGAGGAGCTACAACCATTTGTTTTCATGAGCAGCCATTATTATGTAGAGCTTCAGCCATACATCATCATTCAGCCATAGATCTATAGAATATGCTTCTTGTAATTCATGTTTATCAAGAACCCATTTCCGGGTCATCTTGGATTTTCGTAAAAGAGGTTAGATGTCTGTTTGTGGGCCTCATTGATTACTATAAAATCAGATCTATTTGTCTCTCATTTTTTTATTATAAACCCTCAATAAACTGTGTTGTCACTTTATGCAGTAATTATGTGTTACAGTAGCTTTGGGGTTTCAATGTTTTTGTGTTGTTTTGAGCATGGGAGGCATGTTTAACTAGGACATAACGATTTTTTTCTGATTTCCTTTCATATTTGCTTGTTATAATTTCAGATCTAATGGATCCATAGGCTCCATTTTTCTGTTAATTCATATATTTCTAAAAAATGCATTTTCTGTGCATGTATTGCTGATTTTCCCATTTGGGAATATTACAGTGGTATCAGAGCTCTAATATTGGCTCATCATGTGTACTTAAACCATTCTTGAGTTTTCTCATAGCAAGGAGAAGATTTGAAAAAGAGATTAAAGTAAACCCTTATTGTCTGAAGGGAAGAATTTCTCAAAAATTCTTCTTCAAACTCTGCATGGCATCAGAAAAGACATCAAAGAAACGAGGAGGGAAAAACGTGGAGATCCCTCAACAAGATCTATACATGAGGAAAGCTCTAGTTCCTCATACTATGGGTGTGAGAATTCAGCCACATTATTATATTTACAATACTCTACCAGCCATATGTTCATGGAGAAAGGAGATGTGCCAAAGAAGGAGACTCTTGGTGATTGTTTTCTAGAGTATGAATCTCAATCCAAGGGGTTCAAAGATCACTTGATCTTTTAAGGGTTTTGCAAGATCAACGAAGAAAGGATCACAAGGATCAAGTAGCATGATGTGGGTAGATTCTTTCTATCTGCTTTTGATGGATCACCTAAATGTCCAGCTAGGGTTTGGGTGAAGGAGCTAGACACTATGTGCAACAACATCAAGTTTTAGAAAATGAGGCTATCAAAGTAAGGCATCTAATTGGTGGTTGTTTAAGTCCTTTTCATTAAAGAATGAAAATACATATACTTATGTGAAGTTCATTAGAAGAGTAGTAGAAAGGTTTGATGAAAAATTTAATGAAACACCTTTGATGGCGCAAATCAAACCAAAACAAAAAAAACCTTTGCATGGGTTGGACGGATCCATAAACCCAACTCCATTTCAGAAAACCATTGAAGGGGTTGAAAACTTGTATGATACCTTGACAAGGTAAAATCCCCCATTGTATGAAGAGCTTTCTTCTTAAAGGAAGGACATGGAGATTCCTCCTTCAAAAGAAGACCAAGATTTAAGATCTCTCATTGTTGGTGAGGCATTCTCAAATATTGATGAGGAGGAAGAGAAGGCTGGAGGGAACAATGTTGTCATATCAAGAGCACATCTAGTACCTCATGAAGAGGAATATGGAGCCTTTTCTCCAAGAAGGGAAACTCTTCCCCTCTTGCAAGGAGTTCCAAAGAATCTCACATATAGAGATCATGGTACAGTCCATATGAAGCATGTTCCATCATTGATAAATGGTGAGATATTTAGGGTAGAAGGAGATGAAGGGGAAGACAAGCATCATGTGATAAGAAGCACACACCCCTCTTTATTTCAGAAGATTGATACATAAAGGAGGCAGGAATATTTATGCAGAAATGGCAAGGACAAATCTGTCCACCCACATGTACATCTTGCTCTATGCCTTGATGTTTCTTTCCATGGAGGCATTCCATGAGGGCGGCCCCCTGATTGGAAGAAGAATAAAGTGCTCTCTCAACTTAATGTAGCATAGACATATTTGGCTAAGCGAGGAGCCTTGGTAGAAGCTATCACATCGCAAAGACTATTTGGTGGGATCAAAGGAGAGGTACGTAATTTTCTCAAATGGAAATTGCCATCTCCCACTCAGTTATTTGCACTAGAAAAAGAGGATTCAGAAATCCATGATGAAATGAGTATAGTATCAAATGGCCATTCCATATCTTTGGAGCAGCAAATGATATTTTCACACACAAGAAATATTTTTGAACATGACAAGAGGATATCAACACTCTTGCATGCATGGGCCAAATTAAGGAAGTTTTGGAAGGCAATAATTCTTCAAAGAGAGGTTGACTTCCATCTACCTCAATCTTGTCTTGAGCAAGATTAGCTGCAAGAGAGGCAGAAAAATGGAGGTTAAAGTACTCCAACATGTGATTTTGGCATCAAGCATGTCAAAGAGGAGATACATGTTATGACAGGGGCTACATTTGAAATTTCTACAACGTTGTCATTGTTGGGAAGCCTAGATCCATATTGGGAGTTCCAACAATTGATGGAATATTCCAAGAACCTCTTCACATGTAAGGTTCTTGATGGGCAAGTGATGGATAGAAGGTACAAAGTGGTTCAGGAAGTCATTTATTCTCGTGATCAAATCTATTTGACTAGAGAATCCAAGCTGAAAGATAAACTACTTAATGCAGCCTATGAGATCTTGATTTCTAAACCCACTGATTTCATTAGAGCATACTATAATATCTTGGAGGGATTCATGTGCGAGAACTTCAAAGAGGAGATGCACTATCACATGAGGAAGTGCATAGATTATTTGTTGGTTGAGAAGGAACATAGATCTTGGGAAGAGTTATCATTACCACCTGCTTATTCATTGGGTGTGAGAGGAAGCTCATCCATGACCTACCTCACTGATTCAAATCAAGTATATGGTAACAATTGTATTTATGAACACCATGATGTATTTACTATATACTTGGATTTTATTAACACTCATGTGCAGGGTATTGCTCCAAGAGGAGGCACCTTTCCTTATTGGCTTCATGGGCTACTTGAGACCATGAATAATGTTGTTGTTCACCAATCCCTAGAAGATTTTCAAAAAATTATGTATTCATCATGGTTTTATTCACTAACACCAACCATCATACACCTACTCCAAGAATACAAGAAGAATGGGGCAGCAAAAAAGTGGTTGGAGAAACACTTGTTATATCATATTTTATGACAGTTAGCAGCAAAACTGCATTGGTTGCACTTAAGGGACCATTTTCCTTCTCCCTTATTTTATATGGCTGCTAGCATGAATTTAATTATGATTCCATATGTTGAAGAGGTTCTTACCTTTTTTGCGAACATGATTAGAGGAGAGACACATTGGTTGGATGTGTCCGTGGGGAAAGAAATTTCCCACACCTTTTGCACTACATGCTTCAAGGGGAGCATGAGAGATGACATGTCCATTATATTATATCACTTGTTTCATTATGATATGGGCCATTTGATTGTTTGGAACACTTGGGACATGCCTCTCATGAGCACTTGGGAGGAGCTTGTCTATGAAATACCAAGCTGGGAGGTGATTCATTTCATTTGGATGATAGCATGGAGATGGGACTCTCTCATTAAGAGTGAAGTCCCCTATGATTATCATCACTTATACCGTGAGGAGACCATTGATCAACAATAAGGTTTCCATAAATACCTTCCATCCTCTTATGATGAGAGCCATTTGGTTGATCCACCACAGGAAAACTTACACACTTGGGAGGAACCATTGGGAGAAAGAATTGTTGCAAATTATCTAAAGCAATGGTGGAGACTATTGGATGTAAAGGCCACAAGAAGAGGAGGGGAGATTTTGCAACACCCTTGTATTTTCTTGAGGACAAGAAACATTTGGGAGGGAAAGACTCTAATATTCCTAAATTAGCGTGCAGCTAATAGGAATATTAATTTTTCTCTTAATATTTAGTTGGATGAATAAATGGGTAAGGAGGCACATAAGTTGCTTAAATAGGAATAGAATCCCTCTTAATGTGAAAAGGGATCATATTGAAAACTATATCAAACATCATCATGTGTGAACAAGGTCTAATATGTGTGGACAAGGTCAAGTTTGACCAAGTCAACAACATTAATATGTGATTAGTGGATCATAAATAAAGACAACTCAGCGTGAGTGAAGATTAATCTAGATAGTCAAAATAAATACACCTTGGGTGCGAAATGAGAAATTTCGTGAAGACTAAGTCATAGTTGAGTAAATCAAACAGAGTTGTGAATAGAATAGTGGGACTCATGGAGATAGCGTAATTTTGGAGAAGGAGCCTTTTCTTGCAAGTAACCTCATGAATGGGTGGGACCCATGGTGAGGAAGCTCATCATCTATATAATGGAGGGAATGGAAGCCATATGGGGTATGATTGAAGATTATATTTTTTATGTGGTCTCTTTATAATTCTTGCATTCTTTGGTTATTTAGCTCAGTTTGTTGCACTGTTTAGTGCAAGGGTTTTCTCATGTGGGAATTCCCCACTCTTGCTTGGAGATCTTGTTTAAGAAATATGAGAGGAGAATTTTGTGCCACATTTTTCACTATCTGGTGTTAGGCCAACTAGTCACCTTCAAAAACAGCACATTCCCTAGTATAAAATGCATTATTTCTTAAGGTATTACAGTGGAGGGGTTTAAACCCTTGTTTTAGGAGCTAGTTTATCACGAGGAGGATCATCCTTTTTCCCGAAAAGATAGTAGGAGGAGCTATAGCCATTTATTTGAATGATCATCTATTACTATTTATAGCTTCAGACATATAGCATGATTCAGCCATAGATCGACAACATATGCTTCTTGTAATTCATGTTTACCAAGAAGACCTTACCGAGTCATCTTGGATTTCTGTAAAAGAGGCTAGATCTCTTTTTTTGGGCCTCATTGATTAATATAAAAGAATATATATTTGTATCTCATATTCTTAAGCATAAACCCTCAATAAACTATGTTGTCACTTTATGCAGTGATTCTGTGTTGCAGTAGCCTTGGGGTTTTAGTGTTTTTGGGCTGTTTTGAGCATGGGAGGCTTGTTTAAATAGGCCACAATGATTTGTTTCTGATGTCCTTTCAGAATTTTTTATTATAATGTCAGATATAATGGATCCATAGGCTTAAATTTTCTATTAATGCATATATTTATGAAAATTTCATTTTTTGTGCATGTATTGTTGATTTTCCCATTTGGGAATATTATAGAAACATCATAACTCTTAAATATATCAATCCACATTCAATTGAAATTCAATCATGGGAGTTAACCCCATATTATCAAGTAAGACTTCATTGACCAACATCAAAAAACTTGCCAAGGTTTATTAAATTGATCACATATCATATTAAGGAAAACCATAGGATATATACATGCTTCCCATAAATCACTTCTGTGTGGATGTTCTCTTCAGTAATCAAACATGCGTATGGATATGTGAAAACTACAGAATCGACATGTGACTTACCATAATGAGATGCACATATGCACAAACATTCCAGTTCTCAAACCCACATCTTGTTGTTATTTACTTATATCTCCACTTCACATTAGACCTTCAGGAAAAACCCCATTTCTAGGCATAAATAATAAAACATGCATCAAACATTAATATCAGAAGCCAAACCAACATGTACGTAAATTAGCAATATATATACATTTCAGATCTATTGGATCTGATCCACCGTCATATTCCTAGGTGCACACTTATTTCATATAAAACACTCATCAATGACCCATACCATGCAAAATTCCTTCATATTGAGCTATTCATAAAATAACCATCACTTTTAGACCAAACACCTTGACCTTCATCTCCTTATATGGTTTAGACATTAGCCAATACCACAAGACAAATCCATTGTAAGCCCAATGGTTTTGCTAGAGGGGATCAACTATCCGTTGATTTGATCATCACTATGGGCTAGTACCATGGTAAAGACCCTTGGTATTTACGATACTATCGTGCAGAAATTGTACGTAATTCCTGTTCTCCATATCCATTTGTTTACATGGCTTTGCTTCATAGAACTCACATGTATTTCTTCAACATGTCACTTACAACATTCTTCTGTCCCTGAGCTGTTATGCCTTTTTTTACTCTCTCTATCAAATATGAACTGGCATATAGACTTATCCTATTATCAATATCTTGACATATTCATCAAGTAGTTTTCCATCAAAGACAACACACAAATTATTTTTCCATCAAGGACAACACATGTGTCATAATGTCAAAAGGTCATATATTGACATAACTGCATAATAGAAATTGGAGGCCTAGACCACGCAACCTAGTAACCTTGTAAACTTTTGATAAATCATTCCTCAATAGTTCCAAGAATGAACCATTCATAGAAATAATTTCTCTCATAATAAAGGACCAGGGACTCTTTTGTCTCTCCTCTGATGAGATAGGTGGTAACATATCATTGGGAAAATGTGATGTCATCAGCTACCCATTAGGAGGTGGTGGTAGTAATTTTTCAAGTTTTCAGGTACCAAAAGGGCCCATATATAGATGACACATGGATTAATCATAGGATGACACATGGCTTGGTTGAGATCAACATGATTTCATCATGACAGTACAACATGGAATGTCAAAACCCCGTAACAATTTCAAATAATATTTTAAAAGGAGTTGGGCTTCTAGGCATCATAGCACCAATGTATCAAGGTTTAAACACAACAGTAATCAGTGCCCTCTTTGGTGAAAAGGAGTCTCCACGTGACAGTGTGAATTCCCTATTTCTCAAATGAAAATGATTAATCGACCTATTGAGTGGATCATTACCCAATATTTGGCACGTAAACAAGCTTGTAAGTTAAACAAACACTTGCCACAGTAAAGTTAGAGTTAATAGAGTGGATAGTGAAACACAACAGTTGAGATTAATTATGGGAGTTGGAGCCTTGCCACCAACGCTTCCTAGGAACCCCGTTGTAGAAGATAAGAGAGGCCCAACACATGGCATGCCAGTACATCAGCCATGTCAACCAATGTGAAAATTATCAAGCGAGCATGGCAAGTGAGTGTACAAAAGTTTGATACATCACTGTCCTCCCTCTGCCACCACCCAATCCAATTCCTCCATATGTCTCCCATTTGTGTCGTATACTCTCTTCCATTCTAATTCCCCCATAAACCAATCATTACACCCTCACACATAGACCGTTGCAATTTATGTTTCATCATATTTGGATTAGAAACTAAGTGATATCTCAAATTTCAAAGAGTTTGAAAGTGTGTCGAACCTGAGCCACTGCATAGATCTCCTCTTCCTGATTCTGGCACCGTGAACTGTTCAAAAATCCGACACCATATGAAAAATTTATCACGTTTTGAAAATTCCAGTAAACTGCAAATTTCAATAGTTGACCAAGGTTGACAGGGCATTTGTAAAGTCAGCAAAAAATAATATTCCTTGAAATATTCCCTAAAATATTCCTACTGGGCCAATTGCATGGTGACAAGTGGCATGGTATTATTTGTTGAAAGGATGTACATTATTGTTGGGCGAATTGGAAGGTGCCACGTGGCCAATCATGAGGCTGCCACATGGCACTTAAATGGCATATTAAAATGTTTGTGGGTCTGCAGGGCTCGACCCCGAGACCTCCTGCCCAGCATGCGGAAGTCTTGCCAACATGAAACTCAGTTGTTGCTTAACATATTACAGTCATGGATTTGTATAATGGTTAGTTGAAATCATATTTATGGGTTCGGGACTACGTATGGTCCTAACCCGCTAGTGGCCCCCATGAAGGTGTTCACGTGGCTAAGTTCAAACTTACCACCCGAGGGTTAACACGCAAGTTTGCCAGCTTTTTACGAAATTTTTTGGGTTGTCACATGGAGTTGTTACCACTCCGTGCTGTTACAACTAACAGTATTTACAACCACAGACTCCACAACAAGCTTATTGTTAGGTTTATCACATGCAACGGTCATATAAAATGGTTAATGCTTACCTGGTGTTTAACCTGGAGTTCTCACCACTCAACCGTGATTTAAACCTGAAGTTCCGCCAAACAGTCACCATATCTGCGGGGTTTGGGGGGCATGTGCCCAACACCCCAACCACTAGAATTTCGTATTACGGTGAATTCGGAGGTAAATTTGGAAGCATGCCCAAAGTGGTGGTATCCACTATTTCTATCTTGAGTTAAACTAAAGTCCTCCACATTTAGTGGAAAAAGAAAAAACATTAATATAGCCAAGATTAGAAGGAACTCTCATGAGTTCCATATTGAAACAGGTCGTTGGGCATTTCCTAAACGAGCATGGGTGGAAAGGATCTACCATCTCTGTGAGAATATGAACATTGAGGATGAAAATCACTTCCTCATAGAGTGCCCTACGTACAGCCACATTAGATCCAAGTTTCATGATCTTTGTTGCAATACCGACCTTCCTAGTCTTTTTACATGTCAAAATTATAGTGAGCTCGTGACGCTTCTTTCCGATCTCTTTGAGCATAGGAATACAATTTTAAAACAAACTAAATAATTTGTTTCTTTAGGTCCAATAGACCAAAGTTTAGTCTCAATGGACATTAGCCATGATCATCATCATCAATAAACTGAAATGGATTATTTAATTTAGTATATTAGTTCAAATAAAACTCGAATGGATTATTTAATTTGATGTATCCTTTCTATAATTCACATATACTTTTCACTATATTTTCAAGAACATAAAATGCTTTTTCATTGACAACCTATCAATATTTTACACTTTTTAAAATAAGTAATTTAAACACACAAAATTCCAATCACTCCTAAGAATCCTTTAAATTAGTTAAATATTTTTATTTGATTCTACAAATATTTTTTAAAAAGACAATGGATAGAAAAATTTGAAAGATACCAAACTAAAATTGTTCATCAGATTTTTTTTTTTAATATATAGTTTACCTATACTTCATTTTATATTTTTATGTGAGAAAGTCATTTTCATTGATGTTGAAGGACTTGTCTTTTTAACATTTCAAATTTTACCTTATAAATAAATGCGCTTATAAAACAATTGTTATGTCTAACTCAATTTCTCGCTTAACGATTCAGTGAAGTATCAAGTAATACTATGTTATTCCTACTCTTCCTATAGTTATTTTTCAAATAATAAGGCAAAGTCAAAACTTGAATTTCATTTTATTTCATTGTTTGAGTTTATTGCGAAGGTGAAATCCCATTCAACTAATGACCTAATAGATGGAGGAAAAGTTGCACCCGTAAAATTGGAGATTTTTTGTGTTGAATACACCATATTTAGTATATGATCATTGGTTTCTCTTTCAATCCTTTTCATTTTAATTTTATACACACATACTCACACATAGGCACCAAAGAAAGCTAGTCTTAGAATCATCATAACTAGTTTTTTATCTTTTGTATCAAAGTAAACTATTATGATTAATTTTTTTATCAATTTTAAACATAACATTAATAATATATTCAAATTATCTTCTTACATATCCTCTAAAAATATATTTTATTTTTTAATTAATGAAAAATAATTCTTTATAAATATCATAAAAATTATTTTAAAATAAACATATAATACTTGCTTGCTCCTAACTTATTAAATTAAATAAAAACATTAAAAAATTGAAAATAAAAATCAAATGAATCATTTAATTAAATATATCATTTATAATAAAACTGAAATTGATTATTTAATTTAGTATACTAGTTCAAATAAAACTCGAATAGATTATTTAATTTGATGTATACTTTTTATAGCTCACATATACTTTACACTATATTTTTTCATTGACTTGAAACCTATCGATATTTTACACTTTTAAAATAAATAATTTAAGCACACAAAATTCCAAACACTCCTAATAATCCTTTAACATAGTAAATATTCCTTTAAAATAGTTAAATATTTTTATTTGAGTCCACAAATATTTTTAAAAAGCACAATACGTGGAAAATTTGGAAAAATACAAAAATAAAATTGTTCTATCAGATTTTGTTTTTTAAATATATAGTTTTCCTATACTTCATTTTTTTTTATAAGAAAGTCATTTTCGGTGCGGTTGAATGACTTGCCTTTTTAACATCCCATTTTTGAACTTACAAAAATACGCGCTTATAAAAAATGCCATGTGCAACTTAATTTCTCACTCACGTTTTCTCAAACAATCACATATATCATATAGAATACTTTTCTAACAAAGTGAAGATATCAATATTATATCTCATAAAAAGCCACACAAATACCAAGAAGCTAGAGTGGTTGAGGGAACACAATTGAGAGTGAGATTATTTATGATTTATAATGTTGTTAATTAAAATTATCTAAACATATATATTTATTTATTGTTGTTTTTATTTAGGATTGTGCCTTTTTATTTAGGAAATAATTTATTTTTAGTTATATGTAAACTAATTGTTGTTTTTATTAAAATTGATTTGTTTTTCCTTTAATAAACCATTTATTTATACTTTAAGAGGGAACATGTCAACTATTTTGACAGTAAAAAAACTATGTATCACCCTTATATTCAGCTATAGAATAGAGTGTTGGGAACAACGAATTTTTTATTTTATTTTTTATATGAAAGTTACGACACTTAACGATTTAGTGAAGCATCAAGTAATACTATGTTATTCTTACGTTTCCTAAAGTTATTTTTCAAATAATGATGCAAGGTCAAAACTTGAATTTCATTTTATTATATTGTTTCAGTTTATTGTGAAGCTAAAATCCCATCAAACTAATGAACTAATAGATGAAGGCAAAGTTGGACTAGTAAAAATGAAGATTTTTTTGTGTCTAATACACCCTATTTAGTATCTGATCATTGGTTTCTCTTTCAATTCTTTTTCATTTTAATTGTATACACACACATATTCACACATAGGCACCAAAGAGAGCTAGTCATAGGATTATCGTAGCTCTTTTTTTATTTTTTGTATCAAAGTAAACTATTATCATTAACCTTTTTTATCAATTTTAAACACAACATTTATAATATACTCAAATTATCTTCTTAAATATCCTTTAAAAATATATTTTATTTTTTAATTAATGAAAAACTAATTCTTTATAAATATCAAAAAAATTATTTTCAAATAAACATATAATACTTGATTGCTCATAACTTATTAAATTAAATAAAAAAAATTAAAAATTTAAAATAAACTCAAATCAATCATTTAATTAGATATATCATTTATAGTAAAACTGAAATAGATTATTTAATTTAGTATACTAGTTCAAATAAAACTCGAATGGATTATTTAATTTGATGTATTTTTTTTTGTAACCCACATATAATTTGCACTATATTTTTAAGAAGATAAAACACTTTTTCTTTGACTTGGAATATATCAATCTTTTACACTTTTTAAAATAAGTAATTTGAATACACAAAATTCCAATCACTCCTAATAATCCTTTAAAATAGTTAAATATTTTTAATTGATTCAACAGTTATTTTTAAAAATAACAATGGGTGGAAAAAATAGAAAGATATAAAAATAAAATGGTTCATTACATTTAGTTGGCCTATATTTCGTTTTATATATATTATTTTGGGCGAGAAAGTCATTTTCGTTGATATGGAATGACTGGTCTTTTTAACATCGCATTTTTCACTTTATAAAAAAAATGCACTTATGAAAAAATGTCATGTGTAACTTAATTTCTCACTCACGTTTTCTCAAACAAGCACCTATATCATATAGAACACTTTTCTAACTAAGTACAGAAATGGATACTATATCTTATAAAAAGCAACACAAATATGAAGAATTTGGGGTGGTTGAGGGAACACAATTGACTAAATGAGCACATTGAGAGTGAGATTATTTATGATTTATAATTTTTTTTAATTAAAATTATCTAAACTTAAATATTTATTGTTGTTATATTTATGATTGTTTTGTTTTTTATTTAGAAAATAATTAACTTTTAATTATATGTATATTAATTGTTATATTAAAATTGATTTGTTTTTCCTTTAATAAACCATTTATTTATAGTTTAAGAGGGACACATGTCAACTATTATTTGCTAGTAAAGAAAGTATGTATCACCATTATATTAAGCTATAAAATAGAGTGTTGTGAACAACGGAATTTTTATTTTATTTTTTATATGAAAATTTCGACATTTAATGATTTGATGAAGTATCAAGTAATACTATGTTATTCCTATGCTTCCTATATTTATTTTTCAAATAATAAGGCAAAGTCAAAACTTGAATTTCATTTGATTTCATTGTTTGAGTTTATTGTGAAGCTGAAATCCTATCAAACTAATGACCTGATAGATGGAGGCAAAGTTTCACTAGTAAAATTTGAGATTTTTTTCTGTTGATACACCATATTTAGTATCTGATCATTGGTTTCTCTTTCAATCATTTTTTATTTTAATTATATACACACACATACTCACACATAGGCGTCAAAGAGAGCTAGTCTTAGGATCATCATAAGTTGTTTTTTATCTTTTGTATCAAACTAAAATATTATCATTAACTTTTTTATCAATTTTAAACACAAAATTAATAATATACTCAAATTATCTTCTTACATATCCTTTAAAAATATTTTTTATTTTTTAATTAATGAAAAAATAATTCTTTATAAACAACAGAAAAATTATTTTAAAATAAACATATAATACTTGATTTCTCATAACTTATTAAATTAAATAATATATTATTCTACAATAATATATCACCATTAGCATTGAGAAGTTATAAAAAATTGGTAAATTGTGTTTTACATGTTTAGTTACAATTTCGCTGCATTTCCTCTACAAATTTTGTTACATTTCCATTGTTTTTATTCCAATTTATATATCAGATTCATGTTTAGACACCGATGTATGCAAGCATAATGTGAGTATGGAGAACCCCGTGAAAGTTATCTTCCATAACATACAAAATAATCGATATATTGAAGACTAAGTGTAAATGGATGGAGTTACTTACTAACCTTAAATGACGATTCATAAAAAGTAGACAAATCCACAAAGATATCCTTACCCCCTATCAACCATACATGAACATATTCAACAAAACAATAATACATCAAATACATGTAATACACTAATAAATATTAAAATCAAGTTGAAAAGAAATGCATCACAAAAAACCTAGAAAACAAATCATTGTTGGAGTGAGGGCGACCTCACTTGTTGAGTTGTTCAAACTAAAAGGGTTCATCTTCATCTGCAGTGATATTCAATTCAATTTTGAATCTTGCAATTTATTGCTTGTTTTTCTTCTCTTTTTGGGGCTCAGGAAAGTATTCTTCCTCCTCAAATATGACTCAAAGTCACCCAACCCACAAGTGAATTCATAATCCATAATATAAATATTGTTGGTGTCATCCAACAATTTTTTAACCAAATAAATTAGCTATTAAATCTTGGTCAAAGTAGAAGGAGGAATTTTCCGAACTAGGTCTTTGTAGCCAAATAACTCCTCTTTGTCCAACTCAATTCCTTCAACATTTACATCAACATTGTGACTATCCATGGAAATTGTGTTTTCATCTTCACCAAGATTTGATATTTCCTCTATATTTATCTAGGGAGGGTCAATGTATCAATTAGTTCTACTTTGATGATTTAGAAATTGGTTTGAGTCCATTGAATGGGAAGATTATCGACCGACCTTTATGGCATGCCTGCAAATGTTTCCGTGGATAGACCATGGAAATCACAAGTTAAGAAACTTGTGTGATGAAAAGTGAGAATATATTGCTTATTAGGCTTAGATTGACTCCTCACCCAAAAATAATGAGACATTTTCTCATGAGGGATGAAATCAATATCTCGAATTATTTTTTCTTTTTCTACTGATGATTAAAATTATTTTTCTTTCCTGTAATTATTCAAAAATCCTTCCTTTCTTAGAATTCCCTTAAACCGATAACAAGGTTTAACATTTGTTAGCAGAACATATTTCAAACAATCCATCCCACGAGAACATTTCTTTCTTTTATCATATAGAAATTTTCTCTTTAGGTAACAATGATATGACGAAACAACATTATTTGTCTCCATATTTTCATGGGGAAAATGCCGAAAAATTTTTACCCACAATCCTAATTGCATACAAGTTGGGTTAATGAATATATTTCATTTGTATGAAAACCAAAAAGAGAAATGTAAGAAATAGTTTGTCAACTTATAAATCTTGTCACCAGTAACCCAATTCTTGTAGAAATAGTCTAGGAATTTCTCCTCATTGGAAAATTTGTGGAAGAAAGAATTAATTTCATTGCTTGCTTCAACATTAGAAAAATAATTCATAATTAAACCCAAATCACTAACCATATCTTTTGCTATTTTTGGACTACTGGACAATTTATTCACGTTTTTTAGCCATGCTCAATATACGTTCAAAACACACAATATAAAGTTGCACCTTTTGATTATCCTGCCACACTCAATTGATTTCAAGAATGTTATTTTTATCATAAATATAAATTTTATTGTGAAATAAGAATATTGAAGTTACCTTAAAGCACCGATTTCATCCAATGCATCATCAACCATGAAGGCATTAAATTTCCAACTATGATCAACTTGGTGACACCTATGAATGAGGTGCTCCAACCATAGTGAAATGTATTGTGATGTATTACATTATCCCACCACACATGAAATTTACGCCCCACTTTTTTGCTTATCAAACACCACGAGTGTGGAAATATGATACTATCACATTCAAAAAACATATGAAGTCAACTTCAAATCATTAATCATTTTCAATCGTTACTAATCAAATTATTTTACTAGATCAATCATTCTTAATAAACTCACCCCATATTTATTTGTGCTAAATGTTGAATCCATGGCTATTATGCTAATATTTGATAGCTTCAACAAGGTCTCCAACATCCACTTCATGTGAATTCAAACTATAAAATGGATCTCTCCACCATTGGTATTTTTATATAATAAAAAATCATCTAGGTGTTTTCTATACCAAAGGTTCATATTCATTTTGTCCTTCTTACGCAACTGATAATTACCTTTCATTAGACGATTATAGAACTTAACAACATCTTTCCTACACAAAAAAAATTCCATATCTCGAGTTGTAGTATACATGTCAAAATATTTTTTAACATGCATTTTGCAAACCGAGTCAACTCGGACTTCCAAGAAGAAACAACTCTATACATAGGAAACCATGTCCCTTGATAATTTTTATTGATGCAGGGATTTGAACCATAACTTTCACAATGAAATGGCATTGGAAACCACTCTTTTTCACAAATGAGGATCTTTGGATCATTTCATATTTTCCTCTTCTGTCCTCAGGGCCTTATGAACAAGCATAACTACATAAAAATGATTGAAAATTCAATACATATGAATCCATGAAAAATTATCAAGCACTATTAATAACAACATCTAAACAATGCATCTCTAAAAAACTTACACTTCATATAAAAAGGAAGTATGTCTTTAGTCTAGGCGTTTATTTTTTACCTAGGTGAAAGATCATGGAGCATCTAGGTTCATTTCGTCTCCTCTAATAAAGTCTCCAATTCTAGCTAAAGAGATTTTTGTAATCTGATCAATCTCCATGTGTTTTCCATGTACTTAAGGCCAATATAAATTCACTCTAGAAAAGATGATATTTTATTTTCGGTCTTTCACAAAAATGGAAATGATTGTTTCCCATTTAAATTTATTTACCATTTTCTGATCCAATGAGTTGCTAAAAAAATAACCCAGAATGTGTTGCAACAGTAACCCAGTGAGTTGCCATGATGGTGACCTAGCAATTTCCCACAAATTTAAGGACCCCAATTGTAATCCAACATGTTTCCACATTGGTAAAGCAAAAATACGACTCAATGGTCAACTAGTTAGTTTCCACAACGGTTAAATGGTTAACCAACGAGTTTCCACAATTGTTAGCCAAGGTTAACAAGCGAGTTGATGCAATGGTTGACAAACAAATTTACACAACAGTTGACCATCAAATTAACTTTTGGTTTTTTTGCAATCATTTTTGGTTCTTTCGTAACCTTGAAAAGAAAAAACCAGCTATGTTCAACCAGAAATAAATATTTTATATAATAGTATGAATAAATTGGGTTTTAGTAATGTGGAGGATTCCAAGTTTTATGATTGGGTTTTAGTAATGTGGTGGATGAAGCGTCTTAAAAATTTGGGTTTTACCAGCACCATGAAAAACAACAAAAAAATAAACATTGTGCTTATTAATGAGACTTTGAATTTGTGTAGGTTCAATATTTTTAACTTATAATGTGAGAAACGCCTGGGTATATAGTTTGTTAGGTGTTGTTTACAAAATTTAAGCTCCATTCGCGTTGAATATTGTATCGATATTTGCAATCCGATCAACATAAAAGGTTTCAATTTTCTCTATCTGAGGGTCCATGCTTATTAAAAAAACCTGAAATATATGTAGTTTTTGACATTTCCTATTTTTAACTATGTTACTCGCATCTTGGGTGCGATTTTTGCATGTTATTTACAAAATTGAAGATTAATTCATGTTGAAAATTGGACTCATATTCGTAGGAGATTTCAGTTTTCTTCGTCTGAGGGTGCAGGGGCTTCAAAATGATCCTGGATTGAATCAATTCAGACTAACGAAGGAGGGAATTCAGGGTGTCTGGTTGTGTGAGTAGGTCATTTTTCATGTCGTAACCAACGAGTTGGCCTACAAACGAGAGTCTGCGAAAGGATTATCCTGATGATGAGTGAAGAAACAAGCATTGGGGAGAGAGTTGTTAAGGAAAAAATTGACAACATAGGTGTTAACGTTAACTTTGGGGAGGGATAGGACCTGATAGCCGAAAGGGCATCACCTGCAGTGAGGGGGTGCGAAAATCAAAGGGTGTTACGTCAACCCGTTAGCTTATTCTGACATGAAATGACAATTTTCATACTTCTCAAAATTTAGGGAATGAAAAGTCATGTATGAATTACGCGACTGCCCATCCATTAATTTCATAATCGTCTCCAAAGCCAAGGAAGGGTAAATAAAAATCCCGTCAAATTGGTTTTTATTTTTATCTTTGGAAATAGGTTAAGGGTAGTTGTGGGATAGTTCAATGCGGGATGGAAGAATGATATTTTCACTAGTGGAATTCTATCACAAATATTATGTGAAGCTCAATCAAGTTTTGTCATACCTTAGAATATTTTAATCCTCTGAATTATAGCTCATAACCTTAACCCCTCTCCATATAATTTAAATCTATAACTTAATGAGGACTAACTCTACAAAAACTAGTCAATTCAACGACATTTATCATATGTAAATTTAGTAGAGACACATCAAAATTCCTAAGTGCGTTGAAATTATCAAGGAAATTTCAAACTACAAAATGGGTAAGTCTATGTTTAATGATTATTTTTTGGATAAGTTGAAGATAAAGCCTGGTTTACTTTTAAAGAAATTTTTATCAATTTTCTTATAATTATTTAAATTATAATATTAAATTAAAAAAAATTAAAGTATTAAAATTATCCTATTGAAGAGTCCCCACCCCAAAAGATATGATTATATGTTAAACTATAAGATTTTATGGACATTTTTGAGCCATTCATAGAAATCTCAAAAACCAAACATTACCATTGTTAAAAAAATGGAATGCTTGGTTTGACATAAATAAGAAATATTTTACTTAAGTTTTCCCCTAGCCAAAACAAAAATTAATGGGAAGATCTACATTATATTCCACAAATATAATGTCTTCAAGAGACAAGAACAAACCTTTGGAAATTTACCAATCTTTTGTTATAATCATTTCAAATGGCCAAACTATTAGTATTTCATATTAGACAATATTGACAACCTAAATAAATGCGCTGAGCACACATATATTATGGAGGTGGGTTTATGGAAATATTTCCAGAGGGTCACCTAGTGCACTACTTGTCATACTTCAATTATGAGATTGAGGACGATGAAACTACAGATCTGTTATGTAGTGACAAATCTAGTCCAATTTATCTTCCAATTCTGCAATCCTGGAATGGTGTTGTTGAAGTTACTCTGTCAAGAGTAAGATATTGGATAACTATCGATTGATTTGCTGATGAAGGGAAATATTCTCATCATGAATTTATATCAAGGAATACAAGTAACAATTACAGGCATTGGAGTTGTCCATAGTGCAAAAGTAACCAAAGTTGCTATAAGAACATAACTCTCTAGGTAGGCAAGGAGATAAGGTAGTACTCCATCCAAAGGAGCCTTTTAAATCAAAAGAGACCACATTCCAATTTGCATGATACCTCTGCGAGAAGGTCTCTGCTAGCTTTTCCACAAAACAGGCAAAAGGAACACGCTACTAACCTCCTCTACCTCTTTGAATTGTAGTTGGAGTTTTTCAAGACAACGGGGAACCTCGTCTAGCTAAATTGAACTCTTTTTCTGATGAATTTGGATTTTTCCTATTATTCTTCTTGAAAATGCTCAGGACTGCTTCATTGCTAAAAATCGATATATACCTAAGAATTCATGGGGTCATTATCCAATTTGGGGAGTCATTGATAATGCAGTTCCCTTCTTCAGTCTACATGCAATATTATCTTGGGTATTCCCTTGATTCTTTTAAAGAGAGAGGAGAGAAGCTCGTTTTTTAGGAGGGAGCCCGAGTTAAGTTGTTGAAAAGAGATTAAGGAATCACGCAAAATTACAATAGAAGAGATGTAGCTAATTGTAGTATAAGATGAAGCCCATATAGTTTTTCCAAATTATTCGATTTGTGCCCCAAACCCTAGGCCAACTTGACTTCATAATATCCATCAAGATGAAGAAGAATCCCTCCCCCTCCTATGACACCATGGAATTTTTTTTAATAAATTAAGTTTATATTTATATCTAAAATAAAATTATAAATTATAATTTTTTTTTAATTTCAAAAATTATATTTATGCTTTTAATTAAATTTTCAACAAAACATTTTCTCCCGCTCACGGAGTGAACCGGATCCACGTAGTATCAACTCCATTTAATGATGGGCGCCTCAAAGGACAAACCCACCACCCTCCACATGCTTTGCAATGTTGGCGTGGTGGATTTTTGAATGGCGGTAGTTAAAACCATCACGGGTGGTGGCATCAATATCTCATTATGGCTTTGGATTTTGGATGATGACATGCAGTGTGTTGGTAATGAACCTCCAGTTCTGGATAGTAGTGAGCTAGTGATCGATCAATAAAGGAAGCTGAAAACAGTGAGTCCTCGACAACTTATTGCACTCGAGACCTGGTATGTACCATGTCACTCCTCCCTTTCCTCCATGCATCAAGTTTACTGGTTAAGGGAATTACATTTGCCTTGTTCGAAATTGTTGGGGTTTGAGGGTATGTATATTGTTGTGGTGTTGCTTGAACTGTTTCCTTCCTAACTCATGACAATTTTCCGGGAATAGTATTTTTCTTAGTCTTGTTTGGTATTTTCTTGTATCAAATGGGGTTATATCAGGGTTTCACCATTGTCATTGATCCTAGAGTTCCTATTAAGGTATGCTCATAACCATCATGGTGTCAGGGTTGTTTGGTTTGGTTTGGTATTTTGATGATGGCTTCAATGTTTTAGAGTCTTGTCGGGACAGTTTGATAGTATATATGCTGGTGTTGAGGGGCATAATAGCTTATGGGATGTTTCTATAGGAGTTCTGAGGCCTACACGTCCTTGGCCTTCTCTGTGTGAGTTTGATTATGCCTCATATGTATGTTGAAGATAAGGTGTGATATGTTGTTTTACAGCCCAGTAGGATCAATGATAATTGTTGATTGTCTTATATGGTTCTTGGTCCCCTGTTATATGATAATTGTTGGTCGTTTTAAAATAGTCTAGTCTACGATAATTGTAGTTCATTTTATATGGTGCTCGGTTCACTGTTTGGGTCGAGGGAATCTCTTAACAAATTTTAGGAAGAAATGAAGGCAGCTTAGGCACGTCTTTGAGATTCATGGTTTGTCGTTGATATATTCACAGGTGGGCAGGATGGTAACGACTTTTGCAATCAAATCAGATTTGATCTCATTTTACCTCATTCAAGAAATTGTTCTTCTCCTACTCCCACAAGCTCTAAGACTGAAAACATGGATCGGGTGGTGACAAGAACTAGAAGAACAAACCAGAGGGGCCAAGGAAGGAAATGTAGAGGCATCAAGTCGGCGAGGTAGCCTAGTGCATCTGGAGGAAAACCAACAGGCAAAAAACCTGTCAGTAGCATTATCAATGATGTTGCATCTACATATAATGAGAGTAATGCTTAGGAAATAAAGAAATTAATGGAGGATTGGGAGTCAGATCTGAACCATGATGCAAGCTGAACAGAAATTGATGCAAAGTATTAGGGGACCTTGGTGCCCGACCCTAGGCGTACCCTCGACCGCATCACACAATTCAAGCAGACCCTTTTCCTTTATTTGTCAATGAAAGCTATACTAGGAAAGGCCCTGGACCAGATTTTTGTGAGCATGGCTGTAGCAGTTTAGGATTTCCCGGATTACAAGAAGGACTTCCAGAAGCTACAGTTTCAGATGGAGAAACAGGATCGGGACCTCTGGAAAATTTAACACCACTTACCATGCATCCTCGCTCAGATAGAGCTCCCACGCTCCACTGCAAAGGAAACGAATCTGGTGGAGTCTACTTCTACTAAGGAAGAAAAATAGTTTATTAGATGTCTCTCTTTGTAGTTTTTTTATTTCTGTTTATAAGTATTTGAATAACATTTAAATTTCCATTTATAGACAGTCCTCCCCCTAGGCAGATAGCTGGTAGGAAATGAAAAGATATTTAGTCATACATAGCTTGGATAGACAGACTTAAAACTTATTGTTTTGTGATGACATGTCATGCTATTATGTTTCCAACAAACTTGGTTTCTGGTAAGCCAAGTTGATACCACTTAATTATTTCAAAATAATTGTAACTTGCTATTTAATTAATGAAAAAAAAGACACTACCAAACTTACCAAAAATAAAAATGAATAATTTTTCTAATTAAATAAAAAAAACTACAAGAATAAAAATAAATATTTGAATTATCCATACTAAACAAAAGCCACTCATATCTATTCTTTGAACTACCCTCAAACCTAAGGAAATAATCTGAAAAATAAAAATTTGAAGAATAATCCTTACAAGAGAAAAAAATATATTAAAAAGAATAGAGGAGAGAATAAATATTAAAAAAATAGAAAGGAAATAAATATTGATGTTTAATAATTTTAAATTATTAATATTAATTTTTTTGAAGCTTTGTCTATTAGGTATATTTTTATTATTATTTTGATAGCTATCATTTTTTTGATAGGTGAAATGATTAAGCATGATCAAAAACTTTAAAGCACTCAAAATTTTGAAGTTTGAAAATTATAACTAGAATTTTGAAAAAAAATTACCATATTTTATCATAATATTGCCAAAAAAATTATTATTTTCAAAGCTAATTTATAAACCCTTTAAAACAGTATTTTGATATCCTGAATTGATTATAAAAAATCATACCCTAAATTAAGAAAATAAAATCCAAAAACGCTCTGAAATATCATACCGCCAATAGGAAGCATTTAATGTGCAAAGTTACGTGGATGTTGCGCACCATATTTATAATTCCTTTGGTTCGGTCTATAATATTCTCTGGAACAACAAAGTACATGGATACCTGTGTCATTGATTCACATCAAAAGGGGCCACAGTCACGCTACAATAAAATTAATACAATAATTGTTTCTGATTTTCTCTAGTTGTTAATGTTCATATATGGATAGCTGCAATTGTACCAACATATGGAGTAGTGATATATTTGGAGAGTTTCACGTCTAAAAAAAATAATTTCTTGCTTGCCTGTGTGAAGAGCTCACTGACGGTCATAAAATTATATGTGTTTTCAGAATACAGAATCGCCTTGGGTGAATAAGCGTTGAGAGATGTGAAAGGTTTTGCCGAGCATGGCAGGCTAGGCATGTTAATGCTAGACGCAATTATAAATATTTTGCAGCAGTTTGTGCTTGGTGTAGATAATTGTATTGGCTGTCTGGACGAGCAGAACAATGATGACGGAGATGGGATTTTAGCAGAGGCCAGTTTCAGAGAGCGTAGTGTTTTATGTTAAGCTCGCCACTACTCTTATTTTTGTTTTGTTGGCAATGAAATTGAGCTTTTTCTCAAGAAGAAGTAAGGAGAGGCTGCCTCCGGGCCCTTTTTCGTTGCCCATCATCGGCAATATTCACATGCTGGGAAAGCTTCCACACAGAGCGTTGGTAAGGCTTCCACACCGAGCTTTTTAATTTTAGGTTTCTATAGAAGATTTCTTTTCTCCATGGAATCTAGCGATGGAGATAGGAAAATCCACACCATTTCAACCATTTGAACAAGTTGTGTAACTTTTTTAATAATATTATTGAAAATAAGTTTATATATATGCATTTTCATTTGAAATTTTTTAATATATATATATATATATATATATATATATATATAATTGTACATGAATATTGTTCAGTTTATAGTTGGATATGTTCCCGTGGAGAAAGTTGTAGTGAACGGGCAACAAATGGAGAGGCATGATTTTTTTTATTTTTTATTTCTACGTGAAGATCTATACATTCTCACTCAATTTTAAAACATCAAATTTTAATGTTTGTACACATTGTGTACAGGTTTCCCATGCTTCGCAGGATAGCTCGCGGATTGAAACTTTACGGGGAAAAACACTACATCCATCTGTATTTGATGGATGATGCACACACACTATTTGATGTATGATGCACACAAACACATGCAACATTATATTTTCAATATATTTAGTATTAAATTTCCTTTTTTATATATAGTATTATCTAGATGCACTCATATATAACTTTATACTTGATACTTGTGAGATCTACAAATTTTGGACATATTTTATGTGAAGTGCATTTCGTACATGTGAATGTGATATATAATGTTTTTAAAACTTATGTTTTGGATGGTTGAACTACATTTGGCACGTGAAGTAATGTTACAGTGTTATATATAATTTGTTTTGTTTCTAAAACTCAAGTTTTGGATGGTTGAACTACATTTGGCATGTGATGTGAAGTAATGTTTTGTTAAATAATTTGTTTTGTTTTTAAAGTGTTATGGTTGAACTAAATTTTCCATGTGATGTAATGTTACCTGATACTTGATATTGTGATATATAATGTTTTATTTTGAAAACTCAATTTTTGATACTTGTGATCAATAATGTTTTGTTTTTAAAAAGTTTTGATACTTGTGATCTATAATGTTTTGTTTTTATAACTCAAGTTTTGGATGGTTAAACTACATTTGGCATGGGAAGTAATTTTGTGTTATATTTTTTTTTGTTTTTAAAACTTAAGTTTTGGATGGACATGAACTACATTTGGAATGTGAAGTAATGTTGTGATCTATATTAATGTTTTTCTTTCGAAAAGCTCAAGTTTTGGATGGTTGAACTACATTTGGCATGTCAAGTAATGTTGTGTTATAATTTGTTTTGTTTTTAAAACATATGTTTTGAATGGTTGGACTACATTTGGCATGTGAAGTAATGTTGTGTTATAATTTGTTTTGTTTTTAAAACTTAAGTTTTGGATGGTTGAACTACATTTGGCATGTGAAGTAATGTTGTGATCTATATTAATGTTTTTCTTTTGAACTACATTTGACATGTTAAGTAATGTTGTGTTATAATTTGTTTTGTTTTTAAAACTTAAGGTTTGGATGGTTAAACTACATTTAGCATGTGCAGTAATGTTGGGATCTATATTAATGTTTTTCTTTTGAACTACATTTAGCATGTGAAGTAATGTTGTGTTATAATTTGTTTTGTTTTTAAAACTTATGTTTTGGATGGTTGAACTACATTTGGCATGTGAATTAATGTTGTGATCTATATTAATGTTTTTCTTTTGAACTAAATTTGGCATTTGATTATGATATTATGTTTTGTTTTTAAAATTCAAGTTCTCGTTTTCCAAACAAAACAAAAATCACATGAATATATGTACATGTAGAAATGATTTTACACATGTTTGAATATATATGTTAAAATGATTGAGGTACAATATATATATATATATATAATATTATAGATCTTGTTATATGTTTCAAACAATCAAAAAATAGTAAAAATGCATTCTATAATGTATATATATCCAGTACATGGAAAATTTCTCATCAATGCCAATAGAATTTAGTTACTTTCAGTTAATTTCATTCTAGAACATATTTATTCAGTACATGAAACATTTTACATCAATTCACATAGTAAAACTACTTGAATAGTGAATTTCATTCTAGAACATATATATATCCAATATCTGCAACATTTTTCATCAGTGCACATAGAAAAGATACTTTAAGTTAATTTCCTAGAACATGTATATATCCAGTACGTGCAACATTTTTCATGAGTGCACATAGAAAAACTACTTTCAGTTAATTGCATTCTAGAACATATATGATCCAGGGTAAAATCTTGATACCCTTAACCAAGACCTTTTAATTCGGCTGATAAATAGAATTGCATTTAATTAAAGACGTTAAAGAACTTAAATGAACAACTGTAGCTGTAAATAAGAGGAACATAAATGAACAAGATCAGCAATCATAAGAACACGTCGTTTGATGACGGAGTTCATCCAGGAGGGACTACATCTCCGGGCATCGGTGTCAAGATGGTGTAGGCCGCTGCATTATGTGTTGTATGAAGAGATGTACATGGATATGTTTCCCTATGACATACAAGGAAAAATTTCCCTCACGCAGGAGTGGCTTGACTTCTTTAAGAGATGTTCCACTGCAGAACTCTCATACATAAAGAAAGACTCCTATCAGTATGACCATAGCTGACATGTAGCAAACAAGAGTATCCCGCCAATCCTGGCAAACAAGGGATCTCAAAATACACATAGAAAATAAGAGCATCCCGCCAATGTGGCATAAAAGGGGCTCATACATGACACAAATCCATAGCTGAAAGTACATAAAAAACAACACAAAGCAAGATCCCACGACTCATGTATCAACCGGGATCTGCAAGACATAATGCATCTCAACGAGAAATAAATGAAGAAGTACATGGAATACACATCATATACCTCATGCTGCCATTTGCTGAAGGCTGAGCAGCTCTGCGGCAGAATCTGAAAACACCATATATCTTGTGGCGTCAAGAAAGTGGAAAATGACTGCTCACATGCAAAAATCTGACACCGGCATAGTCCACTTCCAAAAGTGGCTGGAAAATCAAAAGCTCAGATGCAGAAACTGAGCATGCCATCAGACTTGTGGCGCTGAGTAGTGCTGAAACGACATAAAATTTGTCCCATTTGGACAACGTCAAAATTTCACCCTCCTGAAAGTTGAGCTCAATCAAGGTTCCGCCTGCCTCTTTTCTGGCTCATGGTTCCACTGCACCTGCAATAAAAAATAATAACCTCGGACTGCGTGCATGCTCTCCCGCTCCTCCATGCTTAGGCGCACTGTAAAAATACGAGTTTAAATAAAAACTTGTGGGCGGAATTACCAAGCCCACCGTTGGGCGCAATGGTAAAACTTAGTAATTTGTTAAGGAAGGTCGGGGGGTCAAATCTCGCCTCCCCCACGGAATCCGCATTCCTTTTATAATAAAAAATATTATATATTTTTTTGGAGGGGTCGGGTCCGCCTTGGGCGGCCCGCCCCATGATCTCCGCCAGCACGTTTTATATGTGGCTTGGGTGGCGGTGGGGTTCACAACCCTCACCCCCATTTAATGCTATTACCATTGTTTTGTTTGATATGTTGGGCCACCCGTGGCGCGGGTCGGCCTTAGAGGCTGGGCGGGTGTGATTCCCGCTGGCCCATAATATATGGTGCCATATGGGTGCCAACGGGGGTGGCGGGGGTCACGGCCCCTGGCCCCCTTTTTTTTAATAAATTTTTGTTATTAAAACAAAATGTTTGTTTTTTAAAATTTGGTTTTGGACCGAAGGA
Organism: Pinus albicaulis; assembly: GCA_034641835.2. Taxonomy (NCBI): domain Eukaryota; kingdom Viridiplantae; phylum Streptophyta; class Pinopsida; order Pinales; family Pinaceae; genus Pinus; species Pinus albicaulis. Next base: position 209,712,332 of record CM076583.1, on the reverse strand, counting down.
GGCAAATTAAATAGGCCACAAACTTTCCCAGAATCTGGCCTGACCTTGCCGAAATCTGGTGGCCGGAAAAAGTCGAATTTGTGCCTTCCTTAAGGTTGTCCAGTCACCAAGTCAACCTGGAACTTTGACCGCTTATAACTTCTTCATACGGACTCGGAATTGAGTGTCGTCTGCGCCATTGGATTTAGAAAGACGAGATATACAACATGAACCTAGTTCAAGAATCTTTTGAACACTTTGATTTTTGAGCCTTGTACTCAAGCCTCTTGTACCTGTACCTAATTATTCCACCTGGATCAAAACTCCCCACTGAGGAGCTTTTGGTCCTCCAAAAGCATCAAGCTTTACGTATCATCAACTGTCTGCAACTGTCGTTGAAAGGCGCATCCCCACATGACTCCTTCACCTGGCGTACTTCGGAATCAAGATGCAAAGCCATCATGTACAACTGCTACAATGTGATGTATGAAAAGGCACATCTCTTGAAGACTCCTTCACCTTACGTACTTCAGAATCAAGATGCAAAGCCAACACCTGCAACTGCTGAAATGAAAATGTCTGAAAAGGCACATCCCATGAAGACTCATTCACCTCATGTACTTCGGAATCAAGATGCAAAGCCAACATCTGCAACTGCTGAAATGAAAATGTCTGAAAAGGCACATCCCATGAAGACTCCTTCACCTTACGTACTTCAGAATCAAGATGCAAAGCCAACACCTGCAACTGCTGAAATGAAAATGTCTGAAAAGGCGCATCCCTTAAAGACTCCTTCACTTCTGTCCTTCGGAACCAGAATGCCAACACCTGCCCAAAGCTGCAATGAACATTACATTCTCAATGTGAACAACAATGACCTAAATATTTCCATACTTGCCACGAGTTTATAACATGTACTCGGTGGTCAAGCTTACAGCAAAATGGAAATCATACATCAACAAAATTACAAGACCAGACCTCATCGTCGCATTTCGAAGTGATGGAAAAACTCCTCATCACTTTTACATGAAAGAAATTCATCAGACGACTCATACAACATGACCAAAACATAATCGTCACATCTCTAAGTGATGGCAACATATCATCACTTTTACATGAAAGAGATCTAACACACGACTCATAAAACAAGGCCAAAAAGAAATGCCATGGTCGCTTAAACGAGTGATGGAAACACATCATCACTTTCATAATAAAAATGTGACAAATGACTTACAAGCATGGCCATGACAAGCTTAACATCTCTAGAAAAAAAAAAATCTAGAAGAACCACTTCTCATTTATTAAAACGAGCGGATCATTTCCCTGTGGCGAACTTGCTTGTCGATCAGCTCTTTCGACTTGTGTATGCATGGGTGCTTTGTCTTTACGAAGCTGCTCTGGATGAAGTTTCCAGCATGTGGCTCTTTGGTGGCCACTTCGGTCGCAATGGGTGCAAAAGTTCTTTTTCCTCCAAACCTGCTTAACTGATTTCTTTTCCTGTTGGGGAGAAGGATTTTCGTGCCTCTTCCGCCTTTGTGCTGCCATCCTCTTCCAGCACTTATAAATCACATGGTTATTTAAACCACAAAATAAACAAGTTTTACGATGCCATATTTTACGACCATGGTTATCGACATTCTTGTAATCAAAATGCACTCTAGAATAATGAGACTTATTATACCTTCTGCGGTGGTCTCCAGTGCCATCATGATGATGGGAGCTCGCCTCGGTTCCTTCACTGCAACGTTCACTACCGTGGAATGATGGTGAAGTGTCCCTATCATTCCTCTTCCTTGGAGAGTTCATCATTATCTGTTTGCCTTTGATGTCCTTCGAACATCCTTCGTCAATGTACCTGAAACCTGCATAACGAGGTCGTTGCACAACCTCCAATGGTTCGGTGATGCCTTGGCCACGAATGCCAAATCCTCCTCCTTTGTACCCCATTTTAGTGAGGAGCCTCATGCCGGTACCTGTGATGGGTATCTCCACACTTCCAACTGAAATAACATCATGTGAAGAAACTGAAGAAAAATCAACACTGTTTACCTTAGGTGTTGATTGCGAAACAAATGAAGAAAGCTGTTGTAAGCCTTCGTCGCGCTTCACTTATATCACTGCCTCTGCCACGGCTTGTCGCTGAAGCTGCATCTGCTGCATCTCCTCCTTCTCTTTCTGTAGGAATGCTCTTAAGGCATCATGATCTCTCTGAAGAGTTTCATTGTTGCATTTCAAATCTTCCCACGCCTCTGTCATGGCTTGCAACTGAAGCTGCAACTGTTGCTTGTCCTCCTTCTCTTTGTGTAGGAGGGTCTTCAATTCTTCGTTCTCTACTGCTTGTTTTTCGTACGCCTTGTACAATATGTCCGCTTTCTCGGACACCCTGAGCATGGTTTCATACATGTCCTTGACACTCTCCATGGCTCAACTTCGCAAACATTCACTGTTCACGCCTGCAATCTAATCAGCAAGAATACCTTCTCTGATACCACTTGATCCAGGGTAAAATCTTGATACCCTTAACCAAGACCTTTTAATTCGGCTGATAAATAGAATTGCATTTAATTAAAGACGTTAAAGAACTTAAATGAACAACTGTAGCTGTAAATAAGAGGAACATAAATGAACAAAATCAGCAATCATAAGAACACGTCGTTTGATGACGGAGTTCGTTCAGGAGGGACTACATCTCCAGGCCTCGGTGTCAAGATGGTGTAGGTCGCTGCATTATGTGTTGTAAGAAGAGATGTACATGGATGTGTTTTCCTATGACATACAAGGAAAAATTGCCCTCACGCAGGAGTGGCTTGACTTCTTTAAGAGATGTTCCACTGCAGAACTCTCATACATAAAGAAAGACTCCTATCAGTATGACCATAGCTGACATGTAGCAAATAAGAGTATCCTGCCAATCCTGGAAAACAAGGGATCTCAAAAATACACATAGAAAATAAGAGCATCCCGCCAATGTGGCATAAAAGGGGCTCATACATGACACAAATCCATAGCTGAAAGTACATCAATAACAACACAAAGCAAGATCCCACGACTCATGTATCAATCGGGATCTGCAAGACATAATGAATCTCAACGAGAAATAAATGAAGAAGTACATGGAATACACATAATATACCTCATGCTGCCATTTGCTGAAGGCTGAGCAGCTCTGCGGCAGAATCTGAAAACACCACATATCTTGTGGCGTCGAGAAAGTGGAAAATGACTGCTCACATGCAAAAATCTGACACCGGCATAGTCCACTTCCAAAAGTGGCTGGAAAATCAAAAACTCAGATGCAGAAACTGAGCACGCCATCAGACTTGTGGCGCTGAGTAGTGCTGAAACGACATAAAATTTGTCCCATTTGGACAACGTCAAAATTTCACCCTCCTGAAAGTTGAGCTCAATCAAGGTTCTGCCTGCCTCTTTTCTGGCTCATGGTTCCACTGCACCTGCAATAAAAAATAATAACCTCGGACTGCGTGCGTGCTCTCCCGCTCCTCCATGCTTGGGCGCACTGTAAAAAGACGAGTTTAAATAAAAACTCGTGGGCGGAATTACCAAGCCCACCGTTGGGCGCAATGGTAAAACTTAGTAATTTGTTAAGGAAGGTCGGGGGGTCAAATCCCGCCTCCCCCATGGAATCCACATTCCTTTTATAATAAACAATATTATATTTTTTTTTGGAGGGGTTGGGTCCGCCTTGGGCGGCCCGCCCCATGATCTCCGCCAGCATGTTTTATATGTGGCTTGGGTGGCGGTGGGGTTCACAACCCTCGCCCCCATTTAATGCTATTACCGTTGTTTTGTTTAATATGTTGGGCCGCCCGTGGCGCGGGTCGGCCTTAGAGGCCGGGCGGGTTCGATTCCCGCTGGCCCATAATATATGGTGCCATATGGGTGCCAACGGGGGTGGCGGGGGTCACGGCCCTTGGCCCCCTTTTTTTTAATAAATTTTTGTTATTAAAACAAAATGTGCGTTTTTTAAAATTTGGTTTTGGACCGAAGGAGGCAAATTAAACAGGCCACAAATTTGCCCGAAATTTGGCCTGACCTTGCCGGAATCTGGTGGCCGGAAAAAGTCGAATTTGTGCCTTCCTTAAGGTTGTCCAGTCACCAAGTCAACCCGGAACTTTGACCGCATATAACTTCTTCATACGGAGTCGGAATTGAGTGCCGTCTGCGCCATTGGATTCAGAAAGACGAGATCTGCAACATGAATCTAGTTCAAGAATATTTTGAACACTTTGATTTTTGAGCCTTGTACTCAAGCCTCTTGTACCTGTACCTGATTATTCCACCTGGATCAATATATATCGAGTAATTGCAAAAATTTTCATTGATGCACATAGAAAAGCTACTTTCAGTTTTAATTGCATTGAAGGACACACACACACACACACACACACACACACACACACACATATATATGCATTGATGAAAAATGTTGCAAGTACTGGATATATATGTTCTATATATATATATATATATATATATATATATATATATATATATATATATATCTAGAACATATATATCCAGTACTTGCAACATTTTTCATCAATGCACATAGAAAAGATACTTTCAGTGAATTGTATTCTAGAACATATATATATATATATCCAATACATGTAACATTTTAATCAATGCATGTATAAAAAATCTAATTTCAGTTGATACTAGAGTGCGCATGTACCAAAAATTTTTACATGTGAAAACACTTGCACAGATAACATAACAAGGCATCTCAATTTTTAGTTGAGTTCTGGAAGCTTTAATACATCAATCCAAAGAGAAGAAATTGTTTGGTAGTTAATCAAAAAAATTCCAATGGAATGCCATCTTCAATGATCCGTTCATGATCATATTTTTACATTTTTCATTTCTTAATTTTCGTTTTTTTCTTTGATTGAACCTCTATCAACTTTATGCATGATGCACACACCAAGTGACTATATTTAGAACTTATGACATCAAGTTCATAGTCTTCAAAGTAAAAAAAATCCCCACTTTGATTAGTTTTTCTGAAAAAATAACCTTTCAGTATAATACATCCTCTTTCATATGGAAACCCGTGATCATTATAGTTTTCTAATAATTTCATTTTTCGTTCAGTGCAATGCATCAAATAATACTTCACATTTTCATCATTGTTAGTTGGTGCAATTACAACAAAAACATCTCCTGCACAATAAAACAAACTTAACAAACTTATGTATTTAAATTTATTTCTAGATCTCTATCATTCGAAAGCAATTCAAATGTTACCTTCTCTAAGAAGATCAGAAACTCGATCACCATCAGATGATATTGTAGTCTCCTTTTATTGCATTTCTTCAAACATTGCAATGGACATTTCCCCATTTGTATTTAGCTCTATATGTTTCCAATCTTTAACATACATTTTGTTTTCACATACGTCATTGGATTTTTTGGTGTCTATGCAAATATGACAAAAACAAGGATATTTTATTTTATCCAATGCAAACACAATTATGGACAACTTTGTTTTAGTTGAATGCAATTTTCAAGTCTCTTTTATTGTTTTAACGTAATTTTCAATTGATCTATCTACATCTTCGTTCCCAATATGCCAAAAAAACCTATATATGGAAAATTCAAAAAATAATGTAAATATGATATCAAAATACCATCAAAGATAATCATTGTGATAAATTTACACTGTTTAAAATTAGATATCCAATAAAAATTAGATTTAATGTACCTTTGCACATCCCTTGACCAGTTAGTCTCATGGCTTAGAGTAGTGATGCATCACTAAACAACTCCTTTAGCGTCCACAAGTCAGTTTTTAGAGGGGTTCATTTGATATCTTCGAGGTTCTCATTTTATGCATGCCCCTGCACTGTCATGTTCTCCATCTCCATGGCCAGACTCAAAGAAATTCCAACAATGTTTAATGCATGTTTTCTTATGAAGACAACACAACCAAAATAATGATCATGAAGATTTGAATTGACCTACGCATCCATCTGACCATATTCAATATTCATTGAATTTTATTCCACGACTTTTCAAGAAGTCATTAATCTTTCCAGAACAGTGTTGTATATGATTCTCACTGATATAAAAGTGATATTCTTTAATAACATGCCGATTTTGACTGATTCTTTGTATATGATCGACTTTTTGTTCAGCATGTCTATATAGAATATGAGCGAGCATGGAGACTTGGTTAGAATGATAGTATTCAGTCTGAATTTATTTTGTGGAACAAATGTGTAGTTTTTTTCAAAATCAATTACTGAAAAAATGGTCCCTGGTGGAAAAACTTCACGGGACTTTTTGAATTTCATGTCTTTCCATCGAGCTCTATGGGAATGCTTGGTGTATTTCTAAATTTCTGCCTCAAGCTTTCTCAAAAAATCTATCACAAATTTTTTTTTTCTTGTAATTCAATTCTTTTAGCACTATTTGATCCTTGAAGCGATGTATCGATATATTCATATCTCTTCCATTTCAATTTCATGTTGGAAAATGATTTATCATTTATATCAATACAATATTTGTTTTGAAATTTAGTCAAATTTCCACAATCATCGCATTTTTTACCACCAACACATTTCTTTTCATAAAATAATTCATCGCTTTATCTTTCACATAGAATTTGAGATATGAAATCATGGATAGTGGAAGGAGGAGGTGAATCTTTCCAAAATGTTCTACCAAAATTAAGGAATGTGTCATAATATAAATCAAATTCCACATGATAATGACAACAACGAGTGTCATGTATGGTGATAGGTTTTGCATACCATGGTTTTTGTTGAACAAAAGCACTAATTGAGACATGAATTTCACAATTCTCTTATTTGAACTTATTAAACAACTCTATCTGAGTGGCTTCCAAGAAATATTTTTCATGTTGTTCACACTGATTTCGTTCTATTCTTCTCCGTATCACATCCCGTCAATTTGGTGAAACGCATGAATTTTTCTTCCAATAATCATATATTATTTTTTTAATCTTTGTATGGATGCCTACAAATATCTCTCCAACAAGAGAATTCATCATTTACATCTATTTGCAACCGAAATTTTCGATGTTTGTGCAAACTTTTTTGTGAGGTTCATAATGGTCATGCCATAGATTTTACCAAGTGATTCTCTTTAGTACTTGATGAAGCCACTGCCATATGTATTGCTCTACGTACAACTGAAACATTTTCCTGTCTAAATCTTCTAATTGAATTTATAGCCTACTTATATTTTGTATCACATTTTCCTTCATTTTTTTAATCTTTTGTTGATTTTCAAATAACCAATAAAGTCGTAGCTTCTTTTAATTTCCTTAATGATAGGAGACCTTTCAACATTTGGGCTTGAACTGTCACATTTGCTTTATGAAGTACGTATCAAAAATTTATTTAACACGATATCTTATAACATGGTAAACTCTTTTATCTCCATATGTGTGAGTGTCAACATTTTCTAACATCTCATCATCAACATTGATTTCATATGTACATATTCGAATGAATAGTACATAACAAGTTTACATATACAATAAATAACTAAATTAATGAATATGTATAATTTCAGTAATACGTGCATGTGTTCGACATTAATATAGATATAAATACATACCTTGTGATTCAATTTCTTCACTTGAATTTCTTTCAGCATTTTCACCATCTTCAATCATTGGTTCAATATCCCTTTCACTTTCTCATTCAAAATTTTGTATCTCATCATCAATGTTTTCAGGAATATCTCTTTCTGTTTAGATTGCAAAATATTTTCCAAATTAGTTCATCAAATAAATATTAATCTTCACATTTTAAACTAGCAAAATTTTAAATATCAAATTCATAACATTTACATTTACATACATGTTTCAACTTCTAGTTGAGGTTGATTTTCCATTTCAATATTTGAGAGTGCTTATCTCTTTCTTTTGTGAGATTCTCTCGTCTCTTCTCTACGTTCCCCAGGGTCTCTTTTTCGATTATATTTTCTCGTTCAATTCCTTAGATTTCCCATGATAATAGAGTATGAAGCTCAAAAATTTTCCTTCAAAAATTTAGACAAAAACTCAATTAAAAAAACATCACAAAAGATTTAATTAAAAAATTAAAAAAAAAACACTCATTTTAAAATTTTGCAAAAAATACATACTTCAATAAAAAGACACTTACTTTAAAAAATCTGAGTAAAAAATGTCTTATAAAAATTAAAAGAAGCTCAAAATATTTCCTTCCAAGTCTTGCAAACAAATTTCATTTCAAAAGTTACACAAAAACCCATTTTAAAAAATCATTATAAAAGATTTACTTCAACCTAAAACACGTACTCTAAGAAAATGTCACTTTAAAATATACCTCCAAAAAAATTCCATTGAAAATTAATTCCAACTTCTTAAAACATTAGAGACCTTTTCAGGTCTAAAATAAGCGTCCTAAGAAAAATGTACAACAAAAATAAACTTTATAAGAACCAATATCATTCAAGATGATGATGTCAACCATGGGGGATGATTCAACATTTTTGGGGTAAAAAAGTAAAAAGATTAAAAAAAAGTAAAATAATAAAATTATTTTTTCAACTTGTATTTCCAGCTTATCTCCCTAAGCTTTTACTCAAATTTTGAGCGGGAGTACTCGTTGGATAAAAAAATTTGGTTCTTCATCCAAGGAGTACCCATGTTACATACTTTTGATAGACCCTTCTACATGAAAAATGAGAAATATATGAAAAAACATGTTTGCAATCATGTTTTTCATGTATTAATCATTTTTCATATAGCACGGTGCATCAAAAGTATGCAACATGGGTACTCCTTCGATGAGGAATCAAATTATGCATCCAACGAGTGTTCCCACATAAAATTTGAGTAAACCCATAAGGAGATAAGTTGAAAATGCGAGTTGGAAAAGTAGTTTTTTTCCTTTTACCCTCTAAAATTTGATGATGTAATCTAATCCTATTTTGTTATTTCCACTATTATTTTATATTTTCCTTATGAGGCCCATTTTAGACCTCAAAATTCCCCTAATGATCTATTCCTCTTAAATTTATTTCATTACATAATGATACAAAATTATATTGGGCAGATAGATTCCTCATTTCCATATAGATTGTTCATGACTTGTTCATACAAACCACACGACTACCTTGAAATTTAAATAAATAAACAATGTTGTATACGAAAGTCTAGACATTGGTGGGATTTTGACAAGAGATTTTTGAGTACACACAAACAAATCATATATTACCTTCAAAATCTGATTGCAAGGCACATAAATAGTGCTCATGAGATCCAATAGATTTCAAAAAAGGAGAATATTTTTGAGAAAATATCTCAGCAAAACTCAAACTATTAGACGTTCCTTTTCGAACGCTTCATTTCCCCATGAGCTATGTGTAACATCATTCTCTCACATATACCCAAGTAACCGGCCAACCGGGGTAAACATGCAATGAGATGCTACTATAATGAGATTCAACCTCCTAGGTGACGTTAATGAAGTGGAGCCAACAAAACACAACATACAAACCTTGTACAACAACAATAACACCCTCAATAGTTAACCTAACCATTTAGGCCTCTTACCCCTAGGTTGCACTAACCTTTTCACCTCTTTGAGCTATAGACACAGGCATATGATTGCAAACCAACATCTAGGAGGCTCTGGACGTAGGAATAACACAACATGCTAACTTCTAAGGGCTAAATTCTCGAGTGTTGTGCCAATGTCCCTGGGTTTTGGGCCACCTTTTTAGGCTGAGAACCTAGGTCACTGCTGAAAACTTCATGACAATTTCAAAGATGATAAATAATAACATGATAATGGTGCGGAAAGAACCACATCAAAAATAAATCATTTGGACCCCTCATAGCCATGACATGAATTTTTTCAAACATGTTGCAAACTTTGAAACTATAGGTATAAACAAGATAACATAGCATGGGGGTCTCATACTTATCTAATAATCATTAAGAAGCATTTCTCTCATACATCATTAGCTACAATACAATCTATTTGACGATAAATACATTGTGCATTCATTTACAAGTAAAAACATGGAGAGACCCATACATCATCATTGTCAACATACATGCTTATAACTAACATAATAAAAATACAAATACCATGGATACAAAAACAATAGAATCCACATATAAACTAGTGCTACATCAATTACCAAAGAAATGAGGTTCTAATTAATGAATTTAAAAGTCAACTAGAGATAGGACATTCAAGTTCCATTCGACCATAGATTGGCTGAGCCAAATCTCTCTTTAGTGAATCACCCTCATGCCATACTCCAAGCATGAATGTGGGATTCATAACCAACCAAATATATCCAAACAAGTATGAATTCTATCGGAGTTCTCCACCTACACTATGAGAAATTTTACTATCTTCTAGTCTCTCAAGCTTTACCGCAATCCACAGTTTGAATCTGGAATCATTAGGCCCTAAACCGATACATACTGTCCAGGCTTTACCGTACATCACATCACAGGACTACTAGGCCCAATAGAGGTTACCCACCTATCAAGCTTTACTGCAATCCAAACCCAGATCAATAAGCCCTAAACCGAGGTAAACCACCTTTATTGTTTACCGTATATCCCACCATTCATAGGTCGAGGATTCCAAGGTCCACTGAGGCAATACACTATGTAGATTTACTGCAACCCACCATTTGATTTAAGGGTTACTAGGCCATGTGTTATATCAATTCAGAGATCCACCTCACTGAGCTTCAAATGCATCCAGAAATTCAGTTAAAGAAAAACATGAGAACTCCACAACATCATGCCTATCCGGACATGGCAAGGATAGGCTAAAAACACTGGCACACCAGGAAAAAACCATGCAATGACCCAAAAAAACCACATGTAATACCATGCATGCCAGATATAGCAAGGAAATCACACATGAAAATTAATTCATGCAAAGAATCTTGTTGTAGTTTCTTGATCATTTTATTCCTTGCTTGATCCTTCCTCCTTCTTGTTTGATTTTCCTTTCTTGCTCCAATTCCAAAATGCTCCTCACATGAGAAGGTCAAACAACCAAGGCATATAGTTGCCTCAAAACCATCATACCGGTCATGACAGACTCATTGAAATCAACAGACACTAATGGATGCTTGTGTCCCACAATGACCCTGCTCCTAAAGTGCTTTACTAAAATACTGTTGCATGTTCCAATTTCTTTTATTGTTGTTGCTAACGCTTGCAATAAATTCAAATAAATTGAAATAAATTCACATCATACCGCATTGGTGGCCCGTCAAAAATGTACACTTTCAATTATGTTCGCTTCCCATCACACAATTAAGATTTTTTTTCCTGATTCTAGTAAAAAAAAAAAAATTAGAAATATTTTTTTGATAGCGATCTTTTTTGATAGGTGAAGTGGTTTTGCATGATGAAGAACTCTGGGGCACCCAAATTCCTTATTATCTTATTTTCTAAGCTGAATAAGTATGTTGTAAGAAGAAGGCTTACTTCCCTTACCTTTCTTTCTTATTAGTTGAATGAATAGGTGTATGAGTACAACCTTTCTTACTGAGGTAGGCGTGGGAGTCTTTCTTACTTACTCTCCTATCTTCCTGAGTGAGTTAGTAAGTTAGTGAGGGAGTTAACCACTTCTTCTTCCTTTCTTAGATGAATAGCTCAATGAATGAGGGTAGGTAGATGAGTTCCCGTGGTGCCTTTCTAGATATCCTTACTTAAAGAATAATTTAGTCAGTTGAAATTTATAACAAGAATTTTCAAAAATTTCTGTCACATTTTCTCATGATGTTGCCAAAATTTCTATTATTTTCAAAACTAATTTATAAACTCTTCACACCACTATTTTGATATCATGAATTGAGAAAAGAAAATTCTTCCCTAAATCAAGAAAATAAAATCAAAAACACCCTGAAATATCATACCGCCGAGCGGCAGCATATAGCATATAATTTTCAATGTTGCGTGGATATTGAGCGGCATATTTGGATGAAAAGAGAGGAAGGATTCTTGAAGCGGGAGCGTGTGATATCATCACACGCAACTCGGGGGTCCCATATACCGATTGGTGATGCTTCGTCAAATTGATTTAATTATCGGATTGATGTGACAATTTCTTAATACTAAGGGTGAGCGTGGAGTAGCTAAGTTATATATATATATATAATGAGATATAGATATTTTATTATAGTGTTATTTAATAAGGTAATAATTTTGTGAAGACACTTCATTTTCTAATTTGTTTTTGGGAGTATTTGAATTGTTTTAATTGTAAAATTAGAATTTACAATATTAACAATTTATTGGGAACTGAAAATTTTGAATATTAACAATTATAATTCTCATTTTATTGCAGAAAATTTCACTATTTTTTTTAAAAAATTCACCGTTTGAACTATTATTTTTATTATTTATAACTAAAATTATTTTAAATAATTAAAAAAATTTAAATAAATACATTTTTTTATTAACAAAGTTTTGCATTTCTTCATATCATTTGTATCAATCAAAAGCTTTTACAATTATTAAAATAATTATTTATTATGAATTGTAAATTATATATATATATATATATAACGAAATAAGCACAGCGGCTCCTCCCGTTCACAGAATAACGCAGCTCACAACCAGCCTCGTACTCTGCGTGCGGATTTGTTGATAGATACGAGCAGCCTTCAACCGGCCTTAACTAATATGAACTCGGCCCTCACAATATATGAATGAAAATAAATATATATTTGATATTATAGTTTATTTTAAAAAAGAAAATTATGTATAAATATAAATAAATATATATTGTAAAGTAATTTAATAGAAATAAATATTGTAGAGTCACTTAATTTTTATTATTAAGTTGAAAATGATATTTTAAGAAAAAAATGATCGAAAAATCACGGTGTATAAATTAATTTAGAATTATTTAATAGATTCCTTCCATTTAAAAGTTAAAGGAGATGAATAAAACCAAAAAAAAAGAAAAATATTAAATTTTACATCGATCTAACATTTGATTATTAATAATGGAAGTATATCAATTATTATAATTCTACCTTGTCAAATACAAATATAAAATTTATATATAATTTACAATTAAAAAAATTAGCTAACCAAGTTGACCAAATGAAATGGGAAACTTAGCGACAATATTCTATTGAAGGTAGAATCGGCATATTGATGCAGAAATATGCAATTTTTTAATGCTGGACGCAATTATAAATATTTTGCACCAGATTGTGGTTGGTGTAGCTAATTGTATTGGGTACCTGGAGGAGCAGAACAATGACGATGGAGATGGGATTTCAGCAGAGGCCAGTTTCGGAGAGCGTAGTGTTTTATGTTAAGCTCGCCACTGCTTTTATTTTTGTTTTGTCGGCAGTGACATGGAGCTTTTTCTCAAGAAGAAGTAAGGAGAGGCTGCCTCCGGGCCCTTTCCCGTTGCCCATCATCGGCAATCTTCACATGCTGGGAAAGCTTCCACACCGAGCCTTGGCAAATCTCTCTATGAAATACGGACCACTCATGTCTGTGCGCCTCGGTTCCGCAGTCGCCTTAGTTGTCTCCTCTCCAGAAATTGGTAAGGAATTTCTCAAAAATCCGCTTTTCGCGAACAAACCTCCGTCAGCCGCTTCGAAGCATTTGTCTTTCAATTTTGCGGACATCGCCTTTGCTCCCTATAGCTCTTACTGGAGATACATGCGTAAACTCTGCTCTGTGGAGTTACTGTGCTCCAAACGCTTAGAGTACTTCAGCTTTATTAGAGAAGAGGAGGTCTCTGCGATGATTCGCTCTATTGTTGATTCAGATGTTTCTCTTCCCTTAAACATCAATCAAACAATGGCATCCCTTTCGACGGCTATCATCTGCAGGATGGCCTTCGGTAGAAAGTACTCGGAGCAAGAGTTAAGAGCTTTCTCTTCAATGGTCAGAGAAAACTTTCACTTACTCATGTCATTTAATATTGGAGATCTCGTACCTTATTTAGATTGGATGGACTTACAAGGTGTCAAGCGTCGGATGAGGAAGCTGCATAAGGAACACGACCAGTTGTTAGAGAAAATAATAGATGAGCACGTTGCCCGGAATGACCCCAACATCACACATAATCTTGTGGATGCGTTACTTGCAGCCTCTGCAGATAAAGATAAAGATAGAGAGTTTGAAATTTCACGAAATAGTATAAAAGGAGTTCTCTTTGTAAGTTAAAACTACCAGTGATAGATGGATATTATGTCGAATTAAATCTAGATAGCTTTAGTGTAATTTGGTATTGGGATGATCATGATCATGCTATTGATATTTGCAGGACGTGTTGCTTATGCTTGGTGGCGCGGAGGTATCGGTTTCTGTGATAGAGTGGGCAATGTCGGAAGCGCTGAGAAACCCTGCAGTAATGAAGAAACTTCAGGACGAGCTGGAAAGTGTTGTTGGAATGGATCGCGTGGTATGCGAATCTGACCTGCCAAAGCTTGTTTATTTAGAAGCTGTAGTGAAAGAAACGATTAGACTCTACCCCGCCGGGCCCTTTTTGGTGCGCCACTTAGCTGATACGTCCTGCAACGTATTGGGCTATGAAATACCCCGTGGTACTCGAGTCCTCGTAAATGTTTGGGCGATGGCCAGGAACCAGAACTTGTGGGACGACGCCGAAAATTTCAAGCCAGAGAGATTCATGGAAAGAATTGGGTTTGAGGTAGATGCAAATGAATATCAAAACGTTGGGTGGCTTCCCTTCGGAGCAGGCAGGAGAAGATGCCCTGGACAGCAATTGGGAACGCTTCTTGCGCAATTTGGTCTTGCGCAGCTCTTGCACTGCTTCAACTGGAGGATTCCCTTGGATGAAAAAAATGGGCAAAGTCAAGAACTGGAAATGACTGAAAGGTTTAATGGAGTCACAATGGGTAAGGCGCGAGAACTCTGCGCTATTCCAGCAACACGCTTAAAATGCATTCCCCAGCTGAAATAGGACATCAGATTTCCAGTGGAATCTGTGGAAATAAAGGTATTTTATTGCAGAAACAGAATAGTTGTCGGTTGCAAAGCTCCTTCCTTGTATTTTGGTGAATAAAGTAGTTGTTCGCACGTGTTTGTTTAGGGATGATGAAATGTATGTGTATCCAATAGTCATATGGTGAATAAAGGCTAACGACTCCCTTGATATTCCTGTAAATGTCACTTTGTGTTATTAGGTTAGTCATATAGAGAATGGTAATTCAAGTTGGAATTGGTTATTTAATGATTTTCATAATTAACTTTAAGTTGTTAGTTTATTTTGATCAATTTTTTATATATTTAAATATCTAAATTATATGTTTAAAATTTACTTAAATTATTTTTTACAAAATATTATTAAAAATTTACTTTACAAGTGATTTGTCATAATTTATGAAGATTAGATAGACCCGTGACTAGGTACCATTATTACACTGGGAAAACTTTTTTAGTGGGGCTCCCGAGGACCACTTGTACTGGTTGATGCTGCAGGAGTATCCAAGATTGTGATGCCCGGATATCTGAGATGGTAGAACTCATCGTCCCAAGCCTTGGTGTAAATTCGTCGGACGATCATGGGCTTATTGAGAATGATTTGATGCTTTATCTTTGTCATGACGAGCCATTGGTAGTGCATCTTCATGTAGGACTTTAGTATAGGATTCGTCATTTTAAACTCTAGTCCTGCAATTTCTCCTACTTTCTGACAAGGATAATGAAAGCATTCTCCAGCTGGACCTTCAAGACAATCAGTACAGAATCTTCTACAGTATGTTTCATAAAAATTTGGATCCATACTGAAAGGACTAACACCATAATGATACCACCAGTCGGATAACCAAGGTACTTCAGGTTCTCTGGAATTTATCCAAGTAGGGGCAAACTTTAACTTGGTGTAGTGAGTTTATTCCCGTCCATCTTTATTTAATAGCTCCCACCATAATCTTTTGTATCCTGCAAAATCATAAACAGTGTCAGGAAAAATTAAGTTTGGATTGTTTTCTGGCCATGTTTGGAATTTTCCACTGGTATATTGACCAGGATTTCTGACTCTGTTTATAGTATACCACTTGTATTAGACTCTTGATCTATCTCCGCCACCAGTACATTTAACAGAGAGATCCCAAAAGTCTTGTGAGAGTGACATTTCTGCTTCATGTGAAGCAATCATACTGTGTGAATACATCATGTCATGTATCCACCGGCTTCCTTTTGGGTACACTCTCCTTTCAGGTACAAAATGCTGGATATCATTGTGACTCTGAAGATTTGCGTCCAGCACTTGAGTATTTCGGATTTTCCATGTCGGCCTCCATTTTTCTGCATAAACAGGCCATGATTCTTCATCTGAAATATACTTGAGCTGTTCTCTCTGATTGGCCTAGTCCCATTCTGTGATGATGACCATAACATGGGATAACTCTTCTTCTGGGTCATTCATCTGTTCTTGATGCTGGATATATTCCCTACTGAGAAAATCTGGAAGACAATTTTCAGAGCCTTTAATATGTTTAACTTTAAAATCAAAATAGGCAAACAAAGCCTGCCATCTTGCAAACTTTGCATCTTCTGGGTTCCTCCTTTCAGAAGTATTGTCTTAGGAGAAGACAGTAATTCAGCTACTGCATATCCTTGGTTTCTAAGGATTCTGCAGCAGTCGGAGTAGAAGATAGAGTACAGAAGGTCAGTGAGCAGATAAATTGGACAAATACTGCTTTAACTGGTCTTGAGAAGAATGTTGCCAAGACCGCTTTGGTAAAAGATCAGATTGACAATGTCCAAGTCTCCATTAATGATGTAAATAGTGTGTTAAATTCAGTTCAGTGTGATTTGTCTGTTATTAGGCATATTTCAGATAATTATGTACAGAAGTTTGATGATGTGGAGAATTGTATAATAGAGCAATCTATCTCCACACGACTGTTAGTTTCTAATATGTCTGATAAGTTAGACAGATTGAGTTTGAAGAAGTCGGAAAAGCCAATTCCGACAGCATTTTTGACTAGAGGAAAGAGTATCCATACTCATGAACTTAGCAGTCTAGTGTCTAAGTTTCCTCATCTCTTTCCTAAAGAAATTATCAAGCCATCTGAGTCTAAGACTAAAGAAAAGTCTGAAAGAATAACTATTGCAGAAGTAATAGGAGAGTCAGACTAAGATAAATCTGAGAAACATGCATTCCCCATCTATGAGCCTTTAGAGCCTCAATTCACCAGACCTGCAGCCCCTGATTTGTATGGTGCTGGTAAGCTTCCACCTAGAGATGCTTTTCATGAAGGGAGTTATAAGGAATGGAACATTGATGGCCTTTCTGCAGCACAGATCAGGCAAGTGCTTGATCAAATGATTGTTTAATATAGATTAATGTGTGTTGAAGGAAAGTCTGAGGTCCAAGCCTGCAAGACTCTCATTGCATGCTTTACTGGAACATTGGCTAGATGGTGGGAATTGGAATCATCTCCTGCTATGATCACAAAGATGGAGCAAGAAGTGCTCAAAGATGAACAAGGAGATATAAAATTTCATGATGATGGTACTCCTCAGAATAATATGATTGGTGCTCTCACAACACTCATCCAAGAACATTTCTGTGGAGCAGAGTTTGCACTATCAGATAAGAATGAACTTATCCTTATGAATCTCAAGTGCAACAATATAAACCAGTATGAAGACTTCCACCGGGACTTGATTGAAAGGATCTTCCTGGTCAAAGATCCTAAGAACATACTGTGGAAGCAAGTTTATCTTGCAGCTCTACCATCTAAATTGGTAGACATTTTGAAGCTTCAGGAAGCTTTTCCCCTACCATTGGAAGTTTATGTGTGGGGTGATTTTTATTCTATAATTACTAAAGTATTGATCACTTTGTGTACCAGTTCAGAGATGACAAAGTCTATTGAGAAGCTGAACAGACTTCCTGGTACAAAGTCTTTCTGCCAACGGTATGGAATCACCATTGACGATCCATTGGTCACCCGCAGAAAGTACAAAAGAAGAGCAAAGAAGGCTCATAAGAGAAGCAGAGCTTCTACTTACAGACTGAGTTCAGAAAAGAGACGAGAACTCAGAAAGCTGAAGGAGAGAAGACATCATAAAGGAAGAAAGGGATATTATCGCTACAAGCCTAAGACCCATTACTATCAGCCCCATGACATCCGTCCCAAAGATGTCAAGATGGCTAAAATGAATGAAGTTACTTGTTGGCTTTGTGGTCAGCCTGGTCACACTTCAAATATGTGTCCTACAGCCCTTGAGTCAAAACGTGGTCTAGGTAAGAAGTCACAGAAAAATAAACAGCCAGCTACAAATGTCACTGTCAAAACAGAACCTCGCTGTGCTCACTGTCATTCTCCCATGCATAAATCCGCAGATTGTCATAACCGCCCAACTACTCTTCATCTTCAACAATATCATGTTGAATCCTCTGCTGAGTCTTCTTCCTCCTATTCCTCTTCCTCTTCTGAAGAAGAAGTTCATATGTACTACCAGTGTTCTGACCCAGATAACTGTGGTTGTTCAGATTATGAGTCAGACTATTCCTCTGTTGATTTTTCTCCAGATGAGCCTCAGCCCAAGCTGAAAGTCCTCATGGCACAACTTGCAGATGATGAAATGAAGCTTTTTGCTCAAATCCGTGCCCTTGAGGAAGGTGATCTTAAAGCTGCAATGATCAAAGCATACATGCAGCATGGGACTGGTACTTCCAGTCATTCCTCTGGTAAGAAGCCCAATTTTGTTGAAGCCTCTTACGAAAGGAACACCAAATCGTATCTCCAGCACAACAGTAGCAAAGTTCGCACCCTCACTTTGGGGGAGGTGAGTAGGGAGATACACAATACAAAAACTGAAATCTCTGCCATGAAAGCAGAAATTGCTGCCCTGAAAAACCAGGCTTCACATTCAGGTAAGGTTGTTCCTGCTCAACAATATTCTACATCTATTTCAGGAAGACATGTCAATTATACTTTGCACTCTGAACCAATTAGAGAAGAAGTTAGATTTGCAGAAGGAAAGTTTGATGATTCAATTGGTTTCAGAGAATTAAATGACATGCAGGTGATGGAAATCCAATATCAGCAACACCACATAGAAGTTAAAGTTTGTGTTGCAGGCAGAGTATATAATATGACTGCACTAATAGATTCTGGTGCAGATGTTAATATTATTTCCAAACAGATAATCCCATCCAGATACTGGACAACTGCAAAAAGAAAAATTTTGGGATTAGGTGAAAAAACTTTAGACTTTGAAGTTTCTAAAGCTACTGTTTGTTTTAATTCAAGATGTGTTAAACTCTCATTTGCAGTCGCTGATATTCCAGTAGATTGTATATTGGGAAATATATTCTTAGCAGCAGTAGAGCCCCATGGTTTTGTTAGATTTCCTGACAAATCTGCAGGAATGTTCATCACTGTCTCTGGTGAAAGGATTGAGATTTCATATGTTTCAAATATCAGAGTCTCAACCATGGTTCAGGCAATGCAAGAAAAAGAATAGAAACTTCAAAAGGCTATTAACATTTTGGAGGAACTCAAAGACCACAAGTCCACTATCAGAATTGAAGACCAATTGAGTTCTCCACAAGTTAGGAGACAAATTTCTGAACTAAAAGAAGAATTTGAAAGAACATGCTGTTCCGAAGAGCCGAATGCCTTTTGGCACAGAAAACAACATTGTGTTGAGCTTCCCTACAAAGAAGGGTATGAGGGAAGACCCTGCAAGAGCAGAACCATTCCAATGTCAACAGAATATCGACAGCTCTGCCAGAAAGAGATTGATCAGCTTCTAGAAAGAAAGATGATAAGAGAATCCAGTAGTCCTTGGAACTGTTATGGATTCTATGTAAATAAAAGGAGTGAGCAAGTTAGGGGCGTTCCTAGATTGGTGATAAACTATAAACCCCTGAATAATGTTCTTGCAGATGATACTTATCTGATCCCGCATAAAGGAGATCTCATGCGTCGGATACATGGAGCCAAGATTTTCTCCAAGTTTGATCTTAAGTCTGGCTTTTGGCAAGTTGCAGTTGCAGAGAAAGATAAATGGAAAACTACATTCAGCGTTCCACATGGGCATTATGAATGGAATGTAATGCCATTCGGATTAAAACATGCACCTTCAAAGTTCCAGAAGGTAATGGATTCTATCTTTAAACCCTATGCTGAATGGTTGCTTGCCTAGATTGATGATCTGCTTATTTTTTCTAAGAATCTGCAAGACCACTTCAGACATTTGAAGATTTTCATGAAGCTGGTCCAGAAAAATGGTTTGGTTTTGATTAAAAAGAAGATGGAGCTATGCCAAACGAAGATTAAATTCCTTGGGCACACTATTGAGAATGGACAAATTGCTCTACAGAATCATGCACTTGAGTTTGCTGACAAGTTTCTTGATGTTATTCTTGATAAAACTCAATTGCAGAGGTTTTTAGGATGTTTAAATTATGTAAGCAGTTTTTATCCATCCTGTGCCATTGACAGGTCTCTGCTCAATCAGAGACTCAGAAAGAATCCTAAACCTTGGACAGAGGCACACACTCAAGCAATCAAGGAGATAAAAGCCAAGGTTCGCAATCTCCCTATTCTTTATGTTGCAGATGATAATGCTTTTAAAATTGTTGAAACAGATGCAAGCAACATTGGTTGGGGAGGTGTACTGAAATAGAAGCCGAATGAAAAGAGCCCCAGAGAGCAAGAGCAGGTAGTACAATTTGTTTTAGGAGTATGGAGTAAATCTGAACTAAATTATGCTCCTATTGAAAAAGAAGTGAAAGCTTCCTGGAATTGCATTAGTAAGTTTTCAATTCATTTGGCTAATAAGTATTTCTTACTGAGAACTGATGCAAAATCATTAGAAAAAGTTATCACTAAGGTGATCAAGAGCCCAGAAGATGCAAAGTTTGCAAGATGGCAGGCTTTGTTTGCCTATTTTGATTTTAAAGTTGAACATATTAAAGGCTCTGAAAATTGTCTTTCAGATTTTTTTCAGTAGGGAATATATCCAGCATCAAGAACAGATGAATGACCCAGAAGAAGAGTTACCCCATGTTATGGTCATCATCACAGAATGGGACCAGGCCAATCAGAGAGAACAGCTCAAGTATATTTAAGATGAAGAATCATGGCCTGTTTATGCAGAAAAATGGAGGCCGACATGTCAACTCTGAAATACTCAAGTGTTGGACGCAAATCTTCAGAGTCACAATGATATCCAGCATTTTGTACCTGAAAGGAGAGTGTACCCAAAAGGAAGCCGATGGATACATGACATGATGTATTCACACAGTATGATTGCTTCACATGAAGCAGAAAGGTCACTCTCACAAGACTTTTGGGATCTCTCTGATGTACTGGTGGCGGAGATAGATCAAGAGTCTATTACAAGTGGTATACTATAAACAGAGTCAGAAATCCTGGTCAATATACCAGTGGAAAATTCCAAACATGGCCAGAAAACAATCCAAACTTAATTTTTCCTGACACTGTTTATGATTTTGCAGGATACAAAAGATTATGGTGGGAGCTATTAAATAAAGATGGACGGGAAGAAACTCACTACACCAAGTTAAAGTTTGCCCCTACTTGGATAAATTCCAGAGAACCTAAAGTACCTTGGTTATCTGACTGGTGGTATCATTATGGTGTTAGTCCTTTCAGTATGGATCCAAATTTTTATGAAACATACTGTAGAAGATTCTGTACTGATTGTCTTGAAGGTCCAGCTAGAGAATGCTTTCATTATCCTTGTCAGAAAGTAGGAGAAATTGCAGGACTAGAGTTTAAAATGACGAATCCTATACTAAAGTCCTACATGAAGATGCACTACCAATGGCTCGTCATGAAAAAGATAAAGCATCAAATCATTCTCAATAACCCATGATCGTCCGATTAATTTACACCAAGGCTTGGGATAATGAGTTCTACCATCTCAGATATCCGAGCATCACAATCTTGGATACTCCTGCAGCATCAACCAGTACAAGTTGTCCTCGGGAGCCCCACTAAAAAGGTTTTCCCAGTGTAATAATGGTACCTAGTCATGGGTCTATTGTGACAGAGCTTTTCTCGTGGGCTTTTACTCTGTCCGAAAAGCATCCACTATGTACATCAGTAATTTTGTTTCCTCATGGGCCTTGCATCATAAGGTATCCACTGTGTTCACTCACCCACTATCACCAAAATTTTGTCGGTAGATCGGATCTCTGTGCAGATGTCACGTTATGTGTTACCCGAAAACGATGATCCTATTGCCAAGTGTCAATAATCCGACGGTTTACAGAAATGCTTGTCCCCATCTCCATTCTATATAAGGAGGGGTAAGGCTCATTTGCAACCATCGGCATTTGGATTTTGAGTCTTTTGCATTTGTGTGTTTTTGAGTCCGAGTTTTTCTCCCTACTCTGCGTCTGCGCAATCTTTGCGATCTGCTCGCATCACGGAGTCTTGACTCACAGTCCTTTTGAGTCCGAGTCTTGTTCCCCGCTCTGCGTCTGCACAATCTTTGCGATCTGCTCGAATCACAGAGTCTTGACTCACAGTCCATAGGAGAACTGAGAAGCCTGCGGGTCTATGTGCTCGGCATAGATCAGAACCTAAAGTGGCCAATTTGGAAGATTGAGTCTATATATTTATGACTGTGTGTTGATATCTCTGAGACAGAGTCTGTATTTTGGCCAGGAAGCCTCCGGTGTTGCACGCTCATTTACTGAGTTGCATCAGTCCGGTAAATGCCAATACAGTCGATATCTGATACAGAGCTTGAGTCCAGAAAGTCTATAATCTGATTGTGAAATCATTCTGAAAATAATAAAAGAGAGAAGTTTTTCTTCATTTCCGCATATAAATACTTTATACTCTGATTGCATTTCATTGCTGCCTAGACACTGTCTGTATTTCTCACACTCTTGAAAGTTTGCCAGAAGTTCGCCGAAGTTCGCCAAACCATTGAGGGACGCCAAAGGCCGTGAAAGGTGAGGGATGCCGTGTGTAAGGCCGTCAGTTGCGTGAATTTGGGAGTAGGTTCGATTGGGTTCATCGCTGGGTTCACATAGAGTTGTGTTGAGAAGTGAAAAGCAAGCTGGTTGAGAAGCCTCTGCTAGAAATTTGTTGAGAGGTGAAAAGCAAGCTGGTTGAGAAGCCTCTGCTAGAAATTGGTATGAGACCAAAGCAAGCTGGTTGAGAAGCCTCTGCTAGAAATTGGTATCAGAGCCAATAAGTCGTTGTTTGTGCCTGGTTCGTGAAAAGGGATAAGTACTTAATCATAATCTCTCTTTTAAGAATGGATTCTACCATGAACAAGTCTGTATCATTCAGAGAACATGAGGAGAAAGATAGAGCCGAACAAAATCCTCTCAGAGACATGTTTGCGTCAAGTAGTAGTCGAGTTATTAATGAGTCTGATCATTTATATGAGGAGGTCGAACCTCAAGCTAGATGGGTTTTACCCAGAATATCTGCCTCCCAAGTATATAGTGATCTAGGAGTCTGGCACCTTAAAGCTGCCACTAGAATTACCATTAAATAATCTGTCAGTAGTATAGAAGAGAATTCAGATCGTGTACAATTAATTTCGATCTTGAATCCTAAAGAGTTGCAAGCTGAAGCTAAAAAACTGGGAACACAGTTTTTACATTTGGGTTGTGTCAGAGTCGGTATTCATGCCCTTATGCATCCGGGTGTTAATGCATATGTGTTGGCCACAGTCAGAGATCTGACACATAATAAGTATACTGATTCTTTAATTGGGGGAATTTTTGCTCCATTGTCTAATGGACCGGTGTGGTTTGATTGTTATCTGAACTTTTCGGTATCAATCATAGATGAAACATTGGCAGACATTTTACAGCTTCAAATCCAAACAATGGGATTTGATATGAGGAAAAAGAGACAAAATATTGCCATCCATTTTCGAGGTTGTTTCCGTCACACCTCCACTATGTTTCCTGCAGTCCTCCATGCACCCAGTAGAGAGTCTAAGACCAGTGTCGTAGTTCTCACAGATCCTAAAAATCAAAAGATAAAACATCAGGCTATCAAGTGGGAGGATCTGACTTTCCCCGAACACTGGACAGTCCCAAATCCTAGACCTCTATCTGTGCAAAAGATTACCTCTGCAAATATTACAGAAACCCCTTCTTCTGCTACACTGTCATTCCCTAGAAGGTCAACCATTGACAGAAGAAGAATAGAAGCAGAGTGTAAAAAGTCTCCCAGATACATAGCTCCAGATTGTAGAGATACAAGTTGTTCCTCTATTGTTTCTAGTTGTAATCATATTTCATTATTTGAGTATGCTCAGATTGTAAATTTTCAGCCTCTGAGCGTCATTTTCCCTCAGTGTCAACAGCAAGTCAATCTCCAGAATCTTGCCTATATGGTCATACATCAGAACCATAACACTAGGACCGGTGAAGCCCCTCCAAGTACTTCATCCAATCCCTGTCCTAATCCTAAGTGTTCTGACATCCCATTTCCTCATGAGGATGATCATGTTTTGATGATGCATCTTGTACCAACTTTAGAAGAAGAAGATCCTAGATTGACTTCCATCTTTTTAAACATGAGACCGACAAATAGTCCTAGATATGGCCTTGGATACTTAGAACAGAAAAATAATCTGATCCCAGAATGCAGATTCAAGGATCTGCCCCCAGGTGTCAAGAAACCTTCAGTCCCAGAAATCCAAAAGTTTTATACACTAATGGATGGTTGTCCAAAACACCAGATCCCTGCTAAATGGATGAAGCAGATGGTAAATTGGGATCTGTTTACCCATCCACAGGCTGAAGAGTTTGCAAGAACATTTCTAGGAGAGGTGAAAAGGAAAATGGCAGAAGAATGGAAATCATACATGGAGGAGAATAATGTTTGGATTTCATTCTATTCCTGGAAGAAGAAAATGGAAGAAGATGTAGTTTTGATGGCAGATACAGTCCCCTCTTCTTCACATGCCTGGAAAGCACCATATGGCAGCAAGATTGAGACATCCACGACCTATCCTCCTTTCAGAAGTATTGTCTTAGGAGAAGGCAGTAATTCGGCTACTGCATATCCTTTGGTTTCTAAGGATTCCGCAGCAGTCGGAGTAGAAGAGAGAGTACAGAAGGTCAGTGAGCAGATAAATTGGACAAATACTGCTTTAACTGGTCGTGAGAAGAATGTTGCCAAGACCGCTTTGGTAAAAGATCAAATTAACAATGTCCAAGTCTCCATTAATGATGTAAATAGTGTGTTAAATTCAGTTCAATGTGATTTGTCTGTTATTAGGCATATTTCAGAGAATTCTGTACAGAAGTTTGATGATGTGGAGAATTGTATAATAGAGCAATCTATCTCCACACGACAGTCAGTTTCTAATCTGTCTGATAAGTTAGACAGATTGAGTTTGAAGAAGTCGGAAAAGCCGATTCCGACAGCATTTTTGACTAGAGGAAAGAGTATCCATAATCATGAACTTAGCAGTCCAGTGTCTAAGTTTCCTCATCTCTTTCCTAAAGAAATTATCAAGCCATCTGAGTCTAAGACTGAAGAAAAGTCTGAAAGAATAACTATTGCAGAAGCAATAGGAGAGTCAGACTCAGATAAATCTGAGAAACATACATTCCCCATCTATGAGCCTTTAGAGCCTCAATTCACCAGACCTGCAGCCCCTGATTTGTATGGTGCTGGTAAGCTTCCACCTAGAGATGCATTTCATGAAGGGAGTTATAAGGAATGGAACATTGATGGCCTTTCTGCAGCACAGATCAGGCAAGTGCTTGATTAAATGATTGTTGAATATAGATTAATGTGTGTTGAAGGAAAGTCTGAGGTCCAAGCCTGCAAGACTCTCATTGCATGCTTTACTGGAACATTGGCTAGATGGTGGGAATTGGAATCATCTCCTGCTATGATCACAAATATGGAGCAAGAAGTGCTCAAAGATGAACAAGGAGATATAAAATTTCATGATGATGGTACTCCTCAGAATAATATGATTGGTGCTCTCACAGCACTCATTCAAGAAAATTTCTGTGGAGCAGAGTTTGCACTATCAGATAAGAATGAACTTATCCTTATGAATCTCAAGTGCAACAATATAAACCAGTATGAAGACTTCCACCGGGACTGGATTGAAAGGATCTTCCTGGTCAAAGATCCTAAGAACATACTGTGGAAGCAAGTTTATCTTGCAGCTCTACCATCTAAATTGGTAGACATTTTGAAGCTTCAGGAAGCTTTTCCCCTACCATTGGAAGTTTATGTGTGGGGTGATTTTTATTCTATAATTGCTAAATTATTGATCACTTTGTGTACCAGTTCAAAGATGACAAAGTCTATTGAGAAGCTGAACAGACTTCCTGGTACAAAGTCTTTTTGCCAACGGTATGGAATCACCATTGACGATCCATTGGTCACCCGCAGAAAGTACAAAAGAAGAGCAAAGAAGGCTCATAAGAGAAGCAGAGCTTCTACTTACAGACTAAGTTCAGAAAAGAGACGAGAACTCATAAAGCCGAAGGAGAGAAGACAGCATAAAGGAAGAAAGGGATATTATTGCTACAAGCCTAAGACACATTACTATCAGCCCCATGACATCCGTCCCAAAGATGTCAATATGGCTAAAATGAATGAAGTTACTGGTTGGCTTTGTGGTCAGCCTGGTCACACTTCAAATATGTGTCCTACAGCCCTTGAGTCAAAACGTGGTCTAGGTAAGAAGTCACAGAAAAATAAACAGCCAGCTACAAATGTCACTATCAAAACAGAACCTCGCTGTGCTCACTATCATTCTCCCATGCATAAATCTGCAGATTGTCATAACCTCCCAACTACTCTTCATCTTCAACAATATCATGTTGAATCCTCTGCTGAGTCTTCTTCCTCCTATTCCTCTTCCTCTTCTGAAGAAGAAGTTCATATGTACTGCCAGTGTTCTGACCCAGATAACTGTGGTTGTTCAGATTCTGAGTCAGACTATTCCTCTGCTGATTATTCTCCAGATGAGCCTCAGCCCAAGCTGAAAGTCCTCATGGCACAACTTGCAGATGATGAAATGAAACTTTTTGCTCAAATCCGTGCCCTTGAGGAAGGTGATCTTAAAGCTGCAATGATCAAAGCATACATGCAGCATGGGACTGGTACTTCCAGTCATTCCTCTGGTAAGAAGCCAAATTTTGTTGAAGCCTCTTACGAAAGGAACACCAAATCGTATCTCCAGCACAACAGTAGCAAAGTTCGCACCCTCACTTTGGGGGAGGTGAGTAGGGATATACACAATACAAAAACTGAAATCTCTGCCATGAAAGCATAAATTGCTGCCCTGAAAAACCAGGCTTCACATTCAGGTAAGGTTGTTCCTGCTCAACAATCTTCTACATCTATTTCAGGAAGACATGTCAATTATACTTTGCACTCTGAACCAATTAGAGAAGAAGTTAGAGTTGCAGAAGGAAATTTTGATGATTCAATTGGTTTCAGAGAATTAAATGACATGGAGGTGATGGAAATCCAATATCAGCAACACCACATAGAAGTTAAAGTTTGTGTTGCGGGCAGAGTATAAAATATGACTGCACTAATAGATTCTGGTGCAGATGTTAATATTATTTCCAAACAGATAATCCCATCCAGATACTGGACAACTGCAAAAAGAAAAATTTTGGGATTAGGTGAAAAAACTTTAGACTTTGAAGTTTCTAAAGCTGTTGTTTGTTTTAATTCAAGATGTGTTAAACTCTCATTTGCAGTCGCTGATATTCCAGTAGATTGTATATTGGGAAATATATTCTTAGCAGCAGTAGAGCCCCATGGTTCTGTTAGATTTCCTGACAAATCTGCAGGAATGTTCATCACTGTCTCTGGTGAAAGGATTGAGATTCCATATGTTTCAAATACCAGAGTCTCAACTATGGTTCAGGCAATGCAAGAAAAAGAACAGAAACTTCAAAAGGCTATTAACAGTTTGGAGGAACTCAAGGACAACAAGTCCACCATCAGAATTGAAGACCAATTGAGTTCTCCACAAGTTCTGAGACAAATTTCTGAACTAAAAGAAGAATTTGAAAGAACATGCTGTTCTGAAGAGCCGAATGCCTTTTGGCATAGAAAACAGCATTGTGTTGAGCTGCCCTACAAAGAAGGGTATGAGGGCAGACCCTACAAGAGCAGAGCCATTCCAATGTCAGCAGAATATCGACAGCTTTGCCAGAAAGAGATTGATCAGCTTCTAGAAAGAAAGCTGATAAGAGAATCCAGTAGTCCTTGGAACTGTTATGGATTCTATGTAAATAAAAGGAGTGAGCAAGTTAGGGGCGTTCCTAGATTGGTGATAAACTATAAACCCCTGAATAATGTTCTTGCAGATGATACTTATCCGATCCCGCATAAAGGAGATCTCATGCGTCGGATACATGGAGCCAAGATTTTCTCCAAGTTTGATCTTAAGTCTGGCTTTTGGCAAGTTGCAGTTGCAGAGAAAGATAAATGGAAAACTGCATGGTGAAAATAATATATCTGTGCCCCCCACCCCCCGCGGCCGAGTTAGGGTTACATGTGATGAAATCAATGCTCGATTTGACAAAAGGTCTCACATCAATGATTGGGTAAAGAGGAGCTGGACATGCGCACATCTTTCAATCAAAAATCTAGAAATTGTGGAATTTTCTAACCACGAGAATACAGTCTTTGAATAAAGATAGCTAAAAATAGCCAATGGGCAATATCTTTTTGGATGTGGAAAACCCAGACATATTACCACAACACGCTCCAAAATGGAAATCATTGAAAACCCTTTCGGCCTCTTCATGATTTATACAATGTCGAAAAATAGAATCATGGTCACAACGATAAAGAGTGCCACCAGCAATATTGCATTGCTGAGATTGGTATCAAATTCTTCGTCGATATGATTATTAAATATCTGGTCGAAAGGTTTGGGTCTGGAGATATATAATGATATCTCCAAACAAGGGATCTAAAGTAATGATTAGAAATAAAGATTTATCAGCGAGAGGATTTTCTGCCACTGTTTAAGACTAAGTATTATGAAAATCACCCATAAGTTCGACAAATACTAGTTGATTTCTTAGACTTGGATTTCACGAATTACAAATCAGACTTTTGAAGGATAACAATCCATTTGGAGTATTTCTCCCCACGGAATTTCTTCATCGAAATATACATCATCAGTTTGCAATTAGATATCACTGTGGTTTTGCATAATAATATGAAATGACGGAAAAGTTGGACAACTTGAACAACTGCCAAGGCCAATTTCTCAACACGTGAATACTTGATTTCCGTTCGGATGGGATTCCGACTTATGTTATAAGTCGCATGTTTGTTGTTAAATTCATCCTCTTAAACTAAAACCATACCAATCGTCGAATTAGATGCATCTAAATACAAAAAGTAATCCCATTGGTAATTGAGTGGATGCAATAACGGTGCATGGGTCAACACATTTTTAAGTGGATCAAAAGATTTATAGGCAATATTATCCCATATGAATGGAACATCTTGTTTCAACAGCAAGGTAAAACCTTTCGTTAACTCTGCATAGTTCGGGATAAAACGACATAAATTATTTCATTCCCCACAAATTTTGGAGTTGGAGAAGAGTGGAAGTAGGAGGAAAATTAATGATAGCCCCAACCTCCGATGGATTGACACGAATTCCGACTTTTGAAATGACGAGCCCACGTAAACATCCTAATTGTATAGAGAAAACACATTTTTTTGGATTCAAATGAATGTTGTAATGCGTGTATATTATAAAGATAGCAGGTAAGTGTGTACAATGATCTTGTTTGCGTAGATAATGAGCAGGTAAGTCATCCAGGTAAGGTTTTACAATATGTTTCAGATAGTGAAATGCATAAGACATATCTCTTTGAAGAGTTGTGCCAACATTTTTCATTCCAAAAGGTAATTTACAATATGAAAACGTTCCCCAAGCACATATAAATGTTGTTTTACGTTGATCATCAAGGATTATGTTGATTTTATTGTAACCATAAAAACCATCCATAAACGAGAATATTTCGTTTTCGGTACAATCATCAAAATTTTTATCAATATAGGGGTAGGGTAATTTTCTTTGGGACAAGCCTTCTTAATATCCTGATAAACGACACATACTCTGACAGCCCCTTGTTTTTCCTTTACAAGAACTATATTAGATACTCAATCTGTCAAAGGAATAAGATAAACAAACCCCGCTCGTAGTAATTTTTCAACTTCATCTTTGATCGTAGCAAACTTCCGAGGATGTATTGGACGTAATATCTATCTAAGAGGCTTAGAATTTAGGTTTGTCTTAATTTTGTGAATAACAATATTAGGATTAATACCTGGCATTTCTTTGTAAGTGTAGGAAAAAATCTCTCTGAATTCTTGAAATAGGGCTTTGTAAGTTTTGATCTTTTCAATCGAAGAGTAAGCACCTATATGAATGTTCTCAAGTATTCCAGGTTTAATAGATATATCAATAGGAATTGTTGTAGAAATATTTCCCATATTTTTTTTAGTATCTGAATGTATAATCGATGTGGGATTTTGAGGTTCATTGAAATAATCAATTGTAAATATGGATGAAAACTCATTTTCAAGTTTATCAAGGTCAGGAAAAAAAGAAGATCGTTGATGTAGATCGTCCCATGGCAATTCATATGATGACAAGATTTATCGAATATTTCCATCAGTTGGAAATATGTGTTGAAAAGGATCTGGAAACGATGTCAAAGTTGATCTTGATATAAAATATGATTCATCACTGACCACATTCATTTTATTAGTATAATTTGATGTAGTGTCGAACACGATTGTACCGATACATATGCCAATTCAAAATGACTAAAAGGAATCTCGCCACCATAAAAGTCTAATTCTGATTCTAAATACATTGTCTGTGTGTCATCAAATGCCATTGTGCTTGATGTGATCATATTGATATTCAAAATAGTTTATGGTACATTGGGAGAAGGCATAGAGAAATTTCCCTTGAGAGTAGAATCCTTAACTATTCCTATGCCAGCATCTTCATAAGGGATAACTGCTTTTCCAACATGTTGGATACTATATGTAAAATTAGAGTCTAGAGAAAAGTAAGACAACTGATCAATTTTAACAATGAGGAAACATTATCATCTGAAAGAATAATTAAACATCAACATTAACACTATTACCGATGAAATAGGTAACCTGACCTCAAAACGGGAACTCTAGCCCAAAAAGACTCAAAAAACATGAAAAAAAACTCCAAAAACAAAAAACAAGTGTATTCTAGGAAGCACTTGGTTTTTTTTTAAGGTCAAATTTCAACATTTTATAAAATTATGCTAAAAACAAAATTGTTTCTTGAAAAAAGGATTGAAAAAACACCCTCAAAACAAAACCAGCTAATGCTGGAATAACAAAAAAAAAAAATTGTGTCATATTTTTGACATTTTTAAAAATAGAAATAACATTTTTTAATTTTTTAAATTCAAACATTAAAAAAAACCTAAAATTTAAGAAAAAAATAAATTTAAAAAATAAAAACATTTTAAAGCTTAAAATTTAAAAATATATAGGAATAAAAAAATAAAAATAAAACAAAAGAAAAATTTTAATTCAAAAATAAATAAAAAAACTAAAATTTAAGAAAAATAAATAAATAAATAAATAAATAAATTTAAAGATTAAAATTTCAAAATATATAGAAATAAAAAAATAAAAATAAAAACAAAATAAAATATTAAATTAAAAAAAAAAAAAAACAAGTTAAAAAGAGAAAGAAATTATAAAAAAAATATATAGAAATTAAATTTAAAAAAGAAAAAGAAAATGTTTATTAAATTAAAAAAAATATTAAAATAAAAAATTCAATTTAAAAAAATATATTAAATTTTAATAAATTTAAAACTTAAAAAAAAAAAACATTATATAAATTAAAAGTAAAAAAATGAAAAATTAATTAAAAATAAAAAATAAAAACAAAAAACAATAAAAATATTAAAGTTAAAAAAATATATATTAAAAAAACAAATAAATTTTAAATCGGCCTCCCGCCCAGGTGGCGGAGGAGGCCGGCCACTGGGCGGGTCGGAGGCTGCATGCAACCTCCCCCCCCCCGCCTAGCGGCCGACCTCTGCCACCACCTGGGAGGGAGGCCGATTGGTGGCGCCACCACGATCATAAAATTCTTTTTTTTTTTAATTTTTAATAATTTTTTTTTTTTTTATTTGATTTTTTTTTTTTTAGTTTTATATATATATTTTTTTAGTTTTTAATATTTTTTAATTCGTAACATATATATATATATATATATATATATATATATATATATATATATATATATATATATATATATATTTTAATTTTTAATTATTTTTTTTTAATTTGATTTTTTTTTCTTTTTTTTTTAATTTTTTTTTAATTTTTTAATATTTTTATTTTTTTTTGTAATTTTTTGTTCTTTATTTTTTTTAATTTCAAAAAATTAAAAATTATTATTTTCTAATTCAAATATAATTTGTTTTTTTTTTTTTTTTAAATTTGTTTCTAAATTTAATATTTTAGATTAATTATTTTTTAAAATTTAAAATTTATTTATTAAATTTATTAAATTTTAATTTAATTTAATTTTTTTTTAATCTTTTAGTTTATTTAGTTTTACATTTTTTAAATTTATAAATTGTTTCATTTAAAAGAAAAATAGTAAATTTATGGATATTTGTTTTTTAATTATTTGCACCTGGTTTTTTTCATTTTTTTTGTTTGTTAATGATAGTTTTTTTTTTTAATTTTAATTTTCTTTTTCAATTTTAAATTTTTTTTTTTTTTTAAATATGTTTTTTTGTGAATTTTAAAATTTGTATTTTTTTTCTTATTATTATTGTTTTTTTAATTTAAATTTTTAAATTTAATTTTTTCTTTTTTGTATTTTATTTTTTTATCTAAATTTTAATTTTGTAATTTTAATTATTTTTAAATTTTCTATTTTAAATTTTTTTGTTTTAATTATATGGTTTTTTTTAATAACTTAGAAAAAAATGTTTTTGATTTTTTTTTTTTAATTTTTTTGGTTAATTTTTGTTTTTTTT
Source organism: Pinus albicaulis (assembly GCA_034641835.2). Taxonomy (NCBI): domain Eukaryota; kingdom Viridiplantae; phylum Streptophyta; class Pinopsida; order Pinales; family Pinaceae; genus Pinus; species Pinus albicaulis. The sequence continues at coordinate 209,679,309 of CM076583.1, read as the reverse complement.
CTTTAAATTATGTGTTTTTTTTTTCAAATTTTTCATTTCTTTTGATATAATTTTTGAATATTTTTGTTTTTTATTTTTGTTTAAATTTTTTATTTTTACGAATTAATTTTGTTTTTTTACATTTTTATTGGCTTTTTTATTGTTTATATATATATTTTTTTATCTAAGTTTTGTGTTTTATTACCAACATGAAAATCATCACTCGAAAAAAAAAAAGGTTGATGCTGCATCAATACGTTTCAAAATTAGCATGAAAATAACCGCTCTAAAAAAAAAAAGGTTGATGCTGCATCAATACGTTTCAAAATTAGCATGAAAATCACTAACATTTTAAAACAAATATTCATACTTCATAAATAAAAATATTAGAGTATCAAAAATGTGCAAAAAAAAAAGGGGTGATTCTGCATCACCACTTTTCAAAATCGGGTGCTTTTTATGCTACCAAAAAAAAGTAGGTAATAGTGCGGTTACCTATTTCATCGGTAACAGTGTTCATTCATAGCATAAGACCAACTGCGACCTAGAAGAAGCTTGTAATCAATAGGGGCATCAACAACTTCGACCTCTAGCGTTACGATTTTTCCTTCTAATTCTATAGGCAGATCTTGGAGTATTCCGAATAGGAAAAAGCCTATTCCATGAAAGGCTTTAAGGATGGTCAAAGATTGATTTTTTGTTGGAGAACCAAGAGTTTTCCAACAAGGTAAGGACATAATACACATAGATGCTCCCTCATCAATTACAGTACAAAAAAATCACCTTAATCTGACTAATACTACAATTTGAAAAGCCATTTGATGTGGGCGTCTAGGTACAAAATTTTTGAGATCAAAGAAAATTAGATTCGAGTCTTTAGAATTCGTAGCTCCTATAGCTAATAATAGTAATTTCCTATGATCTACACAGGATTGAAGCACCTCGAGGGCTGGCATTGCTAAAGGGGATATGGCCAAATCTTCAACAATGTTGTAATTATGAGTGGCTCTCACATGTGGATTGAAATATGATTTTTGAAGTACACCTTTCGCAAGTGGTTTAATCAGGTTTTGGTTTCTCGATTTGAAGTGGTTCGGAAAATGAAGGATTTGATACTGGTGGTTAACTAGATGATTTAGTCTCCTTACCATTTATAGGACTCTTAGATACATAATCTTCATATTGTGTCGCAACCATGAATTCAGACATCACCAAAATATCTACCGATGAATTGGGAGAAGATCTGATCATTTTTATATCTTGAGATGGAAAAGGATATTTTAAGACATCATCTGTGGATGAACATTTGAAAAATTTGGATACCTCGGCCCAATGTGGACACTCTTTGGTGTAGTGATCCTCATCACATATAATACAAGGATGACGAGGTTTCCGTTTTTCATCTGACGATTCGGTTTTTTCATTGTTCTCTTTGGGAGAAGTGTTTTTATTTTATTTTTACCCTTCCCTTTATTCTTATTACCGGATTTATCTTTAGTTGTGGATGATTGCACAACGTGAATTTCAGCAGAAGTTTTGAGGGAAAAGTCTCCGTTAGGTGAATCTAGTAGAGTTATAATTAGAGAAGTAGAATTATATGATTTATTATTACTCTTTGTAGTATTAACTATACAAATTACACCATTTGCAGAATGAGAACTAGAAGGAGTTGGTATAAGTTGACCTAGGCATGGTAAATTAGGATTTTTTTCATATACAGTAAAATCTTGTGTATATTCAAGGTCTAAGTATTGATCTTGGGCTATGACCTGTTCTTCCGTGACAACGCCTCCCTTAGCTACATCTTTAGTAATATTTGAAAGTAATGATTTAATAAACCATTCTGCCAAAATTTGGTCTGGAATAAAAACTTTCACTAACCGTCATCTAGGTTACCATTTGTGTATGTGATCTGAAATGTATGTAGACGTACTTTATTTTAATGAAGTTAAAAGTTTCATGCCATTGTCGTAACAGATCGGAAACTGAAAATGAGTTAGGAAGGTTGTCTTTAAAGCATTGAAATTATTGAAAGAGCCGTGTGGTAACTCAATGTACTACTTCATAGCTATGTCGATTAATGTTCTATGAAAAAGTGTCAATCGAATGGAATCATCGATTAAGGAGTTGGATGCACACCAAAGATGATAATTCATCGTAGGATTTGAGGGGTATTCTCCTAATTTTCCTTCAAATTTTGGTATATCACTAGGAAACTTAGTTGCCATTGTTGGCCAAAAGAAAATATAATAAATTGGATCATTCGTCAGCTAAGACAAGTCTGGTAAGTCTAAAGGTGCAATGAATGGTAACTGACAGATAGGGTCCTATTATGAAAATTGATAACCTTGAGGAACAATACCTGTACCCGGAGGAGGATATCCATGATAACCTCAAATATCTTGAGAAGATGGGATTGGAATACATCCAGGGTATCCAGGGTTAGCCATACCAAAATAAGGTTTAGCTGGTATTTGATATGTATAACCAAGGTATGGTTGATTTTCATTAACTAGATTTTGTCCCATTTTTCCATATTGAAATTTCCCTTGAAATTGTTGTCTCTAAACAAATTGACCTGTAAAAGGTTGGCTTGTTTGAACTATAGTTGCACGAGGTTTTCCTACAGAGGTTTGAATAGTAGACTGAATTGTATGTCCAATTTGATGAGTAGTAACCTGAGGGACTTCCTGTGTAACATTTGATGTAGTCGCTTGAAGGGTGGTAACAATAGAGGTTCTAGAAACTCCAGGGATAGGTGTACTCGGTTTTTGAACACAACTTTGTGCAGTATATTAGATAGGAGTACTTAGAGTACTCACAACAAATTGCTAACTACTAGGCACAAATACCTGAAGGGTAATTTGAATTTCACTCTGAATAGGTTGTCATACATGGGTAAAACCAAATTGTCTAGCTGGATGAGCCGGTTTATTATAAGGTACATGTATACTAGGTTGCAAATATTTTTGATTCAATAACAAATTCCACATAGTATTAACGGTTGGGTAAGGAGTTTCCATCAAAGGTTCTGATGCATAAGGTTGACTGTAATCAGTTTGAGGTATTGCAAAATAAGTTTGATAATTACCTGGATAAGTTCCAGTAAAAGCTTTTCATCCTTGAAAGGATAGCTTCTCTTGAGAAAATTGTTGCCCTTGAAGAGGTATCTTCCCCTGAAGAGGCTGTTGTCCTTGAAGAGGTTGCTGCCCTTGATTATGGTGCTACCCCTGGAGAAATTGTTGTCCTTGAGGAGGTAGTTTCCCCTAAGGTGCTATATGGTCACCTTGAGAGCTAGCTTGAGGAATATTTCCGGAAAACATATACACATGTCATGTTGTCAAAGATTCAGTGTTTGACTCATAAAGACCAGTTGATTCTATAAAATTTTCATAATATGGTGATGCTCCTGAGAAAGTGCCAGAGAGCGACTGGTACCAAGAAAGAACTGATGGACTTCCATTCAAAAATGTTTCTGGTGATGAATAAAACATATATGACTCTGTAGACATGCTTGATGAATCCATGTAACTACCTTTGGGTATAGAGTAAAAAGGAATGCGGCGTGGCGAATAATTGTAACCAGATTTATGCAGAAAGTCGGTAATTATTTGATACCAAGGATCTGGTCTAAAAAGAACGCAAGGGTAAATTGGCTCAATATACCTTAGATCTAAATATTATTGACCCGAAGGAACTGTGATTTATTCTTTCATGTTAGAAATATATTCAATATTAATTAAGCAAGGAGGAATATTCTCAGTAATAATAATTTTCACTCAAGGTGAAAAAGGACGATCATCAATCTGGGCTATGAAATCCAAAGGTGACTCAGACGAACTAGATTCAGATTCAAGTTCATATATTTTAGGCTCAGTGAATTGAGTATCTGACAATTCATCGATAGCATATTCAACTGTGATTACCTCAGAAATTTCTGGTTGTTCGTGGTTTCTTTCAATTGTCTAAGGTTGATTAACATCGAAATCAAGATGTATTACTATATATGTTTCTCCTTGTTCAGTAGACCCAGTTCCAGATTTTTGCACTCATTTAGATTTAATATTTTCCAATTGACTGAGTGTATATTTAGGAGGTTTCCCCTGCATTCTACATGAGTGTCTCAGTAATTCAACCATGATTAATTTTTAACATATAAAATCAAAAAGTATTTCAACAGAATACAACTAAGGTCGCTAAGAAATCAAGAAAATGAACACGCGCCTATAAAATCTAAGAAACAAACCACAGACAAATAGTATGTTTCCACAATAAAAACACTAGTTGGTGATGAAATCCAACATCACAAAGTTAATGTGGAAAATTGGTGGTTGGAACAGTTACCCTGACTACATGCTTAATGAAACAGTCTGGTGCAAGTACCTCCACTATGCCATCTCGAAGTTAATAGTACCCTCCAGAAGGTCCAAGTGAGTCTAGCAAGCAATTTTTCCAAATAGAGTGGGACGTTGCCTCTACCGTCACATTGGGAAAATTCCTAATTATTATGGCCACTAAGGTCACCAACTGAGACAAATGCACCTGGGGGGAGAGTCTATGATCCGATATACACGCAAGGTCAGAGTATCAAACTCAATCTCCTTGAAAGCTCCTCGACATGGTGAATCTCATGTTTGCTAATAAGTGACACTAGGCTCCTTTATAATGGTTTATATTAGGTTTATCATTTGTATTACATGCACCTCTTCTATCTTCACCAATGAGGTACGTACTATTATGTCATTGGGTCCAACATGCCCTCGTGCTTGACTCTTTTAAGAAGAGCTTCCCAGAGTACAAATGCAACAATTGGATTTCCCTAGTGCAAGATATTACTTGTTTGTTTGACTACTTTGGAATGTTTATTAAAACATATTCCAAAACACTATCCTAAGCTAAATTAGTGGAATGAACCCTAGAAAATGTAAAAATGTCTATATTTATTTTACTAAGCATTGCATTGAGTTGGTTGTTATTTAATGCAAAGGGTATGGAGTTAAAACTTGATGATATTATGACGTGACGCAAAATACTCTAAATGAATTAATATGAAAAATGAAACTCTTTCATTTCGATGAATTCTATTTAGGAGAATGTTGAGATATTTTTTGAATTCAAAAACACAAACTTCCTCACACTTTCAAAAATAATTCCTTTCTGAAGAGAAAACAATTTCATAAAGAACATAATTTCCAAACATGATCAATTTCTCTTTGTGAAAAAAATTGCATTATTACAAATTCAGAAACTACAATTTTGATAAACAAACAAATCTCAAAAGAAGGAAATTTCATAAAAACCCTAAAAAGTATAAACTTCAAATCAAATCAAATTTCTAATTATCAATCCTAACAAGGATACCTATTAATGTTTCGTACATGATATAACAATTTCTCCAATGGGAACAATTGGATCTGGGTCATAACATCCCCTATGCATTCCTAGGGTTTCTGCAACCCTACAACGGAGTCGTCAGGGCTTTCCTCTACTTTTCTAGTGGCACCTCACGACCTTAGCAGCTCTCCTTCCTCGCTTGCCTCTAAACTCTATTAATGGCATCCCCTTTGGAAGGGGCGGGAACCCCTCCCCCACCTGAAAACCCACCAAATGACACAGCCAATACGGCTGCAACCACGCAAAACCCATCCTCTGACTCTGAAGGGTGCAAGCAGATCCAAATGCTGAGAAAAACAACAAAACAGACAATCATAATGATTCTTCGGCACAGAAGAAAGCCTCCTCTGCTACATGCATACCAATTGCAGCAGACCGCATCAAAATTGATCTTCCAGGACATCGTATCTGTTATCACTCAGATTTTCCTTGAAGTTGTTGGAAAAGGAAAGGGGTCTGAGGTAACCACAAACCAACCTTCAGATACAGAATCTAGCCAATATGTATCCAGAGAGGGCTCTCTCTTTAAAATATAGCTTTGTTTTTTAGAATATTAGGCTAGTTGTAAAGTCCATGGTTTTTATTTTGTTTGAGTTGATGGAATTCTTTAGCTAAGATTAAGATCAAGTAGTTTCAGTCCATTGGGCTAATGGAGTCAAAGGATTGGCTGCACTGGCTTAAGTCTTTCAACAGAAGATGGTTTATCAAGGCAAGATAATCAAACTAGAAACAATTATAGATCTAAAGTGAATGGAATGGAATTCAAATGGATGAAAGGCAATGAAGAATCTTTCAACACATTCAAGAGAAGAGAAATAGATTGATTATCAATAAAGAGCAGTTAATTATTCTTTACTAAATAACCAAAGATATATGAACTAGACAAATAGGAGCAATTAAACCAGTTTAGAAGAAAACATTTAGAATAATAACGACTGAAATCAGATTACACCTAAGTACATTCTGATTTAATCCTTTGCGTTAATTATCAAGATAATGAAACACAGATGATATTGTAAACAAATATAAAACTTCAAAACATGGGATAGAGATGACTTATTGATCCTTCATTCGACACATGAATCCTGAGAAAAGTCTTCTGCCTCAATTCCTTGTCTAGTTTTTCCACGAAAGATTTCTCCAAAGCTATTTATTCTAAAATATTCAATGTTACATCAGATTATGAGAATCCACCCTCAATAATCCGATTGAGGGCTTATTTATACAAAAAATCATACAAAATATCTCTTAAAAAAACGAGATATAATCCAAGATGACTCATAAATAAGTTACAATAAAAATAGAGATAGATGGTCTCATGGATAAGACAAGAAGTAACCGATGTTGTGCTGTTTCCTCCTTTCGAGAATGTGCTAGAGGCTGGACCTATATTTTAGCTCTTCGTTGTCCTATTCAGTAATTTTTTTCTAACTGACTTGCTTCACTGATACTCTTTTTTTTTAATGATACACTTTAATTGAACTGATACTCTTTGACCTTTGTTTGTTACTTTATCCTTTATACTGTAGTAAATAGGAAAAATTTGATATAAGGGTAAATTATACAAAAGTTCCAATAGATCTTCCCACCATTTATCTTCTGCTATTTTGGTCGGTTGAAGCTTCCTTAATGTTTCATCAGCCTCGATATATCTGAAGAAATTAGGCTGATTAGAAAACACATTTCTTACTTCATGTTCTAGATAAAACAACTTCTCTATTCTGTCATGAAGATTCCTTCCTGTAGGTAATGTTGCTTCTGATGAAATGGTTGAGGAACTTGCAATGGAATAATTGTGAGCATGTATGTCCAATTTTTGACATAAGTTTCCAGGTCCATTATTTTATCTTCTGAAACCATAGGGCTGGGCACCCTTTATTCAATAAAACATTAAACCTTTCTCTGAAAGCAATGATTTCACTTTGCATGTCAAAGCACCTGCGTTCCAAATTTTGCATAAGAGTTCTTTTTGTAAAAAATCTTTTTATCTCCAAGATTTTTGCAGTTCTGTCCTAAATACCCACATCTGCAAGTTGCTGTCTGGTTTGGGTGTTTAGAAACTGTATAAGCTGATTGGCTTCCTCAGGCCTATTTCCCAATTCTGCTCGCGTATTATCAACTTCATCCAGAGCTACTTTGACCAAATCATTCTGCTCGTATATTATCTGGATTGAGAACCAGATATCTTTTATTGACTGAATAATATCATCCCAAAGAATGTCATTTATTTCTCTTAAAGGTTTCTCCAATGTGAGATCCCTTTCCAAAGCTTTAACCAATTTTTCCAACTTTTTAACTTCTCTTGTTTTGTCAGCAACAGTCATTTTTGAAAGATCATATTTTTGTTCCAAACTAATAAGATGTAACTTTGTGTGTTGAAGTTCTGTTACTTGTATTTTCAAGTCATTCGTTTGCTTTACTAATTCTTTTGTACTCAAATTTGAAGTATTTACCTGTGATGGCTCTGCTGGCTGACTTGTTAGCTGACTTGTTGTACCTGTGATAACTACTGCTGTAGATACTGGAACATTGGAATGCTTGTATTTTAAAGCTTGTTCCAGTTCTTTTTCTGTTTCAATCAGTTGCTCATTCATTTTCAAGAGCAACTCCATCATTTCTTCTTCAGAATTATTCTTTATTACTTCTTCAGTTTGAGGATGTTTGGAGGATGGAAATTTCACTGCTTTCTCAAAGCAGCAATGTCATCATCTTTTTTCTTGATTAGAGCTTCTATACCTTTGACATACCTTGGATTGTGACCCAAACCAATTATTATTTATTCCAATGTTTTTATCCTGTTGTCTTTGGCTTGATTAGAAGCCTTTTCAAGCTCCAATTGTGTATTGGTGCTCCCCAAAGAATCCTGTAACTTGTAAGCTACCATTGCCTTATTAGTCAAAGTAGAATAGATCATTTCACTAGTCTTCTTATGTAACTCAATATGATCTAAAGGATGGATATCCTTTGCTAGGACTTCAAAGTTTGGCCTAATATAATCAACAGTTGTTTGGGGTTATTGCACCTTAGGTTTGAAATGGCTCATTAACATTTTGCCCTGTTGGATGTCAAAAGCTGACATCAATCTTTCTTGATTCTTTGGAGCCATTCTCAGATATTGATTATATACTTGAATTCTCAGTGGATCATTATTGGCCTTGATATTGATAAATGTCTTCTTTATATCTCCTGCATCTTTAACTGGTGTTTTGAAAGAGGATATTTCAATACTCTGTTGCTTCTGTAGCTCTTTCCTTTGTGAGGTAGTGGATGCTTCACTGACTGTACCTGTTTTTTAACTACCCAATTGTTCTGGTCCTTGACTATCAAGGATTTCATCAATAGATTCTACTTCTGGAGGAATATTCAATTTTTGTCTTTTGTCCTGAGGCTGTTGTGAAGATCCAATGAAAGGGGTAGCAGCTTCAGCTTCTCTCCTTTTTCCCTTTTCCACATTTAAAGGGGTCTGCAAAATTGAAACTTCTACTGGATTGGTTTGAACAAAAGAAACTTGTACTTGATCCTGTCCCTTGGAAGTTTGAGGTTGTTCTATCATAGTGAATGTTTCTTTAACTTGTGTATCAACCTCTTTCTCTTTTCCCTTAGATGATACTGCAATGTTTTCTGGTAACTCCTGCTGAATAATCGCAGCTGAGGAAGGACCAACTTCTGATCTTGGTACCTGTGCAAAAGAGTCTAGGTCAAGCATTTTTTCAAGATATTTCATAACATTGTCTATATTGACCTGCTCAATATCCTGCTCTATCAATGTTCCTTCTATCCATTCATCTATATTAGCATATTTTTCAATCTCTAGGATTCTTTGATGTATGTAGGGTGCTAATTTATTCTTCATTCTTTTATCACAAATGAAGTTGAATGGGTCATAAGGCACCCAATAGAAACTCTTTTGTAATTTGAGATGATCTTCTAATATCTTTTCAGCTTCTTCCCTACATCTCTAGAGTTACAAATAAAGGGACCTAATTGACTTTTGATCCGGAGTTGAGCCTTCTTCTTTGCATTACAAAAATGAATTATATCATAATTGTTCATCTCCCTGAAATATTCTAATGCAAAGATTCTCATGGGGACATATTTTGGCAATTTGAAGGGACATAATTCACATCCATAGATTCTGACTTCTGTGTGATTTTGTTATAAGTACCAATCACCAACTTTGTATTGTCTTGAAAGCTGTAAAGTTTTTTTGATTTCATTGCTGAGTCTTGGAGGAGAAACTCCTGTCAACAAAGTAGTTGCAGGGTGTATAAAAAGATCAATGAACTCATTATAGGAATAGGGAGAATCTCGAGAACTATGAGTGATGGCTGACCAAAAGATAACAGACCTAGGATTCCCTTGGGCATCAAGATTTTTGATATAGAAGGGGAAATTTTCTGACTGGTAGTATAGCATGAGATGGTAAATGACAGAAGAATATTTGAACACTTTCTCATTTTCTAATTTCATGAATTGATCATGGCTTTTATCTGCAATTTATGATGCAAAGTCATACTTGACAACAGGAGGCTGTCCAGGGGTGAAAATAGACAATAATACTAGAGTAAAATGATCAACATATTCACTGGTATTAAAGCCCATTATAAAGGATATCATTTCCAAAACAAGTCTACCCTCTTCTGTGAAAAAAAGATACCCATAAGGGGGAGGGCCTTTAGGCTGATGATCAGGTAGCATAAAGGTCTGGCAGATGTGGCTTAATTCTTCATGGGATAGTTTGGTGGATTTCTCAAGTAAATATCCCATGGACAGGGGAGTGAGGGCTTAATCAATTTGAAAATGTAGCATCTCATTGATAGTCTGAGCAGTAATTGGGAAAATGACATCTTGATTTGGGGATAACACTGCTCTTTGGTTAGGATCATAATTTGCATGGAAAAAATGGATTATTTCAGGGAAAATATGGACAGAGGGAAAGAGGTGCCGGGGAAGATTATATTCCCATAACCCAATCATATCCAAGCCCTTCAAATAATTGTCTCTGCAGCGACAAAAAATTCGAAGAGGACTGTCACTAAAAACCAGGTCTTTGATTTGGAAATCTCTGTCGACTAATGATAAATAATCCAGGTCTCTGTGAGGGGCATTTAATGGGGTGATGTTTAAAGCCACAGGAACTTCCATTATTGGTTCTTGTGGATTCAAAAATGGAAATTCGGCTTATGGTGAAGAATTGAGCAAAATTACAGGTTTTGACGGGAGAAACAGGTACAATTGCAGATTGGGAATTCAATTACAGTTCTCAGGATTTAAGGAATGAACTAGAAACTAAATTTAACTCTGTTTCAGTGAAAGGAAAAGGAAAGCCGAGTTTCTTACAGAGTTTAGTGCGAATTCAGGGTAAATACCTATTGTTGGAGAAAACAGCGTTTTGAACAGATGCTGGTTAATGCGGATAATCTTCTGAGAGGCTCAACTGCAGTTTTCTTTGACAGGATAAAGGTTGGCGGACTTTTGAAATTCGAAATTCGAATTTTTTGCGTGGAGGGTGTATCCATTCACTGCGTACAAAATAATTGAAAACGATGCGAATTTTTGTTTTATGGGCAAAGTCAAATGGGGGGTGAATTTTTATTAAATGACGTCAGCACGTACGGGATGAGTCACGGAAAAAGGCGGTAAGTGGTTTATTCCGCACCACTTTTGAGGGTAGGCGGTTTTGGGCGGGGAGGCAACGAATCCACAGAACGGATGACGCGTGGCCATGGCACTGTTTAAAAACCGTCGGCATTTCGCGCGTTAAATTTCGGATCAGAGATGGCCAGCGGAATTGACGACGGTCATCGATCTTGGAGCGGGTGATCGGACAGTGGACGGGACAGGGAGTTGACAGATGTTTAACAGGCGTGACCAACGTGATTATTGGTTAATTAATCATTTCGGGGGCATTCTGATTGGCAGGGATCAGTTCTTAATTAACAATGAGGATTAATTAAGTCCTTGTACGGTGGATGGTCGGGATTTGTTTATTTTTTATTTTTAAACACACATATATATATATATATATATATATGTTTAAACGTTTTTCATATATTTTTATTTATACAATAATTAAATGAATGCGATTTATTTACTGTAGGGGGGCGGGAATAATATTAATGTTATATTTTAGACAAAAGGGGGTATATTGTGGGTTTTTGATTTGATAAAATAGGAATTAAATACTTTTGGCTAAAAAGTCATAATACAAGGGTTTTGGGGATATTACTATAAAAGGATTTATATATAATAGGAAAAGGTGATTTTCATAGGGAGTTAATATATAAATTAGAATTAATATGACAAGGGACAATGTAAACTCAAAATACTTAATTATAACCAAGAACGTGAAGATTCAAAAGTAAATGGCATTATTATACTTTCATCACTTAGACTTAGAATAAAAGTGATTTTGAGGGCTTTTCATGAAATATGGAAGGATTTTCCTAAGTAAATTGGGATTTTACTTAGAAAAAGATTTTTGAGAGGTGAATGAATGTGATAATGGATGATTTAAATTACTTAGGTTTTTTCAATTATTGGGCCGAGGGTCCGGTCCCTCCAAAAGTCAAGGAAATGCCTTGAGCCCCTTTAATCTTCAAATACCTTAGCACTTAGGGGAAATTAGTGAAAACCTTAAGGTAAAATGAAGGGGAAGTTAATAATCTTGACTTTGCTTTGCTGTGAACTTTTTCCAATGTAGCATCTGCCTTTGCACTTGTGATGAAAGTAAAATTGAACACATCTATAACCATCATTCATCATATGTAATTCTGCAACAACATCTACCTACCCTACTTACTTTACTCTACCATTTTATCTTCTTTATTAGGGTGCACTTAGACTGGCAAACCTTTATCAATCTTCTTTTCTTTTACATGGAAAACCTATCTAAGTCTACACTTATTACATCCAAGGGCTCAGATTAAACTGTTGAGCACCTTTTATTAACTCTACCTATCTACTTATCTGCCAAGATTAAACTGTTTGGCCAGATATTTATTCTCTATCTCTAAAACATAAAATTGAAAAATGAATGAGTCAAGTTTAAACAGTTTGAATCTTCATAAATTGTGGCAAAAGTTTGACAAACTGCACACAATTTTGTTTATTACATCAGAGCAAAAAGTAGTGGCATCTAGACTTGCACACTTTCCTTGGCCTTTCTTTTGGTGGGGTTCATTTTCTTTCACTTTTTTGGCCAATTTTATTTTTTCACCCTTCGATTTTTCTTTTAGGGTATACCCTCGTTACTTTTCTTTAAATTTTTTTTATTTTTTGATTTTTAAAGAATATGGAACACCTTTGCAACAAGAAAAAGGTTTGAACATATTGCATAGTTTAATAAGTCAATCATGAAAAATGACACCTATTGGTATAGGAGTCTAACAGTATCAATGGTCACATTTAGTACATGATGGACCATGCCCTCATCGGAAAATTTATTGGCTTTTGGTTGACTGAAAAGGCACTCCAGGGATGGATAGATTCTAAATGGAAAACAAAGGGACATGTCACCCTGCAACTGAGACCAAAAGGATTCTTCCACGCTATTTTCAACTTCATTGAGGAAAAAAATCGTATTCTTGACAGGGGTCCTTACTTTTTCAACTCAGCAGGCCTATATCTGAGAGACTGGATTGAAAGATTCAATCCCTATAAGGAAGAATTTAACTGGGCACCTACTTGGATCAGAATCTATTCTCTACCAATGGAATACTGGGATGAAGAAACCCTAAAAGAAATTTACATTGGACAGGGAGAGTTCATCAAGATAGCTGAAGAAACCAATCTCAGAAGATACACGTCCTACGAAAGGATCTGTGTATACATGAATCTAGCCAAAGCCCTCATAGATTCGGTAAGTACTTTTCATGACGACTTTGAATGCAACCAAACCATTGATTATGAGCATGTTCATTTTCGATGCCGAAAATTCCATGAACATGGCCATTTGTCCGGGGATTTCCCCTTAAATCTCCCACCCAAAAATACCTCAGCCTCTGAAGCATTGATGTGGAGGGATTCACCAAAGTCCCTAGTTGTAGAAAGAATACTAAGAAATCCACTGTCATCCCCAAAGCCTCCCCTACCCCTCCTACTAACAACAACTTTTATATTCTTACCACCCAACCGATCTTGGAAGAAGAATCCTCGTGACCTCCTACTGATATCCCCAAAACTTCAATGCCTGAACCCTCGGTCACTCCTCAAAGGACTCCCACCATTCCTACACCCCTCTTTGACCGTCAAGGATCTATCCCTATGATCAATAAAGACAAAGCTATTGTTATCAATAACACCATTCAAATGGAGATAGATGGCAAATCTCATTTAGCTTCCCATAATGAAGAACCCAAGAGAGAAATGAGTTAGCCTACACACATGGAAGAGGAACCAGAGAGCACCGATCTAGGAGATCTGGACATCTTAGCTCTGGAGCTAGCTTGCCATCAAAAGGACTATGACAATATTCCTCTTCGGCAAATCGACAGCCTAGAAGTTGTACTCTTCCAAGCACAAGAACACAACTCACTGGGTATTCAAGTAGGAAGCTCTTGGGATGACAAAAAGATAATAAAAGAGTCAAAGAAAATGGGATGTAAAACAGATCTACAAAGAACGGTCATTGTAGGAGAAATGCTTGTTGAATCTTGGTGATATCCCAAGCTGGCCAAGTTCTATCGATCGATCTCCCACAGTTCTCAATTAAACTCACCTAATGGAACATTAGAGGGCTTAACAACCCGTCTAAGCACCAAATGATAAAGAAAATGATTCAACAAGACAAGCCATCTGTATTCCTTTTACAGGAAACTAAATGTACAAGTATTACCCTTTAATCCATTCTCACCAAGGCATGGTATGGATGTAGCACCACCGTGGTTGATGCCGCTGGTGCCTCAGGCATTCTAGCCATAGCTTGGGATCCCTAGATCATATCTCTCTCTAACATCCATGCAAGCCATAATTTCATTCAAGCTTCCTTTCACTTGATAGGTTCCAACATCCATGGTCACCTTACCAATGTTTACTTCCCTCAAGACCCTCTTCATAAAGTAGCCCTGCTCAACACATTAGGAATCCTTAATTATTCAAGGCACCATCCCCTTTGGATCAGTGGCAGAGACTTCAATATGATCACTAAGTTAGAGGAAAAACAAGGAGGTCGATTCCGGCTTGAGTTGGACAATATTTTATTCAAATATTTAATTCAAAACAATTTGTTGATTGATCTTCCTTTCTATAATTGGATGCACACTTGGAACAACAAAAGATCTGGCTCACAGCAGATTTCCTCAAGACTAGATCGCTTTCTTATTTCAGACAATGCAATCCATTTGGGAGGCGACTTCCACTCCTTCATTCTCTCGTTGGCTGGATGTTATCATTGGCTTATCCTCTTGCACTGGTCGCGTCCAGGAGCAACTAACAATAGACCATTCTCATTTTAACCCTTGTGGTTTTCTCATCCAAGTTTCAAGGAATTGGTCACCAAATATTGGAATAGCTTCATACCCCTGGCAGGCTCCAAAATGTTTCGATTTCAACAAAAACTAAAGAACCTCAAATTCACGCTCAAGAAATTAAATCACTCCATCTTTGGGAACATCTTCCAACATCAGAAGGAACTCGAACATCAAATGACTAAGATACAATTGCACATCATTAAAGAAGGTAGATCTGATTCCCTAGCTTCCCAATAAAAATTACTTCTCACCAAGATGGATGAGAGGCACATGCAAGAGGAGATTTTATGGAAGTAGAAGTCGAGGATCCGCTGGCTCAAGGGTGGGGAGAAGAATACCATATTCTTCCATTGATCTACCATTCAACGATGAATGCATAATCGCATTGCCACTCTCAACAAAAGTAAAGGGGAATAGTTAGAGGAACACGAGGATATAGAAAAAGAACTCCTTAGTCATTTCAAAGACATTCTCCAGGAGCCTCCAAGATGTAGGAAGCAAGCCATTAGCAGCATAAAATAGCACATCCCCAGGCTCATCATGGAGGAACACAACCAAATGTTACTGAAGCTTGTCTCTGTTCAAGAAGTTGAACAAGCAATGGCTCAACTCAAAGATTGCAAATCTCTAGGCCCAGATGGTTTCACCGCTAATTATTTCCATTATTTCTGGGAGCAGATCAAATGGGGGGTTTGGGACTTGGTCGAAGAATCTAGAAGTATGCATTGGATTCTCCCATCACTCAATGCAAATTTTATCGCCCTCATCCAAAAATAAGAGCACTATGTCACTCCTGACAAATACTGACTTATTGCACTATGCAACGTTATCTACAAACTTATCTCCAAAGTTATCGCCAATAGGCTCAAACCTCTTCTCTCTATGGTCATCTCTCCAAAACAGACCAACTATGTAGAAGGGAAAAAAATTATAGATCGGATCATACTCACGCATGAATTCATCCATTCACTAAAGCATATTAAGAAAGCACGTATGCTCTTAAAACTAGATCTCTCCAAATATTTTGATAAATTAAGATGGGACTACATTAATCATATGCTCCTTGCTTTTGGTTTGTACACAACTTCGACAAGATGGATCATGAACCTTATCTCCTCTCCACACTTTTCCATCCTTATCAATGGGACTCCCTTCCCCCCCTTTATCCCCACCCGAGGTATTCGTCAAGGGGACCCTCTCTCACCCTTCCTTTTTGTCCTCATGGCAGAAGGGATTGGCCGTCTCATTCAACATGCTTGTTACACCATTTTTTGGTCATCTAACCTATTATCATTAGATGGACCCAAGTACACCATGTAAGACCAATTTTACCCTAAGTAAAATTTCTTTCACTATGTAAAATAACTTAATAAAACACATTTATTAGGTTGTTTATGGTCGAAACAGGAAATCCCAAGGGGAAATATTAAACAAATCTATATTTGTTTGGTTTTCCTCATGGAATAATTAATTAAACAATAATTTAGTTATTATTCCGAGTCATATTTAACCCAAAACAAGGAAATTAATTAGATAAATCCTTATTTATCTTATTATTTTCTAGGAATAATTATTTAAACCTTATTTAAATAATATTCCTTGTTAAATTTGAGTAAATCATTTATAAATAATTGAATAAATCATTATTTATTCAATTATCATTCAACCACTTCCTTAAAATGATAAATAAATCATTTATTTATTTATTATTTACAAATAAAGGGATTTGACCTAAACCAAATACCTTTCCCCTCCATCAAATATAATAAAATATTCCATAAAAGGTGGATCTAGATTTGGTTAATATTATTTTAATCATGCACCAAGATCTAGAATGACCTAATATTTTGTTATAAATAGAAGGGTTTTTCCTACCATTCTTCACCTTTTGTTGCCTCTTAGATCACTCTAGAACTACACTCTTGGTCTGACTTTGAGCCATTATCACTGTCATATTTTCCATTATTTTCCTTGTGAGCTCCCTTTGAGTTCTATGTTTGTCTGGGTTTTCTACATCAACAAGAGAGAGAAATTCTATATCTAAAGTGTTGAGGACTTCCAAGAACTCATCCCATTGAGGAGAATTGGAAACACCTTTCTTGTTTTCCTCCCAGGTGCCATTAATATAAAATTCTTTAAAACATATTATTCTTTTCTTGTCTATTGGATGCATGGAGAAAAACCTTATTTTTACTGCTTAATGTCTTTTTATGCATAGATCTATATTTTTACAGCATTTGTCTTGATCAACTAACTGCCGATCTAAATATATTAGCAGCCATATTTTGTTGTTAGGGCTATAAGTTATGCATAGCTAAAGTGGTATTTTTTCTTAGGCTTCGAATAAAGATTCATACTAACAGTTGGCGACTCCACACGGGTTTTCAACTACGACTATTGTCGTTTTTCATATTCCTGCATATCCAGCTGCTTCAAACCCTAGTGTTTCTCTTCAGCTTTTTTTTTTTCCTATTTTTTTGTTGTTTTTCACCTATAAAACCCTTAAACATTAAAATTTATAACTTCTGTGTGTTTCTGGCCCTATTGCGCAGGTAATAGACATCAGCTGCAGCTGAGACGACAATTTTTTTTTGAAAACTGCCGCCGAGAGACCCAGAAGTGCAAGTCGCACTTTTCAGCCCCAAACATGTGAATTGGAATGCAGGACTCACCATTCAGCCTCAAAACTGCGACCTGGACAGAAAACAGGTCAGAACCTGTGACCTGAACTTTTTTCTGGAGATTTTCTGAAAGTTTTTGGGGTTTGTCTGAAGCCTCTATCAGGGTTGTCCAGCCTCTCTCTCTGCCCATTTAGACCTGTTATTTTTCTGTTTTACTCAACTAAGTGGGAATCTAGCCCCCTAGGGCTTCAGTACCCTCCACTTTTTTTGGAAGATTTTTAGCTGTTGCAGGTGTCTATTTTTTCAGAGTTTCAGCCATTTCTTTTACAGATATGAGACCTCATCTTCAGATCCCTTTTAGATCAGCTATTTTTCCATCCAAATCACCTCATATAGTTTTTTTTGGGTTTGCCTTTATGGTCACCTCCTTTTCCCTACTGCCTTTACCTTTTTTCCTCTTCTTTCACAACAACGTTACCTCTATTTCTTTGTTGTTTTCTGCACCTCTTTCCAACATATTTATCCTTTAGATCCCTATCCCTCCTGACCTTAGATCTATTGGCTTCTTTTTAGTGTGTTTTGACTAGATTTTTTCCCTCTGTTAGACTAGTTTTTGAGAGACCCACCTCATTGGCTTAGATTGATGCATTGTTAACTGTTCATTTTCTGTTATTTCAGTATTATATACTGTTCTCTACAGGTTTATATTCAGTTACACATCACACTTTTTCTTTTTCTCTCAAAACATCTGGGTTTTAAAAATTAAAATTAACGCACGCCACACACTCACCCTAAGCGAAGCAGAGCCTGGTTAACACAGTTAGGAAAATACTTTAAAACATTGTAAAATCAATTGACACTACATCTCTCTGCCCTTGTTTCAACATTGTAATCACTTGATTCTACACCTCCTTGCCCTTCTTGGTCATTCTTCTTCCCTCTATGCCATGTTTGTGTTGTCATCATTGCTCCCCCAAGGTGTATATCCCAGAGACTTCTTGGCCTTCATCCTTAGTTTCCAGTTGGTCGAGCTACTCCTTCTCGCCGTCATTGAGTTAGTCCTCCTCTGAGTCTGCACTTCGACTCCTCTTCTGATTCATTGGGTTCTCCTTTTACTTCTGGTTCTCCCCCTTTCACCTTCACTATGTCTGGTCCAGGGCCTAACACTAGCGGTAATTCGGGCCCTACTGCCGAGAATGCTACTAGCAGAACCACCACAGGAACTACCTCAGCTGTCCCCTTGCTGCCTTACATGGTAGGCCTCAGTCTCCCTGATTTCAATTAGTTGATCAATGACCCTATCCACCACGATGTTGGTTGGCCTACTATGCCAACCAAGCTCCCCTTTGACATTCCCAAGTTTGAAGGCCTTGCTGGAGAAGATCCAACCAACCATATCCGATCTTTCCACATGTGGTGTTCATCCAATTCCATTACTGATGATTCCATCCGTCTTCGGTTTTTCCAACGCACACTTACAAGTGAAGCTTCTAAGTGGTATGTTGATCAGAACACCTCTTCCCATACCACCTTTGTGACCATTTCCCATGCCTTCTTATCTTATTTCCAGCTCCCTCTCCGATACGATACTGGTACCGAACTCTTGACTTCTTTCCGTCAATCATCTGCGACCCGCCTATCCGATCATGTTCATGAATGGTGGAGAAGAAAGAGCTTATGTCGAGATCCTACCTTTGAAGACCATGTCTATATGGACTGGTTCCTTAGATCTCTCTTACCCGCCATCGGCAAAGATGTCGCCTCATAGTTCCCTCAAATCGAAGAAGCCGCCCTCCAAATAGCCTTGAAATATGACCTCATCTATGCTCAGTCTGGTTATGTTTATACCGTCCTTCCTGACCTCCCCAAACCCAGTGGTGCTAATGCCTCGGGGGCATCTCATTCTGCTGATGGTATCATTGGATCTCTTTCTCATCCATATGCTCAACCTCCTATGGGCTATGGCCTCCCTCCGGGAGTGGTCAGCGCCTCCAGCATTTTTCCCCCTCGAGGTAGCATGCATCCAGGATACGACATGCCTCATCCTTTTGCCCAACCTCCTGCTTACCTCAATTTTGCCCAACCTAACCATTATCTTTATCCACAGCTTGGTGCTCCAACTCCTCCAGCATTTGCACCTCCGCCTCCCTTGCCTTCTCAAACCTAGCAATAGAAAATACCACCCCCTCCAGGGCAAGTATTTGCACAACAGGGCGAGACTAATCCTCCTTCCTCTCAAAGGAAGAGGAAAGGCAATCAAAACCAATCTTCTCCTGGTACTCGTGGACCTAATCCTCAAGGTATTGACTCTAATGCTGCTAACCAGCAACAGGGCACTCAGCCCAAGCTGGATAGGTCCATTCATACAAACAAGCCTTGTTTGTGTTGTGGTGTTTACGGTCATTACACTCACGATTGTCCCATTTTACCACAGATGCGGTAGATATGGGAGTCTCAAGCCACATTGCGAGGACAACATGCCTCCCCTACTACTCCCCCCAATGTGGCCACTACTCAACCGGCTGTGTTTACCAATCCTTTCCCCTAGCAAGGATTCGTGGCTACCAAACCACCGATGGACAGGTGGCCACTCAACCTTCCCCTTCTGGTTCCTTCGATTACCATATCCTCATGATGAAGTCTGATCAACTTCTCACCGTTGACCTTAGCCTTCAAACTCAGTCTCGTCAGTACCCAAGCCGTCTGCTCCGTCTATCCCCGAGTAACCTTCTTCAGTTTCTATAGAGCCTCTTTTGACATCCAATGGTCCCTTGCATATCCCTCAGCCCAAAGTTGAGGTTCATACCAAGATTCCTAAGGGACCATTATGCCGAAATGTTGCTTCTGGTCGAGCTACTCATTCGTATAGCATAGTAGATGATTTGGCATAGTCTCCTGCTGCAATTTCAACACTGGAACTCCTCCAGTCATGCCCTTCTCAAAAGAAGGCTCTACTATCCGCCATGGATGCTGTAGATCATGCTGATGGCCAATTGATTATTTTCGACGCCCATCAATCAGAACATCCCCCTCTTCCTGCTTCCGTAGCCTTCCAAATCCCACTCAAAATTCGGAACGCTCACGTTTCTTGGTGTATCATTGATGATGGGGCATCCACCTGTGTGATGTCTGCTTTGGTTTGGAAACAAATCAGATCTCCTGAATTGGCCCCTTCCACGATCACCCTTCGAGCGTGGGATGGCCACGCCTCCCAACCCGTTGGCCTATTCCGTAATTTTCCTATCACTCTTGCGGGCAAGACTGTTTGCATTGACGTTGAAGTCATCAACGCACCTCTAGATTATAACATTCTCTTGGGGTGGAGCTATACCTATGCCATGTCTGTTGTCCCATCCGCGGTATACCAAAAGATTTATTTCCCTCATAATAGAAAGATAGTCACCATTGACCAGTTGACGTATCATGAGCCAAAATCTCAGACCTCCCCTGAGTCGACCATATCTTCTATAGCCAATAAGCAAACCATCAATTCTTTTACCAGTGCCTCTCCCAGCGTCTACAAAGACTCCTCTTTGCTAGGAACCTTCCCTGGTCTCCCTCCTCCCCCTGTCTCTAATCCCAGCCCATCGAATGTTTGCCTGATTGAATCGTCTTGGGCTACCGTTAAGCAGCCCGCCTCAGCTAGTCAGCAACCTCAACCTTGCCCGCCACAACCTGCTCCCAACCTTTCGTCTCAGCCAGCCGGACCTACCCGTTCTAGCCCTTCTCCTACAACTGGTACCCATGAGCCCCTTTATCCTCCTGGGTCGGTTCCACCTGGCCTCAACCATCTTGGAGCCATCCCTCCTGGTCATTACCCCACTAGTCAGATACCTTTCTTTGCTCCCCCTCCTAGAGTCTATTCGGTTCCTATCATAGTCACCCTTTCTCTCCCCAACCTGACCCTGGGTGTACCCGTTTGGTACCTTGACCCACCAGCTGCTACCCCACCTGGTCACCCCAAACCCTACCTTTCTTTGACACCAGTTCAACCGGTTCCCCTAGCCTCTTCCGTTGCTACAATGCCACCAACACCTCAACAGGAACCTCCCCCTATTGTGTCAGCTCTGGGAAAGAAAGGAAAATCTCGCAAGGGTGCATCCAAAGATAAGGCCACCCCGACCAACCATCCCCCACCTCCACCCGCCAAGCCTTGCGCCTTGTGTGATGTCATCGTTCATGCCACCCATACTTGTCCCGAGTTGCCCCATATTAAACCCATGGTTAAAGTCACGTTCCCTTAGTCTACGGTCCCTGAACCCTCTGTTTCTTCCTCGTCTGCAGCCAAGAACCCAAAGACTATTCGCACCAACAAACCTTGTGCTCTATGTGGTGTTCATGGCCATTATTCCCACCATTTTCCCCACCTGATGCATTACCACGCCTCTTTAGAGGTAGTTTGAGAGTATGAGGTTGAACAAAATCAATCCGCCTCTCCCATACTTGCGCAGTATGCGTCAGGTCAGCTTGAGGATCTACTTGCTCCCATTGACATTCCCCCTCCTGATGTCAAGATGTCGGAGCCTGCTACCACCATCCTCTACCTATCATCATCTGTGAGACCCTCAGGGAACATTCCCTTTGAATCCTCCCCTCTTGTTTTGCTCGAACCCCCTTCAACGACCACCCTGGGCTCAACATCCTTTGACCATATATTTACTTGTTCTTTTTTCCTCCCCCGTGATGATCCGTATGTGAGCCTTTCTTCTCATGATGATGAGTCAGGTAGCTTCATCATGTTCGGTGGCCTTTCTTGCACCAGTCACCCCATATTCTATCATGATGACGAAATTATGGAAGAAATCACCACCCGTGACGTTATCTATTCCCCCTTACATCGAACCGATGCGTTCGAACCACATACACCTTATGGCCATTACATTGAAACCCAATGTTTGGGAAAGGGGGAACCCATATTTGAGAGACCAGGAGAAGCAATTCTCCATAACTCTCCTAGTGTATCTGGTCATGTCAAATTTAGTACCATTATTCTTCCACATTTATAAGAACCTCTAGAGTCCCATATCACTTCAGATCACTATAGGGATGATACCCCTTATGGTTCCTTCATCTTACATCCGCAACCCAGCCTCTTAGCCATTGTTGTTGACCAACCTATGGGTTTTCTAGGAGAGCATCAGTTCATTATCTCAAAATCCTCTCTTTGGGATAGTGACACCAGGTATGCCAACCCGGAAACTTAAATTCCATTTGATTCATATATGCAGTAGTAAAAGAGACTGGTAATCCTCAATTTCATTTCTCAAACTACATAACCATAATGAAAACAAATGGCACACCACATCATTAAAATGTGTTTAGATTCCCCTTTTTCTAAATATGTTTTTGTTGGAAATACTGAGAGGGGGGGGGGGTGAACAATATTTCTTACAATTAGAGCATTAGTTAATATTGAATTATTATCAGTGTTTGTACAATGATAGCACAAAACAAGAGGAAAACAAATGCACACAGTTTTTAAGGTGGAAACCCACTCCGAGACAAAAACCACCTAATGCTTTTCTAATAATTCTTTAATATTCAACTCCAATTGAAAATAAAGCTCTAACTTCCTAGAATCTAGAAAAGCATTCTTCTCCAGCTCCCACTGGATATATGCTCCAACGCCCAAGATTCTTCAGTAGTCAACTGAATGGATGCCCCAACACCCAATGAGCTACAACTCATCCTAGCACCACCCTACCACCCTATAGAAGAATAAAAGAATAATGGACTCCCGTACCAGGGAAAATGGTCCACTTTACAATGATATAGAATGATGCAGAAGAAGAAGATATACTAGACCATAACCCCAACTTTGACACAACCACCTAATGAGATCCTAGACCTCCTAACACAGCCTCTTCAACTCTTGGCAAATAGACACTAGTACAATTTTTACAATAATGTATTTACAATGACTTAGTACAATGATACCTTTACAATGATTGTATGCAGTGTTGTCCACTTGAAGACTTCATATGATGAACTTCTTGCTGCTGTTATGCACCTTGGTTTCTGCTCTTGTCATGCTACCCTCTGCTGCACCTTTCTTTGCTTTTTTTCCGTAGAAAGTATGGTCCTTTGCAAGCCTTGAAAACACATGATCTAGCTTTTTCTTGCTTTCTAGGAGCTCGATATTGAATCTAGTGTATCTATGTTATTTCAGATCCTCAATATTTGATTTTTGGCCCTGTAGTATTCCTCTGAGTCTTCTTTCCAATGCCACAGTTCTAACCCAATTTGGCTTCTTCAAGAGAGAGTTATACCCAATCTCTCACAATACCCTAATTAAGGATTGTTTCAGTAGAGCGCACTTGTATGGAATTCCACGTGTCACTGTTTCTTCATTTGTATCTAAACATGATAGAGAGAAAATTATAGACTGTGCACTATCTGCCACTTTTTACCGAATTCCAATCTGATACTCAAAGAGAGAGTTATGACGAATTTACCAAGGTCACTTCTTTGAGATGAATTTCAGGACCCTGCAAAAACCCTGACTTCCACAGATCATATCTCCAAAATTATTGCGCACCTTGATCTGAAATTTTTACTGTAGCTTCCTCAAGATTTTGGATTCACCTCATAAAAATTTCAGCTTCTGAACCTTCCTAGAAGAAAATCTAGAGATAAAATCCCTTGCATACGGAGGAAATGAAGATCACAATTTATATGAATGATTAATTTGAGAGGGGCTTCAACAAGTGAACGTGGGAGGGATTTTAGGAGCTTAAAAAATATTAATTATTAATTTTCAATGGCCCATGCCCCAACCCCATGGGGTTTTAGCCCACTAACTGGGGGTACAAACTTCAAACATGAATATCTCTCAAACCGTGAAGAATTACATGGCGTGCGATATATCAATGGAAACATCTCGACAAGTAGAAACCATCAAAAGCATTATTTACCTAGAATATATTAATTTGGTAGGTCAAAATTCCCATGAAATATTGGGTTAGCCCTTGGTGCTGCCTGGGTTGACATCAATGACAACCGTTGATCAATAGTTTTGGCATGACCACAACATGCTTGGGGGCACCTATGCCCCTCAACCATAAAAATCCCAGATCTCAGCCAAAAACAACACTGAAACCCCCTTTCTCTGACATGTCACACTTTTCAAGTCATTTCTTAGGGCAGGTCATAGTTTTATGCTGAGTACCTACTACCCAGGTCGCAGAACAGACCCCAAAAAGTGTGACCTAGCCTGTTCATGAGCTCTGGGTACCTAAACTGTACTTTCAATCCATTGAAATGAATGAGTAGGATTAGGCCTCTTATCTGCAACTGACAGATCTCAATTCCAATGGTTGGTTTGTCTACTACGATCACCGCATGATTTATGGCCTTCTCTCCTCACTACATTCACCAGAGTTCCACCTGCAAATGAGTGAATTTGGAGGGAAGATGCCTTATTAAAAGAAAACCCTTGATTTTTCTTTCGCTTGCTGCGGCCAAATCGTAGCTCAGTTTGATGAACCGTTTGTACCATTGGAAATATCTCACCGAGCCCTCAAATAGGTATCTGTTAGTTTTTAGTGACTTGATACTTCACCATGACATATTTTATCCAAGAAGCATCACTTCACCACTCCTCAAAATCAAATTTCTTCACTTGCAACACTCATAATAGGGGCACCACTTGGCCTCCATACTTGTCCATGCTCATGTTGATGTTCGTCATGAGTTACCATCTTGTACTCATGTTTTTATGGTCCCCCATTGGACCTTTACTGTGTGGCAGCACCATCAGGTCGCCCTTGTTTAGAACATCCGAGTTGATTCATCACCACATTCATTGAGTCTATCCCGAGTCCTTTTGTATCCTGCTATAGTCTTCCATCCTTCATTTCTTGACCCCTCTCTTGTGTCGCACATTATGGCCTTCAGTCCCACTATCCCCTATCCCTCATGATATTGTGTCATTCGATGCTAGGTCATCCATGCCCTTTATGCTTTAACAAGGGAAGTCGTCCATTTGCTACTCAGTACCCCCCATTTCATCATCATCATTGGTGTCATTCTGTCAGTCGCTCTACTATTTTCTCTCATGCCTTAGTTGAATATCCCTTATTGCCTCACCTATGGTGGACCTCCTTCTATCGACATCAGCTCATTCATTCTAGAAGACAAGTCTAGAGAGTGGTGTACCTTGGTTCCAGCTTCCACTCTTGTTCAGTGCCCTGGATCAGGCAAAGGGACTCCTTATTTCCCTTTGACTTGATTTTTTCTCAGCTCCAGTGCCTTTCATCATGATCGAGATCCATATACTTGATGGTTCAGTGATGCAACAACTGATATCGGTGATTCCCAGGTGTGTGTGAGATGTCCCAACCCTCATGAGGGGGTGGCCCTACAGGTAGCCCCCCACATACCCAGATGACTTCTTCACTTCAGCCTTCGATGCAGCTCTACAGATTTGATGATGACGACCTCAGCGGCTTGCAGCACCTTCTTGATTGCATATATCAGTCAGATTTTCAGAGTCGTTTCTTGTTTACAGGGGCATCTCGGTTGTATTTGTATCTCATGTACTCAGATATTATTATATAAGTCCTGGCTGTTATCCCAAGCACAACATGTATGTGGGATTCATCATTATATCTTTTCTCGGGCTCATGTTTATGCCAGCATGTACCTTACAGTTTGTTTCCTTGTTTATTGGACGCACTATTCTTTTGTACTTTGTCTCAGTGGGCATAGGTATGCCCCCCCCCCCCCGTTGCCTTTAGCATAGGTACCCACTCATAAAAAGAGACTTGTCGCACCTGTAAGTCTCATCTCCTCACGGTCTAGTTCTCTAGCACATTAGTCTACCTTACATTCCTCTCTCTGACTTCCCTTTTGATGTCTGGTGATTGAGTTCTTACAATGTACTTCGGTCATATGATTTGCTCCTAACACTCGCATGTTGGGGGGAAATCTGTTACACCATTTTTTGGTCATCTAACCTATTATCATTATATGGACCCAAGTACACCATGTAAGACCAATTTTTCCCTAAGTAAAATTTCTTTTACTATGTAAAATAACTTAATAAAACACATTTATTAGGTTGTTTATGGTCTAAACAGGAAATGCCAAGGGGAAATATTAAACAAATCTATATTTGTTTGGTTTTCCTCATGGAATAATTAATCAAACAATAATTTAATTATTATTATGGGTCATATTTAACCCAAAACAAGGAAATTAATTAGATAAATCCTTATTTATCTTTTTATTTTCTAGGAATAATTATTTAAACCTTATTTAAATAATATTCCTTGCTAAATTTGAGTAAATCATTTATAAATAATTGAATAAATCATTATTTATTCAATTATCATTCAACCACTTCCTTAAAATGATAAAAAAAAAATTTATTTATTTATTATTTACAAATAAAGGGATTTGACCCAAATCAAATACCTTTCCCCTCCAACAAATATAATAAAATATTCCATAAAAGGTGGATCTAGATTTGGTTAATATTATTCTAATCATGCACCAAGATCTAGAATGACCTAATATTTTGTTATAAATAGAAGGGTTTTTCCTACCATTCTTCACCTTTTGTTGCCTCTTAGATCACTCTGGATCTACACTCTTGGTCTGACTTTGAGCCATTATCATTGTCATATTTTCCATTATTTTCTTTGTGAGATCCCTTTGAGTTATATGTTTGTCTAGGTTTTCTACATCAACAAGAGAGAGAAATTCTATATTTGAAGTGCTGAGGACTTCCAAGAAGCCATCCCATTGAGGAGAATTGGAAACACCTTTCTTCTTTTCCTCCCAGGTGCCATTAATATAAAATTCTTTAAAACATATTATTCTTGTCTTGTCTATTGGATGCATGGAGAAAAACCTTATTTTTACTGCTTAATGTATTTTTATGCATAGATCTGGATTTTTGTAGCATTTTTCTTGATCAACTAACTACAGATCTAAAGATATTAGCAGCCATATTTTGTTGTTAGGGCTATAAGTTACGCATAGCTAAAGTGGTATTTTTGTGTACGCTTCAAACAAAGATTTATACTAACAATGCTGCCTCCTCCCACTCTCTCATAGGTCTCTCGCTCCATGACAATCAGCCCATCACCCACCCATATTTCGTAGATGATAACATGTTATTTATTCATCCTTCAGTCTAAGAAGCAAGCACAATCAAGTCTCTATTGGACACCTTTTCTGAAGCCTAGGGCACCACCATCAATGCTGGAAAATCCCAAATATTGGTTTTCAGTACTCTAACCATAACCCAAAGAAACATTGTGAGACTTGGTTTTTCCACTGCTTGATTGCCCTCTAAGTACCTTGGTGCTCCTCTCACTGAAGCAACGATTAAGCAATCCTATTGGAAAGAGCTTCTTGATAAGCTTGAGGCACACCTCTCTTCATGGACTTATAGATCAATCAACATAGCGAGTAGAATTTTCTTGATAAAATAATTCATCCAATCCATGCCTCTATACCTGTTTTCTGTGTTGGAAGCACCAAAATGGGTTTTAAAACAAATAAAAAATCTACAATGAAATTTCCTATGGGGATCTTCTGGTCTGAACAGAAAATGGGCTCTAGTGAAATGGTCAGTTGTATGCACCCCAAAATGCTATGGAGGGCTTGGATTAAGGGATCCTTAGCATAGTAATGAAGTTATGGGTGAACGTATCTGGTGGAACTGGATTTCCAAGCCCCACACCCCATGTGCTCACCTATGGAAAAACAAATATGCTAATAATAGGCCGCCTGAAGATATCATCCTACTCACCTTAGATGAATGTGGATCTCTCATATAGAAATTTGCTAAAGAACAAAAATTCGTCATCCAAGCACACAACTTTTGGAATATTAGATCGGGAAACTCAACTCGCTTCTGGGAAGATTCATGGAAGCAATTTCCCAAGCTGGAATATCTCTTCCAAAAACCTAGATGGCAAGCCGCCCTTCAAGCTCTTGAGAATAACCAAGTCAATCTCTTCTGGAAACCTCAACCCATTCTGTGCTATCGAAAATGGATCTCAACCACTCAATGGCAAGAAAACTGGAAAGAAGAATCCTATGATAAGATTGACAAAGAGCCGAGCTACAGAAAAATCCAATGTGCGGATCAGCAGGGCATACTTTGATGGGGCTACACTCCCGTGGAACCTTCTCCACCAAAGAAGCATACCATATTCTCTTCCCATCAGCGTAGGCACCGAAGGACAAGATCTAGAATCAAATCTAGAGACCAGGTATTTGGCCCAAAATATTTACCTTCCCTTGGCTCCTCTACAAGAAAAAGATTCTCACCTCAAAATTTTTTCTCAAAACAGGATTCATTGGTCCCTATAGATGTCCCAATTTCTCTGAGCATGCTGAAACCACCCCTCATCTAATGGACATCTACAATATTTCCAACAAATTATGGGAGAAAGTAAACATCTGCTGTAGAAGATCAGGCAGAATGAAAGGTGACATTGTAAGCACTCTCAGAAACTGGCCCACTAAGCCTTTCAAAAACAAGTTGCTTAACACGACTTGGTTCCTTCTTCCCAGTTTCCTTCTCTAGAAAGTCTGGAAAGAATGGAATAGAACAGTCTTGAAAAATGAAAGCACTCCTCTGGACACCATTTGGACCAATTTGTGCGTCAACCTTGAAGAACACTTGCACTACATCAATGACATGACTCTGACATCCTAGCTCAACCTCTTGGAAGTAGAACTGGCACCTTTCCATTCCCAATCTCCCTCTTCACTCCCGTACCCCATCCAATCACCCAAATTCTCATAGCGCATGGATCCCTCCTAACGGTGGAATGATCAAGATGAATTTTGATGGAGCCTCCAAACTAAAATCAGGGGTAGCCGGTTTTGGAGGCATATTCAGAAATTCAACAAGATGTCCCCTTTTCATTTTCTTTGGTTCTATAGGTTGGGAATCAAAAAATTCATTCAAATTGGAAGGTTTATTGCAAGGAAACGTACTAGCTCAGCTAAAAAATCTCTTCCCCTTATAAGTGGAAGGAGACATCGAAATTCTCATCAATGCAACAAATCACCTCCTCCTAGGCGCCTCTGCCTCCAAAGTTTCAACAAGTTGGCATCTTTTGACAAGGTTGGAACAAATTGAGCACTGGTTCAAGTCACATCAAGCCATATCCTTCAAGCATGTTCTCTACTCTGCAAACAAGGTATCAGAACTCCTTTCCAACAAAGGAGTTGAGTAGAATGTCACTCTCTTCTTGGGCCCTCTATCCAGTACCAATGATTCTTCTCTCATCGGGGAATGCACTCAACTGGTGCAAAATGAAGCTTCGCTCCTTAATGTGGGTGAATGAATTGATGAGGAATGTGGCGGGCCTAATGCGCGCCATTTGGCTGGGCCACATGGACACATAAAGGGCTTGTCCTGCTGCATTTAACGCCCATAGCTATTCGCATCAAACATTCTTAACTCCTGCACTAGAATCCATCCTGATTTTCCTTTAATGGCAACGTGCCCTCCATCTTTTTCATTCTGTTTCCGCAGTTATTCTCTGTCATTCTCTTTGGCCTCCATTCAGATCTCCACAGATATGATGTTCAACCTCCACCTCCTGCTTGCTTCGAATCCCATCTATGTTAGATGCCATCTAGCCGAACACTGTGCACACTCGCCCCACTCGCCTCAGTCTTCCAACCTCCCTCTCTCACCATCCAGCTCCATCATGCCAAGAAGGCACTATATGCGCTGCAGGAGTGGGAGAGGAAGAGGTGTAGGCTCTATCCCGCGTGTCTCCATTCATGATGAGAATCATTCCTCGCCTCTAGCAGAAAATGCAACTCTTTTTCACTTTGACAGTCTCCTGGATAGACCAAGGATCACCAGCAGAATTACAGTCATACTTAAAGAGGCGCAACTCATCTCCATGGTCTCGGCCTCTCGAAAACGCATGGGTAAATCTACAATCTCCTTGGTGCCACCACAGGACTCCCGGAAGTCCACCGCCCTACCAGTCAAGTCTGGTTCACCATCCTCAAGTAGAGAAGGTAGTGGTAGCAGGAGCCCAGGGCACTCGGTGGGGGAACAGAGAAAAGGCAGCAATCTAGCTCACACTACAACTACACTGGAGCCTACAACTCAAAATTCAAAGAAATAAGATGACTCTTCCAAGGAAGACATATGTCTAATTATGGAGGAACCTCCTCCAAAGCAGTAAGACACCTATCATGACTCACAACCACTGCAAGGAAAGGTTTCCTCATCTAGTTTTGGTCAATTTCTATGTTTTGTTGCATTTTCTAGGAAAGTTTTCTATTACGATGTTTTTGTCAAACTATTGGAAGGCACTGGAAAAAGTTGGTTTTCCCAGAGTGGGCAACATATTTTGGGTTGGTTTCCCCATCAAGGGCAGTAAGTTTTTGGTTTTTTTACTAGGACTCCCTCTAGAATTGGCTAGCACAAAAATTCTAGAGGTCTGTCCTAACATGTATACTATGTTTTATATTAATATATTAGTCCAATTTGGAAAGAAAAAAATGTTTTGTACATGATTTATCTTAGTTGTAATCAAACTAAGAATGTTTCCACTTATCCAAACAGAAATGAAATCATGAAAGAGTAATTTGTGACAAATCAGGCTTCAGTGATCTAGAAGTTTTTTCGTTTTGAAAAGGAATAAGAAACAAATATTCACAAAATGTAAGGTTGGCTATAATCTTGATGGCTCAAGGAGAAAAAATCATAAAACTAGTGATTTGAGGTAAATGAATGTATCTTCCAAAAAGAGTAATAGTAAACTACGGAAAACCCTAACTTGTAAAATGAAAAAAGGTTGATTAATCACATAAGACTCTAAATTATTCAAGAGGAGTTCTCACATAGGTTCTGACAACTGGATTAAATCAGGTTAAGCTTCAAGAATTTAGTTATCTAGCTCTGAAAGAGAGAATTTCAAAATTTTCAAAATTTACCAGGGGTTGCGCAACCTCTCAGTTCACAACAGTGCACATGCGCACTGGACTAAACTGACAAGTCGGACAGCTCACCGCTCCTTTTTCAATAGAAAACCATGCAGACAAAGAAAAAGTTGGAAAAAATATAGTTTAGGTTTTCTTTTCCAAAGATTCTAAAAATTCATCTACCCAACCACACTCAGAGAAGTCAAAGTTAGAAAGCTAGAATTTGGAACTGAACACAACCAAAGTAAACTAAAATTTTCTTCGCTAGTATGGTCACCAATTTGTTACCAGGATCAATCCCTCTTGCAGACAAGAGCAATCTCCCTCGTACTCCAAGGAGTAAATAGAAACAAAGATCCATTGAATATATCTTTCTGTAGATTATTTGTATTTCAGATTATTACAAATATGAAATAAAGAGGACATGCTCCTATCTTTGAATCGAGATGTTTGATGTATTCCTTTGCCTTTCGCTCCAAATTAGTTTTTCTCAATAATGAAAAGAACCTGTAATCACAGACAAGACAAACGATCAAAGCACCTGTCTTATATCGTAATCGTAAATACTAATCCAACTTAGTGGTCAAGGAATCTAGGTATTGACATCATTCCCATGAATTCAGAAAGAAGACAATGAGAAAAAGAGATCCATATGTATTATCATAAATTATAAGAATAATATTGCAACTAGATGCCTTGATGTTGTAGAGATTTCTCCCACATGTCTGAGCAATCATTTTCCTTTAGTCTGATAAGCCTTCCTCTCTAGAATTACGAGCATGAATCCATGGCCACAAACATGTGATATTCAATGTGTCAACAACAACTCACTAGTATAGATGAACACTCTCTAGCTTAGAAACTATACAGATCAGTCTCTATTCACATTGGTATCTACCCTTCAACCTCAAAACTTAAGCTCAATTTATACAGAGATTGAGATAGTTTCAGATCCCTTAAGAGAGGGTTGGATTCCACCCATGAAGGGATTTGAGTTCCTTGGACTAATGGATAATCTCCATGAGTGTAGGGATAAATCATGAACTAGCATGACTCTAGAGGCTTCTAGTTGGGAGAATATTCCACCAAGTAAGCTTCTATAAGTTACTTTTTACTTTTAGTTTCTTTTCACAGATGTGCACATTTTTTAACTGCAAATAGAGCAGCGATCATCGCGGCTAATGGAAGAAGCATCAACGCATGCGCATGAGAAGGTTACAAAAACTATGCAGGTAAACTTTTAAGGGTTTTACAAAGCTTTTCTCCAATTTCCAAGATTTTATTTGGGAACATGAGTGTTTTTGACCCCCAAGGGAACATGATATGGATGGTGATATACCCATATGAACAGTCAAATGTCATGGTGACAAAATTATGTGTCACAATAACAAAGATAATAACTATTTTTGTGAATGTCTTGTTGTGATATTATTTTTTATATTTTTGGTATCTGGATGTGGAATATATGAAAGGTGATTCGTTGTATCATCAATAAAGTCTTGATGGATCCCTTTTCTTACAGTAAATTTTCTAAGCTAATTGATTTTACACATCCCTCCATTATCATATTCTTTCTATGTATATATTAATATATCTTATTCAGTTAATATTCTTACAATATTGAATGATTTTATATAGTGTAGGAATTGATAAGGTTATACTTTATACCACTACTATATGCCCCATAATCGGTTTGGATTATAAAATAATACCATAACTTTATGATTCACTTCAACAATATTATTAATCTTATTGGACATTTACGATAGTATTTTAAAACATGAATTATTTCTCTTTTGAACTATGATACAACTTCATGACTCTTCTACGTGGAATATTATTATTTTTCTGTAGACATGGAATTAATTATATGGGCCACACCACTAGGGACCATGTGAACTCACATAGCCGATATGGTTGGTGAACTATAAATTAATCAAATCTCAAGATTTGAATCCAATGGTTAAATATGATTAGGGTTTGGTTTGGAAAATAAAACTCTTCTTCTTTTCAATTTTTCATTTTCAATCTTTTAATCGCGGCTAAAGTGAACTAGTACAAAAGGGCTAATTAGCTGCTAAAAAATTATTAAAATTTTCATATAAAGAACCATTTTTTAGTCAATGATCGATAGTGGCTAATTTACAGTATGTTATAAAACTACCAAATTTTAGTCCTATCTAGCTTAATCATTAATTAGAGTTCTCAATTTTATCATCAAGTAGTATGCTTACTCATAAATTTGGTCATTAATTTAGTCATTGATTTAGAACATAGTTACCGATCAAACAAGAAAATTACCAATTACCCACTCGA
Source organism: Pinus albicaulis (assembly GCA_034641835.2). Lineage (NCBI taxonomy): Eukaryota > Viridiplantae > Streptophyta > Pinopsida > Pinales > Pinaceae > Pinus > Pinus albicaulis. The sequence continues at coordinate 209,645,612 of CM076583.1, read as the reverse complement.
CTTTAAAAAGTGGTTATTCAGAATACAATTTTTTGGTAGCATATTTTTGGCCAGTTATGAGTGGGGTTTTCATGTTGATTTTGGAAAGTGTTGATGCTACATCAACAATTTCTTTTTTAAAGGTTTATTTTTTACAATTTACATTTTATAATGTCTTCTTCTTCCCTGAGATATTTATTTTGAACTATGTTTATCTATTTGTTTTTTAATTTATTTTTCTTTTCCATTTTTTGTTGTAATGAAATCTTCATTTTTTCTCATAGTTAAAAAAAATAAAAAATGGGATAATATTTTAAAGTTAGGATTTTGTATAGGTTTATTTATTGTTAATTAATATTTAAATTCACATCAAATAATTTTCGCTAAAAAAAAAAGTTTAAACATTTGACAAAATAGAAAACATTTTCAACATAAATACAATGAAAAAATACACATTTTGAGACTTTTTGTTAAAAATGACATGTCAAATAAACAATTTTTATGGGAAAATCCTAACAAAATAACTTGAAAAATAGAATCTTTTAGGAATTTTATGTTAAAAATTAATAGTAACCACTATTTTTATAGAAAACAATGATTTGCACAACAATTAAAGTTAAAAATCATATAATACGAATATTAAACATATAACAACAATAATAAAATACTCATTCTTCTCATAAAATCTCAAATTCTAAACATTACAAGTAAAACTCATGAATAGCTCTCAAAATTGAGCTTTATTTGCAAGTATAACTTAAAGTTAATCAACAATATCAGATAATCCATGTTCAACATCTTCTACACATTCATTAATGTCTTCTTCCACAGTATTCTTTGCTTTAGTTTGGTCATTGTCCTCTTCTAATGGATCTTTGATGTCTATAAATCTTCCAAATTGTCCTTTTCCAATCATTCCATATAATGGTGGTTGATCTTCCTTTCCCTTTTTTGCCACACATGATTCATTAAAATCCCCTTTCCTCAAACCAACTTCTTGCATTTGATTTAGAATAAATTGAAGAGCATTAATTCTTTGGTGAATAAAATGGAATTGTAGTGAGTCTTTTTCAATGGCAATGCAATTTCTTCCTTTTTGTATGCAACATGCTAGTGTTGTACCTTATCATGAAGCACAAAATAAATAGTTAAGTAAATGAGTATAAACACATAAAAACTAAAATAGAAAATATTAAAATTCAATTTTATATAATAGAACTTACATGAACGTGACAATAAGTCGAAAACTATATATCCTTCATTTGAACACAAATATATAAGATTATTAATCAATTCTTGTGGTTTTTTATAAATGTTAACTATATCTCCCTTTTCATATTTATCCTCATATGTAAGTTTTTTTACGACAAAATCATGAACCCATTCTTGGTTATGAATCTTTCGATCTACTCAATTCATAATACAAGTATTATAACTATCCTCTTTTGTCCAACATTCAACATGGATGAACTCACAATCATTTATAATTTCCATTTATTTTTCGAAGAAACAAGATTTGAATTTTTCCTGTAAGATGACATAATAAAAGTCCAATTAACATTGTACATAAATAATATTTTTTAACATTAATCAAACATACAATTTCAATGTATTACCATTTAAGTTTCATCCTTGAGTTTTCTTTTTCCCTTGAAGCTTGTTAATAACATTGAAATTTTTTTTGTCTGAATGAAATGTCACAAATATCCAAAGTGATGATGTTGTGACTTGTTGAAATCCCGTAACCACATTACTAAAATCTTGACAAGTGTAAGGTTCACTATCATATCCACTGTCTGGGAAACTGAAACCGTAAGAAATATCTACAATAAATATGAGATATTCCCTTTTAGGTATGAGTTTTGAAATATCTTCACAATAACATTGTATTATTTGATATTGGATAGTCTTAAGCCCATTCCAAATGAAATTATTAATACTACGATCAAGTTCGACGTTCCTAAGACGTTTCTTTCTCAACATTTCCAACTTAATTTTTTCAAGAAAGATTTTGAAAATATTTGGTACTCAATTTGCATCCTTCTTTGACATCCTAAATGAAATAAAAATATATATATGTGTAAGTAACAAAATTAAAATAATTTACATATGAATAAAATGAATGTATAAATCAAGAAACCTTATTGAATGCAAGATTAAAAAATGTAACTGTTGTTGCAGAACTTGATTCTAGGTACTTGCGTACAACATCATCACAACTCTCTTCATTCAACATTTTAACCATGTGTGCTTGTATTTTCATATATATATTATGAAGGAATAAATAAAGAAATTTTTTTTAATATAGTTATATGTATAGAAAATACTACCAAAAACAATATGTTATATTTAAAAGAAAATTATAATCTAAGAAAAAGTAAAAATATTTCAACAAACTTACTTTTGAAATTCTGAATACATTTCATGGATTGATAATACACATGACTCCACATGACATAGTATTGATTTGACTAGTTTGTAATCCTCAACACCTTGTATTTTTATCCAAGGTGTGCTAGTCATATAATTTGGAAATTGCTTCATGTCAGGACCTGTCTTACCGTTGGAACATATTATGGGTTTACAATTTTTAACATTCTAATTGTTTATGAAATATGCTTCTATAGGTCTAAAATATCATCAATCAATTTCGATATCTCCGCAGTTTTAAATGCCAACTAGAAAATATATCCATGCCTATAAATAAATGTGAATTTACTTTACCACCCTTTGAATTGATTTTATCCACAATTTGAAAACCTGTTTCCATTAAACATTCCTTCTGAAGTCTTAGACTCATTTTTGTCTTATCCCGACCACATTTTTCTACAAATTCATTATGAATAAATCTAACCCTTTGGATGAAATTAATAGACATTCTATACTCATTATTTGCATTGTGATCTCATGCCAATAAACTTTCTTTTGTTTCTTTTAAACCAACGCAAATGATGCATCTCACTATTTTAAAAAGAGATTTATTTGGATATTCCCCGATCAATTGTATTTTAGCCTCTACTAAATGGTTCCCTCCAATTACATAATATTTATATTCAAAACATTGTGTCCTCTAAAAATTTATTTTGTTTGGAAATTTATTTGGATCAACAAGAACCACATAATCCACCACATGCACATATCGATTCAACCTGATCAATGTTTTCAAAGAATGGACATGCAGGTGATGTATCTTTCTAATTTGATATTGAGATTATCCTTCATTTTTCATATAGATTCGATGAAATTAAGATGAAATGTTTAGCCACCATTAATTTATTTATTCTGCCTCAACTGATCTTGAATATGATTTTATTTTGTTTTAATAATGCCAACCTTTATCTCAACACCTGGTGGTATGATTTGTTTGCTTCATTAGATATTTCACTTTGTTCTTCACTGGTTCCTATAATTATTACAGTTTGAAATTTTTTTAATTTATTATTGTTACTAGTTAACATATCTTCTTCTATATAAACAATCTCCTCATCATCTGTTGGAAGATATCTGTGACCATTTTTTTTGGTGTTTTATTTATTTTATTATTTTCAACGAAAGTTCTAATATCCTCCTTAATAATCGTAACATATTTTTCAACTTCAGCTTCCACATATTGAGAAGAAACACTTTTAACTTTATTATATTGACCCACCTTACTGATTCTTTACTAATCCCCTATATGTACTATTGTAGTGTCACAAGTTATTTCTCTTTTATTCCTTCTCCTTTCTTCTTATCTCTCTGTGTGGAAAATTTTTATCACATTCATAATATTTTTCTCTAGATAATAAATACCCACCAACATTGTTGAAAGAATCTTAGCAAAATATTATGAGACAAAATAAAATTTGTCAATCATCAATAATTTATAAAAAATTTAATGATCCTTACAATATTTCATAACACATAAATATAAATACGCATACTTGCAATTTTATTTGCAATGTTGCTTGTGATATCTTTACAAAATTGTGCAGATTCTTAATATGTGTCATAATTTACCTTTGAGAGATGATATCTAACATTTTCACATGTATTGGCCAATCCTGAAAGAACATAAACAATGTTTGTATTCGACACTAAACATATGTCTCATACTCTGCCTATCACCTCATATGATTCAACAAAGTTATTTATACAACAATATAGATATATATGAACACCATCATTGGTGTCACTATCTTTAACATGCCATGAAAAACTTGTTTTATTTATTTCTCATACATTCCTCCGTTCTAAAATAACCTTGAATGTACTTTATGGGGAAATTTCTTTACTTTTATGACGTTTCTCAGTTCAGGTGTGTTCAACAATATCCTTAGTGCGTCAAACTACAACCTTATATGATGCAATTATTTCCCTTGGTCTAGACACATTCACATAGATCTTCATTGATGTCATATTACATATGTGTGTGTGTGTGTGTGTGTGTGTTAATTAAAAACCATATATCCAAATTAATCCATTTTTTTATATTTAACAAAAAAAACTATAAAAATTAAAATTAAAAAGTAAAGTATTCCTGAAAGCGATGCGAAGCGGAAACTGATCCCCAAGCTGGATCATAATCACTACATTAAGACCGAATTTTGAAAATATTTGGTACTCAATTTGCATCCTTCTTTGACATCCTAAATGAAATAAAAATATATATATGTGTAAGTAACAAAATTAAAATAATTTACATATGAATAAAATGAATGTATAAATCAAGAAACCTTATTGAATGCAAGATTAAAAAATTTAACTGTTGTTGCAGAACTTGATTCTAGGTACTTGCGTAAAACATCATCACAACTCTCTTCATTCAACATTTTAACCATGTGTGCTTGTATTTTCATATATATATTATGAAGGAATAAATAAATAATTTTTTTTTAATATAGTTATATGTATAGAAAATGCTACCAAAAACAATATGTTATATTTAAAAGAAAATTATAATCTAAGAAAAAGTAAAAATGTTTCAACAAACTTACTTTTGAAATTCTGAATACATTTCATGGATTGATAATACACATGACTCCACATGACATAGTATTGATTTGACTACTTTTTAATCCTCGACACCTTGTATTTTTATCCAAGGTGTGCTAGTCATATCATCTGGAAATTGCTTCACGTCAGGACCTGTCTTACCGTTGGTACATATTATGGGTTTACAATTTTTAACATTCTAATTGTTTATGAAATATGCTTCTATAGGTCTAAAATATCATCAATCAATTCCAATATCTCCGCAGTTTTAAATGCCAACTAGAAAATATATCCATGCCTCCCAATAAATGTGAATTTACTTTACCACCCTTTGAATTGATTTTATCCTCAATTTGAAAACCTGTTTCCATTAAACATTCCTTCTGAAGTCTTAGACTCATTTTTGTCTTATCTCGACCACATTTTTCTACAAATTCATTATGAATAAATCTAACCCTTTGGATGAAATTAATAGACATTCTATACTCATTATTTGCATTATGATCTCATGCCAATAACTTTTCTTTTGTTTCTTTTAAACCAACGCAAATGATGCATCTCACTATTTTAAAAAGAGATTTATTTGGATATTCCCTGATCAATTGTATTTTAGCCTCTACTAAATGGTTCCGTCCAATTACATAATATTTATATTCAAAACATTGTGTCCTCTAAAAATTTATTTTGTTTGGAAATTTATTTGGATCAACAAGAACCACTTAATCCACCACATGCACATATCGATTCAACCTGATCAATGTTTTCAAAGTATGGACATGCAGGTGATGTATCTTTCTAATTTTATATTGAGATTATCCTTCATTTTTCATATAGATTCGATGAAATTAAGATGAAATGTTTAGCCACCATTAATTTATTTATTCTGCCTCAACTGATCTTGAATATAATTTTATTTTGTTTTAATAATGCCAACCTTTATCTCAACACCTGGTGGTATGATTTGTTTGCTTCATTAGAGATTTCACTTTGTTCTTCACTGGTTCCTATAATTATTACATTTTGAAAATTTTTTGATTTCTTATTGTTACTAGTTAACATATCTTCTTCTATATAAACAATCTCCTCATCATCTGTTGGAAGATATCTGTGACCATTTTTTTTTTGGTGTTTTATTTATTTTATTATTTTCAACGACAGTTATAAAACCTCCTTAATAATCATAACATATTTTTCAACTTCAGCTTCCACATATTGAGAAGAAACACTTTTAACTTTATTAGATTGACCCACCTTACTGATTCTTTACTAATCCCCTATATGTATTATTGTAGTGTCACAAGTTATTTCTCTTTTCTTCCTTCTCCTTTCTTCTTCTCTCTCTGTGTGGAAATTTTTTATCAAATTCATAATATTTTTCTCCAGATAATAAATACCCTCCAACATTGTTGAAAGAATCTTAGCAAAATCTTATGAGACAAAATAAAATTTGTCAATCATCAATAATTTATAAAAAATTTAATGATCCTTACAATATTTCATAACACATAAATATAAATAAGCATACTTGCAATTTTATTTGCAATGTCGCTTGTGATATCTTTACACAATTGTGCAGATTCTTAATATGTGTCATAATTTACCTTTGAGAGATGATATCTAACATTTTCACATGTATTGGCCAATCTTGAAAGAACATAAACAATGTTTGTATTCAACACTAAACATATGTCTCATACTCTGCCTATCACCTCATATGATTCAACAAAGTTAATTATACAACAATATAGATATATATGAACACCATCATTGGTGTCACTATCTTTAACATGCCATGAAAAAATTGTTTTATTTATTTCTCGTACATTCCTCCATTCTGAAATAACCTTGAATGTACTTTATGGGGAGAACCATATATCCAAATTAATCCATTTTTTTATATTTAACAAAAAAAACTATAAAAATTAAAATTAAAAAGTAAAGTAGTCCTGAAAGGGATGCGAAGCGGAAACTGATCCCCAAGCTGGATCATAATTACTACATTAAGACCAGATCATTATAGTAAGTAGGATAGCCTAGCCACAATTAAGTTTCAAGGTAAGGATGGTAGCAAAGGCGGTGTGCGAAGGAATGGCTGCACCTTTCGAGGGAGGTACCACATGGTAAAACTATGTAAAACGGGCACGAAGCGCCGCAGGTAATTCATTCTTCGTGTTTGGTTTACTGTATGTATTTCTTGGAGGGCGATGAAGCAAAAGAACAGGGAAGCTTGGAGCGTCATTCCAGGCCTCTACAAGTGACGAGGACATTATTTGGCTCAATCATATGTAGTATCGACCCAGGCATTTGCCCGTCTCCTGTATATGGGTAATGTTAGTATTTTCCTGTGTAATGTTATGTACTAAGTGAGTATGCTGAGGGTCATGGTTTTACTAAATGAGTGGGCATATGGGAATTTTTATGGTTGTATTTTGGGTTAATATAATCAATTTAAATTTTGTTTGGAATTATTCTGTATAAAAATGGGGGAAAGGGAGTCAGGCAGAGGGATAGGGTGTTCAGATAACCAAGGCAAGACAGGGTCGGCCACCCAGGCCATAGGGTGGCGGCACCAACCTAAGCTTCATGAAACCATGACATTGAAGATGATTACAACAAGCTACTGTGCCTATAGGAAGCATGGGAATAATAGCAACACCCCCACTCGAAGTCATCTAAGGAGACCTTACTGCATAGATTGGGATAGGGGAGTCAACTATCGTTCGGGAGATAACAATAAAAGTCAAGTTGCGTGATCTCATTTGGGCTACACTAATATTTCAACATCTTTGTATTTTATTACCACTTATATTACACTGAAATAATTGGGAAGAGAGTACAGGAATATAATTGGAGGGGTTCGGGAGTGCAACGCAACTATTTCTCTTATCTATGTAGAGAAGAGTCCAAAGATAGCCTAGGCAAAGACACTGAAGGAGGAGGTGGGGACGTCAAGAAAAAGACATACCTGGAAAAGAGGGGCAAAAAAAATGAGGGCGATGCCTTCGTCCCAAGGACCAAGGAGGTCTGGTCGTAAAATGCAAGATTAGAATATCTTGAATGCTACCCTGACATATATTCAAGAAGTCACGATCTAGGTAAGGAAGTAATAGAAAAATGGGAGGAGTCCCGCACTCGCCAAGATGAAGAATAAGATATAATTATGGACATAGAAATGATTGTTCTCGACCCGGGAAAAAAGAGAGGAAGAGTATCTTAGTACCAACAAACTCTCGATTTGTATTGAAGAATGAACCATTTCATGGCAAAATACATTATGCACACCACCAAATTTATACAAGTTGATACGGAAATGTAGTAAATCCAGAAATATTTCCAGCTTGTGCAGTTCCAAGTCCAGCAAAACATTGCTTCTTTTGGCAGAATTGAAAAAATCTTGAAGCATCCTCAGCAATCAGAGATTCCTAGGTCAAGTGCTAGAGATCTGGCACCCATCGAGTCCTCAGAGGGCTAACCAGATTATTGTCTTGTCAATTTTTGTCATGTTTATCTCTCTTTTGTTAAAGAATGTGGCGGGCAACAACCGTATGAATTCAAACTCTGTTTATGTTATAGATAGTTCAAATAATAAAGTTGAGCATGATAGATTGAAGACATTCCAGTTTTGGATGGCTTACATTTCCTTTTGATGGCCAACATACCTAGTTTCCCGCCAAGGCAAGTTGAGGCCTTGAATGAGAACATATAATGTCATGTGACCCTTTTAAAAAATAAATGAAAATTGTACATACTAAAAAATTTAAATACAATTTTTTTTTTCAAAGTTGTTATATATATATATATATATATATATATATATATATAATTTAAAAATAAAAGTAATATATATATATATATATATACATATTACTTTTATTTTTAAATTATATATATATATATATATATTATTTTTATTTTTAAATTATATATATATATATATATATATATATATATATAATAAAAAAATATTAATGTATATATATATACAATTTAATATATGTATTTATTATATTAAATTATTATTTTAATTTTTTTAAGTTGGGGGCCAGAATCAACCCGTTGGCCCAGCCGGGGGTCGGTGGCCCCAAAATCAACACCTTTTCCCAGCCAAGAGCCGAAAGGCGATGGGTCAACCTTCCCGAGCCCAACAAGCTTGGTTGTGAGCCTTTGCCTACCAATTTGAATATATAGATATTTATAAAACATTTTAGAATATATATAGATATATATATATATTTTAGAAAGAAATAAAAAATTTAAACAATATATATATTTAATAACTTTTTTTTTGTTTTTTTTTTTAACATTTGTTTTCCAATATATGAGAAAAAAATATATGTAATGTTTTTTGTCGTGGAGAAACCAAACAACCAAAAAATATATATTTTGTATTCTTTCTTCTCCTAAAGGTCCTATGAATTTGAGATTTTTTTTCCATCTTCTTTGCTATAAAAATATAAAAAATATATAGTTTTTTATGCCATTTTTTCGTAAATATGATATTGCAAAAAAAAAGAACAAAAAAGATTAATTTTGAGAATAAAACCATAAAAGAAAAGATTTGCCCCAAATTCCTCTTTAAATGGTTAAAATAGAAAGAAAAAATAACCTTTGAAAAAAACAAGTCTCCCATTCAATGTGTTATTGATGCCAATGGACCTCCAATGTGTTATTGATGCCAATGGACCTCCTCCGCAAAATTGCTCCAAACATTATAAGAAAACACAAAAGGCTTGACGTGATGTGATGAATATAAATAACGAATTATATTATATAATGAATATTGTGGGATTTCTCTAGAGATTCTCGAAAGTCGGAGTAAAATTAAAGTTAAGAAAATTAAAATGTAGTCAATATCATAGGTTTAGATTAACTTTTATTCAATTTTTTTTAAACAATAAAATATAAATTATAAAAATTAATTTAGTTACGTAGTCAATCTTAAATAATTTAAATAAAATATTTACTTTAGTTTTCAAGGAATGAATTAAAGGAATATTTTTGTGGATATTTTGAATAGAAAGTGCGGTGAATTTTTGTAGGACCAAAAGTTTCATAAAAAAATTTCAAATACATTTTCGAGATAAAATTTAGAGGGAAATATTTCAAACGAATTATTTGGAGGGAAAATTTTCGGCGAAAGTTTTCGGGGGGAATTTTTGGAGATAATTTTTTGGGTAAAACTTTTTGGGGGAAACTTTAGTGGGAATTTTTCAACATTTAAACTATATGTTGTCATTGTTAGAGAATGTATATGTACAATTCAACATCTTTTGTTTGAAAGTCATGGATTCTTTTGGTAGTGAATTTTTTCTTTCGGCTGCATCAAAATATTCACCACACAAAAACTCTATTCATATTGACGAATATAACAAGATTTCATTCCCTACGAATAGAGAGCCAAATTTTCCACTTGGACTAATCCTAAGGATTATGAGAGCAGCACTGATGAAGAGAAAAAAAAAGAAATTTCTTTAAATTGCGAGTCAATTTTCCATGTAGCCCTAATACTAAGGATTATAAGAGCACTAGCAATGAAGGGAATGATGATTAATTTCCAAAGTCAAAATTTCCACTTAGTCCTAATCGTAAGGATTATGAGAGCACCACTCATTAAGTGGGGGATGAAGAATTTCTAGAGTCAAATTTTCCCCTTCGTCTTAATCCTAAGGATTATGAGAGCACGACTGATGAAGGGGGAATGAAGAGATTCCCGAGTCAAATTTTATAATTAGTTATAATCCTAAGGATTATGAGACCACCAGTAATGAAAGGGAGGAGGAGGATGAAGAATTTCCAGTAAATAGAGATTCAAATCTTCTACTTAGTCCTAATCCTAAGGAGTATGAGAGCACTAGTGAGGAAGTGGAGGAGGAGAACGAAGAATTTCCAGTAAATATAGATTCAAATATTCCACTTAGTCCTAATCCTAAGGATTATGAGAGCACCACTTATGAAGGGAAGGATGAATAATTTCCATTAAATAGAGATTCAATGTTTCCACTTAGTCTTAATCCTAGGGATTATGAGAGCACCACTAATGAAGGGGAGGATGAAGATTTTCTTGCAAATGATATTTTGAATATATATAGAGAGTCATAGTTTCCACTTAGTTCTAATCCTAAGGATTATGAGAGCACCAGTTATGAAAGAGAGGATGAAGAGTTTCCTGCAAATAATAATTTTAGAGGCACAAACGTGAATAATGCATTTCCTATAAGTGATAGTTTCAAAGGAAGTAATGGTGATGAAGAATTGAATTGTCCTAGGGAATATTTCAAAAGTATGCATGAATATGGTAAAGTATTTCATCCGAGTTAGGATTTCAAAAGTGCAGATAATGGTAGTGAAGAATTTTCTTCAAGTGAGTATGATAATGAATATTTTCCAAGAAATTATGGTGATTAATTTCCTAACTATGTTCAGAATGATCATACTGAGGATAATATTCCTCCTAATGATGATTAAAATGATTTTACATAGGATAATGAAATGATGGAGGTGTTTCAAGAAAATATTGTATCTATGAGTAGGATTAGAACTTTTCATATCAATCCAAAATATTCTAGTCATACAACGCTTAGTACAACATATCTTACAAGCAAAAGTTCTATCCGTGATCTAATTTCAAGTGAATGTTATCGAAATGATGGCTTGAAACATATGGATTTCAAGTTTTATTTGGGGAAATAGAAAATATATTTGTCAATGAATAAAATCATGCAAAATTAATATTTAGTGGGTTGCATGAAATCTAGACTAGCACGTTATGATTATCATATTTGGAATGTATTTCTGTCTAGACATGATTTCAAAATGTTGAATTCAATTAGTATTTTCCATTTGTCAAGAATTCAAAAAAAAATATAAAAATATCCCACATTTTGTTTAGAAGTATGTTATATATGCGAGGTGGCGCCATTAGAAAATACTACAATGTCATGGAAGAAAGAATTATTTTCAAAGCATGGAGAGTGTATGCCAAATAAAGACACAATACATATTCCAGATAATTTTTTAAAATCAGAAATAAACAACTTATACAAAGAATGTTGAAAAGGTGTTGAAGGAGAGGGTAATTGTGTTACATATTAATATTTTACAAGGATATGGAACAACAAATTCAACAATGTTCATATTCCTAAGAAGACAAGGATGGAGGTTTGAAATATGTGTGATTATTTTAAAGAAAAAAGGGATAAATTTCAAGGAGCAGAAAGAGGTATGCATTCATTAAATTATTTTACAAAATTGGATAGCCATAAACTATGAAAATATATTTATTAATAGGTTTCTTTTATTTTTTTTTCAAATTCCATTGTCAAATCACTTCAAGAGCATCACAACTAGCAAACAAGCGAATGGAAAAAATTATATAAACATCGAAGCAACTGTTATGATAATCAAAATAAATATTTGGGTTTCATAATTGATGGTATGTACCAAAATAAAACATTTCTGACACATTTTTTCCACACCAAAAATTATACAAAAGAAAAATTTTATTTACTTTCACTTGGTTGGTTTTGTGGTCTTTAATGGGAAGATGTTGCCAAGGGTTTATTTCACAACTCCAAATATTCATAATGATGAAAATATGACAATAAACATAATCCATGATGCATTTCCTCATTGGTTTGGTATTATTCCTAAAGTTTTGTATCTTAAATTAGACAACACAATTCATGAAAACAAAAATCAAGTTCTTTTTTGCTATCTAAACATGCTTGTTGAATTGAAAATTAAAAAAAATGTAAAGGTTCATTTCTTGTTGGGCATACTCATGACCATACCGATCATATGTTTAGTCTTTTTTCAGTAACATAGAGGAGGAAATATTTTGGGAGCCTCCCATCATTAATTGAATGTATTAATAAAGCATACATTCCATAGCATGTTTCTCATCCGCTGGAAGAAAATATTGATGTAACATACCCCGGTAACCTCACAGGAAAATGCATGGAGATAGGAAAAATTTTCAGCACTTACCAATGTGGAAATTTATAAATTAATTTAAATATACCCTCGTTAACCTTTAGAATAACCATGATCATCACCTAGATAAATATTGAGTAAAAACCATAGTGAGTTATGTTGAAAATGCAGCAAGATGATGGAGCTTAGTGAAATGAAGTCGCCTTCACTAAGTGGGCCCGCAGGCAAATTTTGGCGCAAAGTCTATTTTTAGACATATGGAGCATGGTCCAGGGGTTGCAGTATGTTATTCTTGGAGTATTGGTCATGTTGGTAAAAATAGATGGACCTCTATTTTTAGACATATAGGTCGAAGTCTATTTTTAGACTGCCTATCCTAAAAATAGGGAAGTCAAATATTATTTACCTTAATAATATTTGGACTCTAAACTTCAGTTTACTCTCTTGGAGCACTTCAGTTCGAGCTACAGAAGTGGCTCATGCATCTGACAGAGGAATTACGCTATTCCTAGGGGTTTGGTGAGCTCATGCATGGTTGACCTCAGTTAGGACTTCAGTGGCAAAATTTTGGTGGAGTTGATGAGACAGTTGGTGGAGTTGTGTTCGGTTTAACTTAGTTGAACTAGTTGAGATTAGTTTAACTACCTAATCAACTAGTAATGAGTGGATTGAATTAAATATTATTTAATTCAATAATTATTAACTCATTATTAAACTCAAGAACACATCAGTTCACTACAGTGCATGGACAGTTCAGTGGAGACCAGTGAAAGAGGTAGATGAAAGGGTTGAGATAGCTATCAGCTGTGACATCAGTTGTGCATGAGATTTGCACCACACTTGGAGGAATTTCCCATGATGATTGTGCTGTCAATCCAAGGAGATTCAAACCTTGGATCTCTCATTAGACCAGCCTTTATTGCGCAATAGAGGCAGGCAATTAGTGGATGTGTTTTGAACCTGTGACTTGTTCAAAACCAAGCTAGTTTGTGTGTAACTTCATGAAATAGTACTGAGTACTTGTGAGGAGTATTGTACTGAGTTTGTTACATGTTTTCTCCATTATAATATACATAATAGCTGCAGGGTTTTCAGCTATAAGCTTTCCCCATACATATTGTGTAATGTGTGTGATGTTTTGATGATCTTTTGATCGCATACCGCTTGTTTTATTTCCGCATGTGTGATGATCTGAGTGGAAGAGATTATGTGTTGCATATGAATTCGAATTGATATGTGATCAGGATAATCTCGGTGGATAAATCTTCTTTATTCAGAAAATTTCTACATGGTATCGGAGCTATTGAAGCAGAGATTGATCATCACAGTGATTACAAACTTATTTCGGTAGACAGAGTCTGCATGCGGGCCAGGTAGCCTCTAGATCCATCCTTTCCTTTGAAAGGTGATATATCCAGTAAATGCCCCTGCAGTCGATCTCTGTGCTAGAAATAATTTTTTCTCACAGATCAAGAGCGGTTGAGCTTTGAGCTTGGAATTCGAATTTTGTAGCAGTTTTGTTTTCTTGGTGCCGGAGTTGAAAATGTCTTTCAACGGTTTGCGACTCAAATATGCTCTTGAAGGAAGTTCGAATTATGTTGCATGGAAGGATCGCATGGAGGCAGTATTAGAAGATAATGGACTGAAGGAGTTTGTAGATGCGAATGTCCAAAAGCCCACTGATCCTGCTGAAGTCGAAGCTTGGAAAAAGAAGATGGCGAAATGTCGAAGGATCCTGTTGGAGGGCGTCAAGGATCATATTGTATCCAGCCTGCATGGAAAGGCTTGTCCATATTTAATGTGGAAAGCTTTGACGGATCTATTCTAGAGTAAGAGCGACCAAAGGAAGCTGGCGCTCAAAGATAAGCTCAGAAACATCAAGATGGAGAAAGGCGACAGTATCGCCAAATACCTCACGAAGTTCACTCAATGCAGAGATGAGCTGGGAAGTGTGGGGATGACTGTCGAAGATGAGGACATGGTGGACCTAGCTCTCCTTGGTCTTTCGAAGGCTTGGCATTCATATCAAGATAGTGTCAATGGTCGGGAGAAGTTCCTAGGATGGGAGCGCCTTTGGGCGGATCTCATGCAGGAGGAGATAAGGAGGACTACCAGGGACAGATCTTCATCAAAGGGAGCTGATGAAGAAAATTGCACTTTGGCTGCCAAAGCAAAGAAGGGGAAGGGTAGGAAAAATTCTCATTCCGGTGCAAAGGGAAAGAAGCAAGACATGGCGAAAGTGAAGTGTTTTCACTGCCATGATCACGGACATTATGCCACAAATTGTCCGAAGAAGAAGAAAAACAAGCAAGTGGGAAGATCTGCAGATGGAGAGGCTTTGGCTTCATAGTTCGAGCTTGACTTTTCACTGATCGCATGCTTGGTTTCAAGTGTGATGGGATCAGTGTGGTTCTTGGATAGTGGTGCGTCATTTCACATGACGGGAGATCGGGATTTGTTCTCAGATCTGGAGGACAAAGATCTGGGCGTGCACATCGAGATGGGCGATGATGGTAGATACAGTGCGACTGGTTTCGGTACCATATCCTTTTAGAGGGAGTCTAGTAAACCCTTTGTGTTGAAGGATGTCATGCATGTACCTGGATTGAAGAAGAACTTGATCTATGTGGCGATGTTGGAGGATAAGGGGTATGATGTGGTCTTCAGCGAAGGAAAGGCCTTCCTGCACAGTAAGACTACTGGAGAGACCCGAAAGATAGGGGTTTGAACCAAGAACCTTTCTCAGTTGCAAGTAGATGGCTGCACAGCAATGGCATGCAAGGCGGGAGAAGTGGTGAGCTGGGATGATGAGGGCGAACTGTGGCACAGGAGATTGGGCCACCTTCACCATGGAGCTTTGAAGATCCTACAGCAGATTTCTACTGGGCTTCCTAAGGGCACTCTTGCGCAGTCAGATCAGTGCAAGGGGTGTACTTTAGGGAAGTATGTGAAAGCCACCTTTCACGAGAAGGATAGTCGCGCCACGACGATCCTTGAGAGTTCACACAGACGTGTGTGGTCCTTTCTCTGTTGCTTCGACAGCAAAGCACAGGTATTATGTGATCTTTGTTGATGATTTCTCTGAGTCTTGGATCTTCATCTCTTCTTCATGCAGAAGAAGAGCGATACATTCGCGAAGTTCTGTGAGTTTAAAGCACTGGTCGAGAAGGAGTCGGGGAAGAAGGTGATTGCTCTAAGGAGTGATAACGGTGGTGAATTCATCTCGGCTGAATTCAAGGAATTCTGCAGCGCAGAAGGGATTCGGAGAGAGCTCATCGCACCCCACAACCCACAGCAGAACGGGGTGGCTGAGCGGAAGAACAGAACGATCGTGGGTGCTGCACGGGCGATGTTGCATGATCAGGGCCTACCCCTTCACTTGTGGGCTGAGGCATGCAATACAGCAGTGTATGTGCAGAACCGTTGTCCTCACAAGGTTCTTGGCATGAGTACACCGGAGGAGGCTTATTCTGGCAAGAGGCCTGAAATTTCCCATTTGCGGATTTTTGGTTCTCCTGTCTACATGCATGTGACGAAGGATGCCAGAAAGAAGCTGGATCCAACCGCAGAGGTTGGAATATTTGTGGGGTACACTGATACACCCTACAACTATCGGGTGTATTTGTCAGACAGTCGCAAGACTGTTGTGCGACGGGATATCAAGTTTCATGAGGAGAAAGCCATGCAGTGTTCGCTTGAGAGGGAGCTACACTTGCATGTAGATGAGGAGCTGTTAGTTCCTAAGGAGAAGCTTCCGGATGTGTATCATCCACAAGAGGAAGTTCAGGAGGTGGAAGAAACCACCCATGCAGCACCAACCATCAGAGGGCGCAAGTTCACTACAGAAGCTGAGCGACTGGCTTGAGATGCAGAGAAGGTTGTAGGACCACCTACAGCACAGCGTAGACAGAGGCAGTCACCGGATCGGTACACTGGATACATGGCTCTTGTGAGTCAATGTGTTGTGACGGAGCCATCCTCTTTTGAGGAAGTTGCGGAGGAACCTGCATGGGTAGATGCCATGAGTGGAGAATATGATTCGGTGTGAAGGCGGTGTTGATTCGATTGTAGGCAGGAGGGAAATTATCGGTAGTGAGTTGCGATGGATCTACAAAGTGAAGCAAGCGGCTGAAGGGAGTGTGGAGAAGTACAAGGCGAGATTTGTTGCCCATGGTTTCTCACAAATCAAGGGGATCGATTATGAGGAGACCTTTGCACCTGTCGCAAGGTACTCTTCCATACGGACGATCCTTGCTCTCTCAGCGCAGATGGGATGGCACATCCATCGGATGGATGTGAAGACTGCGTTCCTCAATGGATTCATTGAGGAGGAGGTGTACATAGAGCAGCCTGAAGGTTTCGATATCTTCAGCAGTGAGTCGCATGTGTGCCGAATCAAGAGAGCACTGTACGGGCTGAAGCAAGCACCTCGTGCTTGGTACACACAGATTGACAGTTATTTCACTAGGCTTGGATTTTCCAAGAGTGAGGCGGATCCTAACCTGTACCAGATTGTGGTGGAGGGGAAGCTACTGATCATTGTACTGTATGTAGATGATTTGATTTTCACGGGTGATGAGCTGTTGATACTTTCATGCAAGGAGGACCTTGCTAGATAGTTTGAGATGAAGGACTTGGGCATCCTTCATTATTTCCTGGGATTGGAGATTTGGCAGCGCAGTGGAGGAATGTTTGTTTCTCAGGGAAAGTATGCCCGGGAGATTCTGGAGAGGTTCAACATGCATGGCTGAAAGCCTGTTGACACTCCTCTTCCTGGTGGTTGGAGGAAGGAGGATGCCCCTTGGCCGAGTGAGGGATACCCTTTGTATGTCGGCAGTTAGTGGGGTAACCTTCGTATCCTAGTCAATACCGCGACCCGATATATGCTATCTTTGTGTAACTACGCAAGCCCATAGTTAAACCTCACCAATCTCTTTATTAAGGTAGGCAAGCATGTGCGTTATCTTAGTAACATGAGATATAGTCTATAGATGCAGACGGAGGATAGGCAAGCTTCATGTTTCCAATCCAAGTCGAGCCATGAGCGAAAAACATGTCACGAGTTTCAGCATTAGATTAAGACGAGTAGTTTCCTAATGCAATGAAGGTTCACATTATTCCGCCAATGAGGCGATACATAGCAGCTAAGCTTAGTACATAAATCTTGGATGAAGTCTCGTTGGATTGTTGGGTTGCATTTGGAACTTCTGATTTATTGTGATAACTTGAGGATTGCATTAAACTCTCATCTAATCGATTCATCTAATCCAGTATTTCATGATATATCCAAACACATCGACATCAGGTACCATCATATCAGAGATTGTGTTCAGCGGAGAATCATGTTACTTTCATATGTTCCCACGGAGGATCAAGTTGCTGACATCTTGACGAAGGCGCTCACCAGGAGCAAGTTCGAATTCCACAGAGGCAGGATAGGGGTTGCAGATAATCCATATCTTGTTGAGAGGGAGTGTTGAAAATGCAACAAGATGATGGAGCTTAGTGAAATGAAGTCGCCTTCACTAAGTGGGCCCGCAGGCTATTTTTGGCGCAAAGTCTATTTTTAGACATATGGAGCATGGTCTAGGAGTTACAGTATGCTATTCTTAGATGATTGGTCGAGTTGGTAAAAATAGATGGATCTCTATTTTTAGACATACAGGTCGAAGTCTATTTTTAGACTGCCTGTCTAAAAATAGGTCAGTCAAATATTATTAGCCCTTAATAATATTTGGACTCTAAACTTCAGTTTATTCTCTTACAACACTTCAGTTGGAGCTACGGATGTGGCCCATGCATCTGACAGAAGGAATTATGCTATTCCTTGGGTTTTGGTGAGCTCATGCATGGTTGACTTCAGTTAGGACTTCAGTGGCAGAAGTTTGGTGGAGTTGATGAGACAGTTGGTGGAGTTGTGTTCGGTTTAACTTAGTTGAACTAGTTGAGATTAGTTTAACTAGCTAATCAACTAGTAATGAGTGGAGTGGATTAAATATTATTTAATTCATTAATTAGTAACTCATTATTCAACTCAAGAACACATCAGTTCACTACAGTGCATGATCAGTTCAGTGGAGACCAGTGAAAGAGGTAGATGAAAGGGTGGAGTTAGCTATCAGTGGCGACATCAGTTGTGCATGAGATTTGCACCACACTTGGAGAAATTTCCCATGATGATTGCGCTGTCAAGCCAAGGAGATTCGAACCTTGGATCTCTCATTAGACCAGCCTTGATTGCGCAATAGAGGCAGGCAATTAGTGGATGTGTTTTGAACCTGTGACTTGTTCAAAACCAAGCTAGTTTGTGTGTAACTTCATGAGATAGTACTGAGTACTTGTGAGGAGTATTGTACTAAGTTTGTTACATGTTTTCTCCATTATAATATACACATATATCTGCGGGGTTTTCAGCTATAAGCTTTCCCCATACATACTGTGTTAATGTGTATGATGAATTGATGTGCTATCGCTTGTTTTATTTCCGCATGTGTGATGATCTGAGTGGAAGAGATTATGTGTTGCATATGAATTCGAATTGATATGTGATTAGGATAATCTCGGTGGATAAATATCATTTTTCAGCAAATTTCTACAAGTTACACAACCATTAACTCTCCTTATTTTAGCATATAAACTTAAATTTCCTACTATAAATATGCATCTATCCCACAATCATTTTAACGCAATTAGTAAATCACATAATTGATAATATAAATATTACATCATGAAAGAAATTAACATCATGAAAATGACCCAATTAACAATCACATTATTAGACACCGATATTCCTTGGAAACCCCGTAGGGTGAAAACTAGCAAATGTTTCATTTTATTAAACGCTCGTGAGGGTTTTCACCCCTCACTCAATGGTTATAAGGGAGTCCATCCCTTGACCATTGTCATAAAAAAGTATGTAGAAAAATAGTATTTAATGCAACATGACTAGCTATAATATATTACAATCATGATGATGTCATTAACCCACGGATCCTCAATCTATGTCTTTGTGGTGAGCTTGTTTCCTTCAGTGGGCATCCTGCAGTTGGAACTCCTAAACCTACATCGACTAACAACTCTTTATCTGCCACAATGTTAAACTTGAACAATTCTTTTCTCAATTCACCCTCCTTTCCTACAATTTTAGTCGTTATCACACTTAATATCATGAATAGATAAAATATTAATAAACCAATTATCAATATTTATTTGGGACACTTCCACATCTATTTGTATGCATTTATAAAACATCAAAAAATTGACATGAAATTCCTTCCTTAACATCATTTCACATCCATTAGTAACAAATAAGTCATCATCAAGCCTCATCTTTCCAACAAACACTAACAAAATCTTGCATGCACTTTCATATTATTTCCAAAGGAAAGCTAACATACTATATAATAATATTGTGCATGCAAATGCATAACAATATTTCAAGATAACTATCCCAACAAGAAATTTTCTTTGTGCCTACTCTTATTTTTTCTTTTCCAAAGGGATTAACGCAATAGATTCTATACTTATGCATGTGAATGCATGGTCTTTTCGAAAAACATATTTTACACACAAGAGCTATTCACAATGGCTATTATGCATAAAAATTCTAGCTCCATTTCAAACAAAATTAACATACTAGTTATAATTTTGTGCATGTTGTTATCACTGTAAAATCGGACAAGAAAAATGAAATTATGAAATATCAAGCAAAAGGATTTACAAGGCTGAGAAACATTAGAGAATCTGGAAAATTTAAAAATATCTAAGGTCAAGAGGAAAAATGTCAAATTTTTCACCAAAGACACATGAAAGATGTGCTTTCCGCACATTTTTCTTTGATATGTGCGATGTTCTACACTGTTTTCCCTTAAAAATCCTCGCGGTCCTGGGAGTGGCGGAAGTCACCATCCAAGACCACTTGACAGACCTCAAGTGAACATGCAAAGGAATCAACCCCCCACTCTTGTGTCACTATCCACAAGTGTACTAAGAGAGGGAAGAAGGATTTGAATTTGCCTATAAATTTCCACCATGAGAAGGAAAAAAAGGAAAACACATTGTTATGTTAGCCAAATTTGCCATGAGAATACCAAAAGTGTGTGATCTAGAGCAACAATGGAGTTAGAGGACTTGGTTGCTGGCCACCCAACAAATCCAATCCCTTAGGAGAAGAGAGAGGCCTTGCAGAATGAGCTCAAGGGTAAAGACCTCGTTGCATTGGGTCTTAGAGCCCCATAACTCTAAGGATCCTTTGGAAAGTGTGTAATGTTCTACCTTTCTTTACTAATAATGTTCAATAAGATGGGATTATTCCACCATCTGTATTATTTTACCATTTGACTCATTTCATCTTGTATTTTTGTTTTATTATAGTTGTGTTTCTTCTTCTTATTTGCAGCATACTATGTTCCATAATTTAGTGTGTTTTTATATATTGGCATGTGTTCACTACCTGCTAACCATATTTTCTTGCTATGACCATTACTTGTAGGTTGAAACCATTCCTACCAAGCACTGGTGGTTTAGTAGACTCGTGCACTAAACACACCATAACAGGATTGGCGACTCCACTTATTTTAGCCTTTAGTTAAGTGGTTGTGCTTTTGCATGGCCTTCTCTCTGCTCAAGATTGTTGTTGGATTAACTGTCCTCCTCCTCTTCTCCCCTAATTCACCCACTATGAAGAGTTGTAGTTCAGGAGTTCCAAAAAATTTTATGCAGGAAAACCACGAACAATTTATAGAGACAGATGCAGCAGCCCGTGCACGTTCATCTTAGACCTGTGCACAGAGTTGCGTGCCTGTGTAGGAAAATTTCACTCGGAAACTAGGGAACCTATTTTTCATTGGTTTTATTTTTTTTTCACAACTATAAAGTGACTGACAACCCTGAGAAAAATTTCCAACACTGTGTTTGGTGTCCCATGACTGTTAATACATGCTTTTAGCTACTTTTTAGTGTTGCTAGTTGCATAGTCTTGATTTTGTTTTTTTATCTTCACAAAACTCACATATTTTAATTAGGGGGAAAGTAAGTGGCGAAAATCCACCCATGTTATATGAATAAAATTATTTTCTGAAAATAGACACCAAAATACATAGGTAGTTATCAAGGAGTAAATGGCCCATATCCACGCATGCTTCGCTAGTTTCAATTGATTTTTTCCTAGTTGCAATATTAATTTTAGTTTAAAGTTTTGCACTAGGAATCGAGACTAGGACTAGATTTTCTTATAGAGCAAGTAATCTCTGCTACCCTTACACCTTTTGGTGACCTTGGGAATGAATATGAATTCTCTCCTTTGATCAATTTTCCATCTCCCTCTAGTCAAACATTTAGTTTAATAGACAAAATTGTAAGTGACCCACTATCCGCACATCATTTTCTTTTCAAAAGGAACAATCAAAAAATAGATTAAATAGGAGGATGTGTAAAGGATCACCACATATCCGCATCTTACAAACTTTGTGATTTTTCACTTTCTCACACACATTGCCACACCGTAAGCAAATTAAGCCATCTTAAAATTAACCATAAGTGAACTCATTAAATCTCCCCACAGGGGCCACAAGATAATTGATATTTCAGGTCAGGACCATGGGGGTAGGCATCCAATAAGCTACCATGGTCAGTTTACATATTGAAACATAAAATTTGACTTTATAGGGAGATTTAAGCCCATCTATTTGCCCACAGAAAAGAAAACCTGAGCACCATAGAGACTTGATTGAGAGGGGGTTAAGCTTAGGCCAAGTTTATGTGGTATTATTTGGGGCTACTTGAACTATGTAATGCTTGATACTGGTAGCTGATTACCAAGAAGCTCAAGACTCAAATTCTCATATGGGACACTGGTACTTAGTGGCCAAATCCAGGGCATCCTTCCCTATAGTTGATGGTGCTGGCACCACTAGATCATCTTCCCATTACCTTGGTCAATTCTTCAGCTGCTGGAAGGCGTCGCTAGTTCTTTTAGGATGTTAGCACCAGTACCCACCAGAAGATATCTTCGCAAGGCCCAGTTACAATAAAGAGTGTGAGGACGATTAGGTCTTTAGGATTTTGAGTATCACACGCAAAAACAACCAAAACCATTTTTTGATTGAATAATCACATAGAACTAATCTAAAGGAAAATTAACCTTTTATTTTCACTTTTCTTATGTATGTGCTCACCATTTTTCTTTGATATATAATCTCTCTCCTCTAATAAAACTCAAAAAAAATCTCCAGAACCATACCTAGTCAACACCATAATGGACCCAACAGGACCTCATCTATTTAGATGTGTTTTGGACCTCCCCCCATTAGAGGGAGGAGTTCGAGGTCTTTCTCCATTCAGGCATTAAGGACAGAACATCGTTACCCTTATCGGTTCATCCTTTATCGGGGTGTCTTTAGCTGGGAACCCCCAAGGGTCACCGAACGCCGCACCAGTAGAAAACCCCTCAGGGTCACCAGATACCACTCCTCCCACAACCCCTAGGGGGCATAGTAGAGCTACCCATTTAGGGAGATAATAGAACACACAATCAGGTACGTCACAGACAAACCCCATACCTAACTATAACCCTGTTTTTTTTTAGTCTACAATGGCGTTCAACACACAGTTACCTTTCTTAGCATATTTGAACTTACATGATCTATCAAAGTTAACGAATGACCCCATTACACACAATCCCACTTGGCCCGACATGCCCACGAAGCTCCCTTCGGACTTTCCAAAGTTCGAAGGGAAGCAAGCGGAAGACCCTGGAAACCATGTAATGAATTTCCACTTGTGGTGTTCATCAAATAGTATTATTGATGATACTATTCGGCTAAGACTATTTCACCAAACCTTAACCGGAGCAGCCGCAAAATGGTTTGTGGAGCAACCTTATGCTACACATGGAACCTTTAGTGCCCTCGCTACTGCGTTCCTCACATATTTCCAGTTACCCATCCACTATGATTTAGGAATGGAGTTACTGACACATTTTAGACAGACACCAGTCGTCCATATCTCGAACCATCTCCATGAATGGCAGTGACGTTGAACTTTTTGTAAATCCAAACTCGACGAACGAATTTTACTAGACCTATTCCAGAAAACTCTCATAGAAAGGATTTCAAAGGTTGTCGCAACTCAAGGACCTACTTACAAAGAGGATGCCATCATCAAAGCCTAGAAACCCGAGCTGATATACACGCAGTTAGGATACATTTATAACATCCTTCCCAATGCCCCACGCTTGCAAACTTATAAATAGTTACCAGGCGCGTTGAACATTGATTGATAGGGTCACTAACCCAAAATCACCTAGGTAGCAGTAATCCGTACCTCGGTTATGCATATGATACTAACCATAACATCCCACAACCAAGATACCATCAGAGTCATCATGCACCTTTACAAAACATGACCAATAGGGTGTCATCATACCATCATCTGCAAGGAGGATCATACCCTACAGTGCAGGGGACACAGTACGCAGATATAAATTCTGACGAAATAGCTCCCCCTAGTAGTCATTTCCAAACCAAGGATAGGGACCCCAATATTCCCAATCCTCACCACAAAACCCACCAATTCAGAATAATGCACTGGTGACCTTTTTGCAGCCTTCCCAGGCACAACCGCACCATTCATACGACCACGAGAATCCTAATTATCCTGCTAATGTGTCAAGGAAAAAATAAAAAATAAAATAAGGGGGGAACAACCAGCATTACCCTTGGTGATCTGAGGATGGGGGAAACTCCAACCGAAGTCAAACCCAGGAGCCAAATAACTCCCAAGGGTAGAAAAAGAGTGCTAATCTTCGAACCAACCACTCTTGCACAATTTGTGGTGAGTAGCTCCATTGTGCTCATCACTGTCCTGAAATCCATGAGATAAAGACATTTAAGAGTAACTGAGGACAAGGGGGACCCACACAACAAATAGTTGTAATGCAGGATCCCTTCCCCCACTATGGGGCGGTTAGTACCGAACAACAACAAACACCCCCCGATGATTCTAGGAACAAAAACCATGAAATCTATATGACTGGAGAAGAAATTCTCTTTCAAACACAAAATAGAAGTTATGATACCCTGCCAGACACCAATTAGTCAGGGGTTAGCACGAGTTCACCTACTGCACCATTGAATATATCAAAAATTCCTATTGAATGTTTACCAAATATTGCTAAGGGACCAACTAGGCGAGAAGGAAACCACTCCAAAGAGGCCCATAATTATAGCACTATGGACGATTTAGCCCAATCTCCCATTTCCATTTCAGCTTTGGAAGTCCTGCAACCTTTCCCAAAGCAAAGGAAAGCCTTACCTTTTGCATTAGGCACCGTCGACCCTACCGATTCATGCCTAATGGATTTTTATTTAGATAAAGGCACCCATAGGCTTCCTTCATTGATCGCCTTACAGATATTGGTGTCAGTACAGAACATCACTATCCACAATTGTATCATTGATGAAGGTGCCTCCACATGCATAATGTCAAAGAAATTTTGGAAGAAGTTAGGGTCTCCCGATTTGAAGCCATTGGAAATCACACTTAGGGCATACGACGGGCGTGCTTCAGCTCCCGTCGGTCTCTATCAAAACGTCCCAGTCTCGTTGGCCAGAAATATGGTTCTTATAGAAATTGAGGTACTGGATGCTCAACTCGATTACAATATACTCCTTGGATGGACTTATATGTACGGAATGTTTTCCATAGCATCCTTCCTCTTCCGAACCATGATGTTCCTCCATGAGGACTACATCATCACTATCGACCAATTGACATACCATGACAATAAATCCCTGACAAACACCGATGTCGTTCTACCTTATGTAGACACATTTGCTAAGACGCTTACACGGTACCAATAATATGGCTGTGGCCAATTCAAACCGTCGTCTATCCTCAGATCATTCCTAGGACATCCCCCTATCATACCAGAATCATCAGTTGATATCACAGGGGCTTCGGTGTGCATGATGTCTACATCAAGAACCGAAACCAGCTAGGAGAAAAAGACGAGAAATAATGACACTAAGGCCTCTGTCATGGTAGCTTCTCTATCATACGCCGTATCCTAAACTCCTTTTATATAACCTTCATATTGTCTTTTGTCACAACAGGTCTTGGAAATAATAGTGTTGCCAAACATATCTTTTGAAATATCAGTTTGGTACTTGGTCACACCTAGCATGACGGGAGTCACAGGAATCACCTCTACAATATTAACCCCCTCACTCTTAAGGATGCCCTACCTATTAACGAAATGATCGCAACCTTACCATCTAAGGAAAATACCATCGCAAAATTGAATGTCATGACCAAGAAAACCCATAAAAAGGGGAAAATATAGAAAATCCCATTATATAATGGGAATTACAACATTGCATAATATGTGACATAGTAGGCCATCCTACCCATATCTACCAAGAGCTCGACGAACTAAAACAACTCCTAAGCTCCGAAAGGAATATCGCCACAGCAAGTTCATGTAAAAAGGATCCAACCACAAAAAACTAAGCAGGGCATTATGTATCAACCATGCATGCGCTATATGTAGCAATTATGTGCATTACACCCATAATTTTCCTCAAATACCATGATATAAGGATGCCTTACATTCCATCGAAGAATCACATCAAGAGGATCCCTCCATGCAGTCAAATGGAAAAGAATCTCATGTCATATTATACATGCAGGAGGCACGACAGTCACCAAAAAGACCCCCATTAATCCCCCCTCCTCCTATCCAACAATGTGAACTCTATGATGAACGAGATCATTTCATCGCCGAATGTACAACCCTCGAATTGTTTCAACGATTATTTCCAGTTAATTTAGTATACCATGATGACCTTTTAGCCATACAACATTCGTGTTAGGTATGTGGTGGCGACCACCAATTATGCCATTGCCATTACATCCCTTGATTTCACATAGTGCTAATAGTTTACGCATGGTCGTAATTTTCCTCTACCCAGAATATGGCTTAGAAAAAAAATCCATGGATAGCTCAACAATGCAGGAGGATGTGACAAGTATGTCCATTCTCTTCCTATTAGCAGAAAAGTTGTCAGTCGGTGAACCCTTAATCACACACACCCGCCCTCCATAGAGAATACCAACTTGTGCATTGTGTAACACACACAACTATGTGGTCACCACATTCCTAGACCTAGAAGCGCTACACTGTTGGTACCCGATCACGTCACTAACTGAACAGGACGGGAACACCTAAGAGCGACATTATTGTCTAGTATGTCAAGGAAACCATCATGATCAGCGCTGCACTCATATCCCTTGACTCTTCCCACTAATTGACATCATTCATTCATTAGAAAAAAACCGCTATTATATCATCATTCCAAAGCTTAGAAAACCTAATGGAAGACAGATTTCCCCCAAGAAGCCTACCCCATTTCCATACCAACGCGTTGGACAAGTTAAAAAGGCGCTTTGACCTAGCATGACCCATGTCCATCCTAGGCTAGCATGCAAGCTATGCGACAAAATTCGCCACTAGGTCAATCAGTGTACAGAACTGACGCACCTCATGAACAAATTTCGCATGGTCTCCTCCCTCCCTCAAAGACATCTCTCTAACTAAGAGAATATCACACACTGTTATTTCTGGATCTGCTCACATTTTTACCATACAATGAAATTTGAACACCTCCATAAGATTTGAGCTATAAGAGAAGCATTAATTATACACTCCCCGAGAGAGCTAAACCTAACCAAAATAAAAACTTGGAAATGGTAGAAAATTAATCTCTCCCCTACGCCTGATCCTTTCTGAGCGTCCACTTCAGGGACAAAGAGTAGTGTTGATTCTCATACAATCTACTCAGTAGGCACAATGGTGCCATGCACCATTTTCATTGGCGATAACCATGAAACAGAGGCATGCCCATTAATGGAAAAAATCAGGCACCTCTACGCCAGACAACATCCAAATCCCAGAAAGTGATCAGCCTTATGAGGAACCTAGACTTGCTCCCACGTAAGCTGCCACGATGGAAATTCCTCCCCAACCAAACGCCGATGACATGATAAATCATGTACGATTCATCTCATAATGTATTAGAACCATGACTCGGGTTGTCTCCTTATCATGCATAGGTGTCGAGTGAGATGGAACTACGAGACTAGTTGTACCAACGACAGTGCAAACCAAATCCATTTGCGCCCAGTGGACCACGTCCGATTCAACCACATCAACAATGGAATGTTATTCATTTATGTCGACCAGCTCCATTAGGACTCAACCTCTTCCTCACGGCCTTACACAGACTCAATCCACCTTAGGATCCTTATTCCACTCAGATGAGGATATTATTGAGGCCATGATGGAGCCAGATTATCTATGGGATGTGATGCATCACCGCTCATTTTTTCCTCTTAAAAAAACATTCAGCCCTAACAAGACTAGAAACCAACAGATTTATTCAATTGAATCAAAATATTTCCTTCCATCAAGGAAATTCAATTGGTTTAGAAATCCCATTCTCGTGCCTGATGCGTTCGATGAAGGGAACATGTCAAACATTTCACCTGACATAAAGGTGAATATCCCTCGAAATCCTGAAAAAGTCGAAGAAATTTCACTAGGGGAAGCATGTTCACCAGAAGAGATAACCTCTTTCACCCTGTTATTGCAAGATAATTGAGATATCTTCACATGGGACTACTCTAAAATGTGAGGGCTTATCCCCACTATCGTAGAGCACCATATTGACACCTGGGCTGACCTACAACCAGTACGCCAGAAAAACCGTCAACTACACCCATCCAAGGCAGAAGCAATTAAACGAGAAATTGATAAGCTTCACAAAGTTGGGTTAATATACCCCATATCTTACACTTCATGAGTTTCCAACCCTATTCCTGTCATGAAAAAACAGGGCACCATGCACATTTGTACCTATTTTCATGATTTGAACAATGTATGTCCAAAGGAAAATTACCTTACCCCAATCATCAACCAAGTCATCGATGATTGTGCAGGACACGAGGCCCTATCCTTCATGGAAGGTTTCTCTAGGTATAATCAAACTCAAATATGTCACACCATCCAGTACAATACATCATTCACCGCCCCATGGGGCACATTCGTGTACTGGGTGATGTGATTTGGCCTAAAAAATGTTGGAGTCACTTTCAAGTGGGCCATGAATTATATCTTTCACAAATTGGCACACCTCATCCTTGCCTACTTGAACGATCTCACCGTCTGATCCAAGAAGTGATTAGATCATATTGAGGGTCAGCAACTAGTATTCCAATGATGCCGACAATACAACCTATTCTTAAACCCCTTCAAGTGTTTCGTTTGCCTCATAGTAGAATGAATTCTAGGTTTTATTTTGTCCCAACAAGGAATTAATGTGGACCCCCTCAAGGTCCAAGCTATCAAAGAGGTACCTCCAACTTGAACCCTCAAGCAACTACAAATCTTGCAGAGAAAGGCCAACTTTTTGAGACGTTTTGTCCCATAATATGCCACTTGCGCTCAAGGATTCCTACATCTGCTTCATCAAGACAACTCATTCAAATGGGATGATCAAGCCCAAAAACCATTTGAGGCACTAAAAGACACATTATCTTTAGCCCCGTTGATGAGTACCCTAGACTACAATAGGGAATACACCCTGTATCTATCAGCATCCAAGACCGGTTTGGCCATAGTATTGATCCAGGAAAGCTCTGATGTCAAGGAACATGTAATATATTACGTTAGAGAAACCTTATCAGGCCCCGCATTATGATATGAGCTTGAAGAAAATACTGCCCTATCATTAATACATGCAGTCCAGAAAATTCGCCACTACATTATATTAAGGATTACAATAGTCATTGAAGATATTAACCCCATCAAATACCTACTCATGCATCATTTAATGAGCCATAAGTATGCTCGTTGGATTGTCATTCTACAAGCATTTAATTTACATTTTTGCTCCCCTAAGAGCAAGAAGGCTTTAATTTTACCTGAGTTCCTCACAGACCTCCCAAATTAGACCAAAGGATCACCAGTCAACGATTTACTACCGTAAAAACATCTCTTCCTAGTAATGACCGAAAACCCTTGGTAAAAATATATTCTCTTATTTTTATGAACCCAAAATTTCAGACCCCAACTCACCTAGGATGACCATCGATGCATCTGCCACCAGGCCCCCCAATACCTCCTCATGAGAGATGTATTATACCGACGGGTCATACAAACCATCTTACGTTGACGCCACACCTACGACCAAGCTGAGCAAGCCCTTAATGACTGCCACAATACAACTTGTGGTGGCCACCTCTCTCGAATGGCCACCATCCAAAAAGTCCTGCGTGCAGGATATTTTTGGCCCACATTATTTCGTGATTGCATTTTAGCAGTCAAGAGGTGTGAGCGATTTCAACGCTTCACTTACAAGGAAAGAGCCACTCCCACTCCTGTGCACCACGTCATAATCATTGGTCCATTCTAAAAATGGGGGATCTACTTCATGACTTGTAATCCCACATCGTCAGATAACCACAAATACATTATTGTGCCAATTGGCTACTTCACCAAATGGGCTAAAGCCATGCCCACATACGACAATACAACAGAAACCGCTGCATGATTTATGTTTAACCATATCATTGCTCGGTCCAGTGTACCAAAAGAGTTAGTCTCTGACCATGGAAAACACTTCGAAAATGAAGTTTTCTAGGATCTATCCCACCACCTCAGATTCACACATGAATTTGCTTCACCATACTAACCCCAATCCAATGGATAGGTAGAAGTTGTGAACAAAGTACTCAAAACAATGTTCCAATGCATGGTGAATAACCACAAAAAAAACTGGTACCACATACTTTTCTCTATCCTATGGGCATACCGCATGGCAGTGAAAATAAAAATGTGATTCACACCCTTCCACTTTGTATACGAGGTCAAAGCCGTGATTCCCATTAAATGCAATATCCCAAACTTACACACCACCATTGAACTCCTCAATGACACCCAACCTCTAGAAAAACACTTAGTACAACTAGAGTTCGTCAACGAAATTCAAAAACAGTTGCTCTAGCACAACGAGGCTAATAAAAAGTGAGTGAAAGCATCATTCGATCAAAACATCACCCCTCGATCATTTACCAAGGGGGAGTTAGTCCTCTACTATGATGTCGCAAAAGAATCCCTAGGACCAGGAAAATACGAAACCTTGTGGAAATGTCCCTATATCATACAAAATTGTCTCCTAAAGGGGGTAAACATATTGATAGAGCCCGATGGAACATACCTGAGAAACCCCATCAACGATATTTACCTCAAGAAATTCTACCCATAAGGTCAAGAAGGCTCAACCCTAGAACTAATGTGCACAAACCAAAAAAAAACAATTTATCACACACTTATTACAAAAAATGATATTCTATCACAAATGGACCTTCATCCCAACCATTACTTTGGATTCGCTGATGGAGCATCATGGTGGTCTCAAAACTTAGTAGTAGTTGCTTGGGTCATCTACCACCCTAACTGATCATCATTCTTCACCAATGGAGTATGCATCGGATCAGCGATAAACAATCAAGAAGAATATGACACTATCATAGGGCTCATGTGCAATGTCTTCAATCAAGGAATTTTCCACTTTCATATCTACCTTGATTCCTAGTTAGTGGTTTCGCAGTTGAACCAAGAGTTTGAGGTACAGGATTCACATGTGTTTAGAAAATATTTGTGTGTAAAAAAATTAAGCTGTCAATTTCATCACATTACATTCACATATGTACGAAGAAATAGAAACAAGACAACATATCACATAGCTAACCACATCCTATAATGGAATGCATGTCAGATAAACCATCATACATAAAATTAAAAAACATAAAAAAACATAGATATCCATCAGCAACACACAACATCCATGAAAGCATAAACAATGGGCACATCATATAGAGTTGTAAGAAATACATCTCTCATATTTATACAAAAAAATATATGTCTGAGTACAAAATAATGAGTCATATATCTAACCCATACGTCAGCCAAAAATACAAATACACATGTCGTCAAAAATAAGGGAAGAATCCTCACAACGGGTGCTTTCCTTGTGTACAAAAAACTCTAGGGTTGCAACCCGCCAAGTTGGGCACCTGGACCCATGGCTTCTCTTGGTGCCAATACTAAGGCAGCTCTCAAAAATTAAGCTTCCACGTGACGTAAAGTCAGTCGATAGCCCCTCTCTCATGAAATCAGTGTCTCTAACCAGACGTCGTCTAAATCATCAACAAACCCACTGGTCGGCATACCCTGGGTCAGCCGGTCCACTCGGCCCCACATGTCTACCAAATCAATGGCTTAGGCCTCTGAGGAAACCAACTACTCTTCCATCTCTGCCATGCAGGCCTCCGCCGCCTCGGTGTGAGTAATCTCTCCAGCACACTCAGCAGCAGTCAAATTGCTACCCTCTCTAGATGGGCCAGCCCTGTCACCGGAAACTCCATCCTGGGGTTGCACCAGACCTCCTCCCTTCAGCCCGGCCAGGGCCAGAGCTCCTTGAACCCTTTGGTTTGGTTGGTGTCCTACCAACCAAGATGTAGGGTTCCCAACCTCACCAACATCTCCAAGAGTAAAAAAAAATATGTTAGTGTCATCACAATACACATAGAAATAATAAATACTCAACAAATGTAGAATAAAGTGCAAAAATCATACCTTCTGGACCCCAACCATATCAGGCAAGAAGACCCATATACAGTTCTCCTCAGAACTCCATATCAACATATGGATAAGGGAGGCGCATCTGAGGGTTGGCCTTAAACCAAGCCTGGGTGCTTGCATTCCAGTAACCTCCCACCACACCTCCCCCAATGTGAGGCATATTTCGAGCCCATCTCCTCATGCCAGGGTCTCGATGACCCCCCATAGGCACAACCACCATGTGCCGCAGCAGCACCACTCCCTTGTACATAGTGCTACAAAGGATGCTAACATAGGTGAATAACTTAGATCCATCGCAAACCTTCGCTAACTAAGCCACCAACCCGTCATAGAAGTGACGGTCAAAATCAAAGAAGTTCCCCACCATCAGCCGGTACAAGACACCTATCTACAGTCCTAATGCCCTGTGTAGTGAAGACTACCCTGAAAGTCTCACAATCATTGCCAAAGCACACTGCTCGTCAAAATATATCACTAATTGTATCAAAATTCACCCCTTTGTGATAGGTGCCTTCCTGTAATGAATATCTGCAAATTTCTAAATATAGACCCGCCCTAGAGGAAGTGGATAGGGGAGTGCCTCACCTTGAGGCCGTAGGCCTGTCAAAAAAAAATAGGCATCTTTAGACGGATAGCCAAGTCACATCATCGTAGCACCATCACTCTGTGCTATATGTTCTAGTATTGGACCAGGTAACGTAGTAAGCGATTCAGTGATCGCAGTAGGTCATTCTCAAGAAACTTGGGAAGAACCCACCAAGCCAACTGCTATCAAGCATTAGAATCTTGTGCCACAACCATGCAGAGCTCAGGCCAGTTTCTCTCCTTCCAAAAAATTCTATCACCAAGCAGACACACATCAGCGACATTAAAACACCAAAAAATTGAAAAATTTCCCAGGAAATTTTCCAAAAATAACCTTGGCTTTTCAGTGCACATGTTTCTCAAATAGGAACGATGACCGCGTGCTTGTAGCTTAGTCAAGCGCAAAGGCCACGTGCAAAAATAACCAATCAATGTAGAATTTTTGCGCAAATCCTCAGCTTCGTGCGGAGATTCCGCAGCTGTGTCTTGGTCGCCCGTGTGGTCAAGGAAAAAAATTTCTACGGTTCCGTATAAACCCATTTTGTATGGAAACCTACCCAGTTACATTGAAAAAATTAAATACATGAAGTTCTGGGGCCTACCTAACATTAGTTGTGTGAATCACAGGTGCACAAGCTGACCACAGTGGCAAGAAAATATCAGCAACAGCATCTGACCTCTCAAACTCTAAAACACTCAAATTTCACAAATGAGTTGAAATGAAACATATAGGCCTATATTTCGCCCTTTTCAAATTGTTTGAAGGACCATAATGAGAGCTCAAAGAACCCAATTGCAGAACCGAAAGAAGCATAGTGATCAACACCTCATAATGCTCAAAGAAAGCTCCATACATTCATGCCTCCGAAAAAATAATTTTTTCAGTTTCGACAAGTATGCCCTCTCTTATCCTTTGTTCATTCAGCACGTGTTTTTAATCATATTTGAATGAAAAATATGCTTTTTCTTGGGGTATTTTGTGGCAGATGTTTTACAACACAATAAACCATCTGTTGCACCATGCAACGAAGGTTCTAGAGTAGGTACCATTCTACCCTTAGCATGATAAAGTCCTAGAGAAACTGTTCATATCCTAACATCATTTCTCCACAAGAATCAACCATAGGTTCCAAACACCCGACCATGTTTATAATCTTCCCACCTTGCACATGATGAACATCCTCGTTGGTCGGTAGAGCCTCCCCCTCCATGGAATCCGTCACTCAAAGTAGACCATGATCAGAAAACTAGGACGCCATGGCCATACTACCTTTGTTTGAGAAGCACTTCATGCCCATTCATCCATCATGCATCAAGCCAATTTTTACCATATCGAGATAAAACCCCTTTCCTGAACTACCATTTTTGCAAGCAGATCGAATACCCACCACTGAATCTCACATTTGGACTACCATTCCCCCATCAACATATCCTATCTGTGATATTTTCCATCTGCTTCATCATCCCCACACCAAGACCAACCAATGGGGCCCCCACCCTCAGCAAAAACAACTTCCTCACATCATCGGTGAGTGAGCTTTTTTCATGTTTTTTGGGTACCCGTCTCTGTGTTTTATACAATCAAATCCCATTTTTTATTATTTTGGAAAGTGTACAAAGATTTCAAACGGAGAATATCCCGCACCCATCCATCTATTTTTCTCCGATGGTAGCAACCCCTAGTCACCCTTGGTCGGAGCATCACACCTTTCACACAAATCCACCACGACATTCATAACCAACATATACCAACCCTGGAAATCCTACCGACTCCAAGGATTACTTCATTAGAAATAGTTATGGCTACTGCCAAACTTCTTTTTTCATGTTTCAACCTTAGGCCACTGAACTCCCATCATCATTTTCAGTCATCCCTCACATGATGCCTATGTTAAAACTATCAAATCAAATGCCTTGTTCTCTTGCATCGATCACTCTCTCATTTGGTTGAGGCTTCATTTTTCTCGACTTCAACAACCATTCTCTAAAAAGGAAGTAGTACCTTGGATGTCTCCTCACCCCAATAGGGGCATCCTTGGGTGGCACTTTGGGAATCATAATTTCCCAGAGATTTCATAGATTCTCCTAACATTCGACTACAACACAAGCTTTCATGTCAATATGGTATCGTACTTTACAACCATTGCACTTTTCCCAGATTCGTTGAAGCCTCGTGCCATTATAATCATCTCTTTCAGCAATTCTTACACAGGAAGGTCCCAATAATACACCCATGCATACAATGAGAATTTATATTCCATACAAATATTATGCATGTGGGCACCACATTGCGTGTATTGTCAAAGAAAAAATGCCCCTAAGGGCATCATCAATCTTCGTCATCAACCAAATCAGAAGATCACTACCATATCAGTGATAGACAGAACCTTTATCTGTTAGATAGATTTGTTTAGCTAGCCAAAGAATTACGACTATGGGACATGCCCGCCTCGTAGAAAAACTTCATTTATTGTATCATACTATTTCTTGCAGGTTTCCAATACAACATGGTCACTCTTTTACCCACTATAAGGGGTCTCCAACCTTCGGTTGTATGTAGGTCTCTCTCTCTCTCTCTCAACACAGGTTACACATAATAGAAACTATAATGTTTTTTGGCTATATAGTTCTTCCTAGACCTCAAACATTTGAGGGAAAATCTTATCACTAGAAAATTGGAAAAGAAAAATTACATTATGAAATATCAAGAAGAAGTATTTATAGGGCTGAGAAACATTAGAAAGTCTAGAAAATTTAAAAATATCTAAGGTCAAGAGGCAAAATTTCCAATTGTGCACCAAAGACACATGCTAAATTCGCTCTGCGAGCATTTTTCTTTGATAGGTGTGATGGTTTGCGCGATTTTCCCTCAAAAAGCCATGCGTTCCTGGAAGTGGCGGAAGTCAATATCCGGGACCACTTGACACAATTCAGGACAAGATCCTCCACTTGAGGCCGCCTAAGGATTGCTGCCTAGATCCACCTTGAGACCTAAAGTGAGCACAGAAAGGAATCAACCCCCCACTCTTGGGTCACTATCCACAAGTGTACCAAGCTAGGGAAGAAGGATTTGAATTTTCCTATAAATTTCCACCATGAGAAGAACAAAAGGAGAACACATTATTATGATGGCCAAATTTCCCATGAAACAACTAGAAGTGTGTGATCCGAAGTAGCAAAAGAGTTATAGGATTTAGTTGTTGGCCACCAAAAAACTCCAATCCATCTCGAGAAGAGAGAGGCTTTGTAGAACCATCTCAAGGGTAAAGCCCTCCTTGGATTGGGTCTTAGGGCTCCATAGCTTTAAGGATCCTTTGACAAGTGTGTAACATTCTACTCTTCTTTACTAATAACGGTCAATAAGAGGGGATTATTCTGCCATTTGTATTATTGTCTCGTTTGACTCATTTGAGCTTGTGTTTTTGTTTTATTATAGTTGTGTTTCTTCTTCTTATTTGTAGCATATTGTGTTCCATAATTTAGTGTGTTTTTATATATTGGCTTGTGTTCACTAACATGCTAACCATATTTTCTTCTTGTGACCATTTCTTGTAGGTTGCAACCATTCCTACCAAGCACTGATGGTTTAATACACTTGTGCACTAAACACATCCTAACATATGCAATAACATAACTTGTTCTTCTTTCATGTAAAAAATATATTTCTTTTAAAAGAAATAAATATTCATGGAAAAATAAACACATTTCTTTTCCAAGGGATCAAACGCATACCATTTATTCTTTCATGCATGCAAAGGGACATTTCCATATCATCCAAAAGATCTAACCCAATAAATATATGTTTTCCATGCATGCAAGTGTATATGCTTCTCTAAATAATATTATATAATAAAACATGTGATTACTAGTTTTTCTCTCCAAGTATCTAATCCGGTAATCAATATAAATATATACTTTTCTCTTCTATTCTTTTTGAAGAATTATAACACAATAAATGCTTCCTTGCATACAAATATATTTATTTTCCAAGGAATTTAACACCCTAGTTATTATTTTTCCAAAATATAGCTAACTCACTAGCTATTATGCATGAGGTAAAAAATATTTTCTTATCATCTCACACGTCAGAGATATTTGTAATATTTCCTCAAGAAATACCATGAATAACAAATATTTCTCAAATAACACAACCAATTGTCTTTTATGCAAAGGTTTTATGTGAAATACTTCTCACAAAAGTTATTTATATCATTTTGCATGACTCAAGCCCATCATGCATGTAAAATCACATAATCAATTCTAGTAGATCAAATATACTAGATATTACTCATATGCACCTAAGCACATACTCTTTTCAAGACTCCAATATATCTCTTTAAACTTTCAATGCATATGCATGATGAGAACATACTTGGTAATATATTAAATTAAATAAATTAATTCCTTTTAAAGAATTATTAACATAATTATTATGTAAATATGTACATAAATAACTATTTTTATTTGGTTGAAAAATCAAATCGAAACACTCTGTTTTACTGAGTTTTTCCTGTTTTAGACAGTCACTTTGGATGGGGCTTACGAACATATGGAAAAAAAATTTGGAAACCAAAACAGGTTTTTGTTTGGAACATGTTTATTAACAATTACCACTCTCGTGTTTGTCACATGTGTCAGGGTTTGGAGTATTCAAATGAATCTTTGCAACCCATTTCCCCATATTTAAATATTAAATAATTTTTTCATCAAATTTGGACATGGTTTCCAAACAAATGGAAATGATTTTTGGAAAACCAAAATAGTTTTTTTTAATGGGTTCATTAAATTTAAACTCTCTCATTTTTTACACAGGTGTTACAATTTGGAATATTTGAACGAATCTTTGCAGCTCATTTTTCCATATTTAAATATTAAATAATTCTTTGTTTTTATCATCAATCTTGGAAATGGTTTTCCAGACATGGGAAATGAAATTTTAAATATTAAAGAGTATTTTGGTAATAACATCCTATTTAAAAAAAACCTCTTTCACTTTTTACATATCTATCCTCGTTTGGGAGATTCAATGACATATTTGGACCCTATTTTCCAATAACTCATGCAATTCACAAAATTATTTAGCCATGAATAGCTTCTATGAATTAAAAACACATGAAATATTCTAATAATTCAATGAATAAAACACTTATTCCTCTTTCCACGAAACTATATAGTGGTTTTATCAAGAAATAATCTTCATTATTTATCATAGGAACTTTTCCTTGCAAATAAATTCAATTATTATTTTCTCATGCCCCATATGAAAACAAAATAATTTTCAATGAACATAGTTACTTATCTTTTGATTCATTCTTGGAATCTCTTATTCATCTTCCTTGGCTCCATTCTCCATGTATTCTCTCATTCCTTCCTCTATTTTTCTCATAGGCTTACAATAAAAAGAATTAAGAAAATTGAATCATTTTTCTCAATGTTAAAAGCATTCCATAAAGCACCCATTTTTCCTAAATCACAAATTCACTCCATGAATATCTCATTCTTTTATTTTCAAAGTAAATTTTCTTTTACTTTATGAAAAAAATATCACTTATCCATAGTTTTTCCAAAACTATTACTCATTATTTCTAAAAATCATAAAAGGTACCAACTTGGAAATATAATGTATTTCCATAGAAGAATATAAATTTTTCTAAATAAAATAATTATGAAATAATTCTTCCAATATTATTATAATTAATAATTACAAGAATATTTTGTAATATCAATTTAAGAGTTAGTAATATTTAATTATTTAACAACCCTCATTTTATGAGAGTTTTTATGGTGGCTTACGCTAGGGATATTACAGTTGACATGCGAAGCTTTCTTCTAGGATAACCGAGTGAGGAGAGATCCATTGAACAACTTCATGACATTAACTTCCAACATTAGTTTCGTATCAAAAAAATTAATGGTAAAAAACTTATATGGGGAAATAAGTATTCAATTGCTGTAGAATTAGGGTTGTCATCAATTTTATCATTTTTTATGTTCATTAGAGAGCATCCGATATTTTTATCAAAGATATTGTTATTACAATCAATTGTTGAACTCCATAATGCATGAAGTCATAAGAGAGATATAAAATATTTTGGATACTTGCAAAAAATAAAAAGATGTATTAGATATACATCTGAGTACTTTGATGTTGCAGATTCAATTTGGTGGGAGTCTTTCGAAGACTCCATTTATTTGGCATTAAAATATGCCAATTAAACATGAAAAAAGACACATTGTTGAAAAACAAAAACCTGAAGGTACTATTAATTCACCACGGGTAGAGGAAATAAAAATATATATTTTTTCTATAATATCATGTGAACAACATGAAGCCATCAAAGAACTTTACAGGGGTTATTGGCATGATGTTAAGGAGGTTTTTTGCGATAGCATTAGTAGTATATGGAGATCCACCTGGCTTTCCATTCTGCGTTTCGAAGGTAATAAAAGTAATTAACGAAAATGAAGATATTACAGTTGTTGAATTACATTGGTATGCCACAAATACACATCCATTCAATATTGTGTACAAGCCAGAGATGATCGTTGATAAACAAATTGTAAGAACAAGAAATAGAAAGGGTACAAATATAAATTGTCCCTACAGAAACCTCTTGAAATTGGAGGAAGTTGACATACCTGTTTATGACTTCATTTTAAAAAAGAGAAGAACTCTTCAATTTAGGACCATAGATATTTTGAAGAGGTTGCTACCAGAAGAAACAATGTTCAGATGAGAGTCCTATGGAACTAGCAGTAGATATAGATGAATTTTGAAACCTAAAATGGTGGGATTTCATGTTGACTCGGATAGGACACTGGTTGATGAAATAAAAGAATATGGATCATCTTCATATGCATCTATTCATTCATATGAAGATGTACATTTTGATGGTGTGCCAAAACGTATGAGTGATTTTGAATAAATGTCTAAGAAATTTTATGTATATGATGTTTGCATGGTAACTTGAAATAAATATTTTGACTTCCATATGATCTTACATGAAGCTACGAGTCATTTCTATGTTTGTTGGATTATATGTTTCGATTATAAAGAATTAAACACTTTAGAATATCCACAATGCAACAATGAATTATAAAAGTAATTTATGTTATATTAAATCTACCAAAGTTTATATTTTGATTAAAACCTATAAAATATTATAAATTAATGTTGAGTTTTTAGATTACAGAGTGATATTACCATGATATTACTATTGTTATCATTTGGTATAAGATAATTTTAAAAATTTCTAAATTTTAATGCCTCATTAAAAGGGGACACTTCGTTTTGATGGTTGATTTTTTTGTTTTTGTTGCAATAAGATAAGTTTTCTTGGGCTAAGATTTGAAAAGAGCTATACTTTTAGCCTTTAAAATAAACATTACTCTTGGAATATTAAATATTCATTTACTTGCTCATTTAAAAAAAAAATTTAGTCAAATAATTTTTCCATAATTTCTTGGTTGACGTATGTTAAAAAATTAAGTTTTTTAATTCAATGGTTGAAAATTTGTCAAAATATTAAGGTTTTTGAGTTATGATATTTTACCTTTAATCCTATGGTTGAAAATAATTACAATTTTAGGGTTTTTTAGAGTCAATATATTTTATATTTAACAATATGGATGAAATTTGTTGGAATTTTAAGGTTTTCAGGCATGATATTTTATCTTTGACATCATGTCTGAGAATTGTTGGAATTTTACGGTTTTTCAAAGTCCTAATACTTTACCATTAATTTCATTGCTAGAAAGTGTCAAAATTGTAATGCGTTTTTTTTATTATTATTCCAACATCCACACTTTTTGTTTTTAGGGTGTTTTTTCATCCTTTTTGCAAAAAAAAAAAAAGGTTTTTAAAAAGTGTTGAAAATTTACCCTAAGAAGAACATTGTTCTGGAATACACACTTTTCATTTTTTGGTTGTTTTTTCATGTGTTTTGGGAACTTCTGGGCTAGAGTTCCCCTTTTGAGGGAATAATTATTGTTTGATCGGTAAATTTAGTTATTAATTTCTAGAATTAACGACCAAATAAACAATGAAATATACTACTACATGATCACCTGAGAAAACCAATTAATGATCAAAGAATTATGAAAAAAATGTTGGTCACGTTATAATAAACTATAAATGAGCTATTAATAGTCATATATAATGCAAATTTTAGTCATCATTTGAAACCAATTAATGAACAAAGAAATATGACTATATTTTGGCTGTGTCATAATATAGTGTAAATTAGTTGCTATTAGTCATATATATGTAAAATTTAGTCATCATTTGTAATCACAAAGTCATAATTTACAATAGGCATTTATATTTTCTGGTAGTTTAATATTTATATTATAACAGATTCATTTAGTAGTTTATATTCATTTCTTTTTATTTCATTTATAATCGTTATAAGAAAATTATTTAGTCATTGCATATTAATATTATTTTTTTCATCATTAATCAATATAAAGCACTAATTTAGTAGATTTAGATTGATTTTATGTGTTCATTATTAATCATTAAAAATTAATTAGTATGATTTTGTGACTAAATAAAAAAATTGTCATACAATGTACATATTCATCTAATATGAAAAAAAAAAATTACAGATGTTAATTACAATAAAAATAATATCAACTACAACTATAAATAATTTCAACCATTTAAGTTATAGTATATGAAATGTCAAATATTAAAATATGATTTTCCAATTTAATATTGGTGGGGGTATAATTTACACATGAATTTTTTTTTGTCACTTCAAAACAATATCATTGTGCTTTCTAGGCATTGCAATTGAATTCACCAACTCTAGAGACTTGACTAGAAGTCAGTATTTGTGTGTATCATATAGGATATTGGATTTAAGGGTA
This sequence comes from Pinus albicaulis, assembly GCA_034641835.2. NCBI lineage: Eukaryota > Viridiplantae > Streptophyta > Pinopsida > Pinales > Pinaceae > Pinus > Pinus albicaulis. The sequence goes on along the minus strand of CM076583.1, from coordinate 209,603,569 downwards.
TCATTAGACTCGTTTTCTTCTCTCTCTTTTTTCATTTTTCACTCCAGTGTTATTTTTCTCCTCTTTCTTCAATTCCCGCTTCTTACGAGCAATACTCACCTCCTGTACTAACAATGAAAAAATATACAATGAAAATTATAAGACATGAAAGATGATAAACATTAGAATATACACTAAAGGACACTTTAAAGGATTTATATGACATACATATACATAAACATCACCAATTTCAATGGAAATTTCCCCTATAAAATAAAGAAACTAGAAAACGTTTTCTTTAGTTGGGCAACAATGGCCACTATGTGGCTAGATGGCTTGTAAACATTGAAAATAAAACATTACCCTTGAAAATAAGACTTTACGAACTTAATATTCAACATTTTAGAAAATATTAGGCAGAATCATGTCAACTAAGTTCGATGCTAAAATGTTCAGGTTATAGATAGCATGTGAAAATAGAGCCACACATGTCACTACTAATTTGTATATTGGAATTTTCTACATATAGTTTTTAATTTATTTGCTTCAAATCATATGTGTGAAGATGAAACTATTTGAAATAAAAAACACTTTATTGAAAATTTATATATTTAAAATTTTGATGATATTTTTATTTTAAAATAAATTGATAGATTTGAAATGGTCTTTAGCTATAGTTCCGTTAGAAATGTGGTTATTTGAAAATTATTTTAAATTATTTACCATTTTTTTTTCTAAGTAAGTTTAAATCTATTAATGAAACATATGATATAGAAAGTTCAAGGCTTCAGAGGTGCCAAACAGTCAGCAAGATAACAAAACTTGAACCGCTCTGGAGGGGAAACCGGCCCGAGAATCGTTTGAGAGCTACCTTGGTAGAGGAAACCAGCTTTGACATACCAAAATTGAGCCAAAAAACTGAGCTGCCCACAAGGGGAAACCGACCCGAACATTGTTTTAGAGCTGCCTCGACAGAGGAAACCAGCTTTGACGTACCAAAATTTGCTGCAATTAGAAACAGCAAAATGACTAAGAGACTAGACATAGTTACTTGTGCAAAGACAGATGCGCTAGAGCCCATAGTCACCTGAGGGCGATTCTTCTTCAATTCTGCACCAGCAACCATCCTCGTCGTCAGGGATCGGGCCACTTTGAATTGAAGCAACCCCTGCTTCACGAACACCTACCTGCATCCCAAGGTCATGGAGGATACTCGAGCTGCAGTCACCAACTTTGTGGGAGGATCCTTTGTCCAAAGGCTGAGAGGCTTGCGGAGCGATGGGAGGGGCCGAAAGATTAGCAGGTTGCACTGAAGGAGGGGGGACAGGAATAACTTCAGGGATTTCCTTGAATGAAACCGAGACTGTCGCAATAACCAAGGGGCGAGTGGAATTGCACTGATAATGAAAGATGGCGGTGGACGGGTTACGAATAGAAGCAGAGACAGCAGGCCGTGGTTCAAGAGGCGGCCGAGAGGCAGAGGTGCCATGCCTTGGGGAGGAAGGGGGACGATGTCCATGACCTCTGCCACGTTGACTGCAGGAAGGGGAAAAGTTTCCACTAAGACTCTGAGAGGAGGACGACAGAGAGATAGAGGATGGGGAGCGACAATGTCTAGAGGTGCTGGGTCGGGGGCTGCCCAGATGGCATCTCAGTCGATGCCTAAGTCGCGGCATTGCAGCACTGAAATGGTAAGAGAAAGCGTAATTGACAGGAAGCACCAGAGGGGGGAGGGGAGTAAAGAGGTTGGGCGGAGAAGCAAAGCGCAGGGAGCAGAAGGGACTGTGCGAGTGATGGAAGCTAGGGATGAAGTTAACACAGCAACCCAGAGGGAAACGCCTGCCAACAGAAGTGCGGAGGCTGGGCACGTCAGCTTCCAGAGAGAAACTGGAACCAACGAGCAGGAGTGGCAGCGACATGGAGACAACCACAGCAAAACCATACCATGAACCCTGGAACCGCGTCGAAAGGCAGGGATGAAGAACCAGGTGAATACATTTTGAAGCGATTGTCATCTTGGCCTCCCCACCGGCATGAATGCCGCGCAGGGTGACGGCCTGGTGAATTTATTATACCAAGGGAGAATAAATGCAGTCTGTGGGTGGCCATGTGGCCATGCCACACGCCATCCCACCGACTCGCTCCCTCAGATCATCAATAAACACCCGCATTTGGGGAAATTATTTACCAATTAAACTTATATAATTTGACTAATTAAATAAAATCAAATATATCTTTAAATAAATGTTTATAGGTAAAATTATAATTATTGTTTTAATTAAAAATTAAATAACATTTTAGTCTGTGGGGTTTTGGTTAAACGATGATGATGTGGGCTGTTATAGCACTCATCACAAGTTCAATTCCCTTCCTCGATCGGGGTGATGTATCTATACATGTTTTTTTTTTCTGAGTAGGACTAATTCTATTAAGGAAAAAAAAACATATGGTACAATCAGAGCTTTGCAGAAAAGCAAGGTAAAGAAGCAAGGCAGCCGGAAATGATGAATTATCAACCTCGGTCCCAAAAACAACCATGGAAAAACCAGGAGGCAACAAGGTGAACTGAAAAACAGAGAGCTATACAAAGGGGTCTACCCAGAGTGGGTAGAAACATCCATATGACATTTTTTCACTTTCTTCTTGCTAACTTTAACCCAGCCATTGTGACATGGCTGGACAGGAACTAGTTGTTGATTGTTCTGCGCTGAAGGAGAGGTCTCCTTATCTGAATCAGAGGAGGAGGGCTCATGCGTGCGTTTCTGCGTGATCAGAGATGCCAAAGGAACCTCAGGGCAGGCCAAGGGGGAGTCCTTCACGTGTCCAACATTTTTTTCATCTGCTTCTATTTCTTCCTCATCCGAGCTGAAGGAGTCTATATCATCCATGGGGGGTGGGTCACATGGTTTCCAGCTCTTCGATTTGGATTTACCTCTTTTATTCTTCCCTTTGTTGAGAAACATAGCACAGGAGTTTTGGAGGTGTCTTGTTTGATGGCAGTGGCGGCACCGGAAGGCAGTGTTCTCATAGTCCAAGGTTTGGGTCCAATGAAAGTCCCCAATTTTGAGATTGATATGATCTGGTAGCCCTTTGCTGATGTCTATTTCTGCAGAAATTTTGCCAAAGGTGTAAATTCCTTTCTCCCCTCTTGAGGTATCCGTGGCCAAGAAGCGACCTAAGGTATTCCCAATCCCCCGGAGGACTGCGAAGTGCCAGAGGTGCGCAGGGAGGTTTGGTAGTCTGACCCAAATGGGAAGCTTGGTGATGACAGTTGTGGAAGGGTCAAAATCTGGAAACCATGGGGTGAGGAAGAGCCCCGCCGATCCCCAGAACCAGGGGCCTCCGGTAAGAGCTTTCTGATAATCTTCATTGAAGGCAAGGACCACAATGAAGAAGCTTTTCAAACAAAACAAGACCTTGCAGTTGTTGGTCCAGTTGGAATGGATCCACTTGTAGAGATCTTCTGATCGAGGCCACAGTCCATTAAACCTGCAAATGAGGGCTTTTTCTGCAAACCTCTGAAATTGATCATCCAATGTTGGATGAGAGATTTCAATAGAGGGGGTTTCCTCTATTTTGTCCACCAAGAAAGGCTTGGGGACCCCAGCTGGTTGAGCGGCTCGCTTAGAGGGCTGCGAATGAATCCCATCCTTATAAGAGAAGGCCGGAGCCGCGGAGGTTTGCCCAGGAGCTCCTCCTCTCAGGCGTAGGGAAAGCAAAATTGAAGCATCTTTTTTTATATTGTAATGGGACAGAGGGAGGGGATTCTCGAGTTGTTTACCTCTATAGAGCAATCGCAGGATATCTGAGGGGATCCCCAAACTGAGTTTGAGATCTTGCAGAAGATCCTGCACCAGGTCCGTGGCTTGTACCCAGAGCAACTTTGTTCCCCCGGATAAAAGGGAGATCTAGATCTGGTAAGCGGAGGATGAAGAGTCTGAAAACTGATGCTCTTCACTTAGAACCTTCTTCTGAGCTGTGCATGTTCCTTGTGTCCCGAGACCCAGAAGGCTGTTGGCGTTGAAAACCTCTAGGTGAAGAATAAAGCTCTCCGGGGGTAGTCTACGATCCCATTTGCCTTGAAGGGCATGTCTCCTTGCTGCAGGATCTTCGCAAGCAGGGGTAGCTTCAAGATCCACAGTTTGAGCACAGAAGGCAGCCGAATGGGAGGGCAAGGTCTGCAACCAGATCAAAGTCGGGCAAGAGAGGCCTTTAGCGGCGGCGGCAATGAGACCCGCTGGATCTTCTCGCTCTATTGTGGTGTCTGCGACGGTAGGAGAGCCAAACAAGGCTGCTGTTAAGTCGGCGGCGGAGGGAGAGCCGAACAGGGCCAAGGTTGAGACAGCATCGGCGGCCTCCAAGCGAGCAAAGTAAAACCTAGCGTAATCCATCTCGTCTCCTATCTATACATGTTGATGAAAATGGAGTAAAAAAAAGAAAGAGAAAAAATGTGAAAAATGAAACGAACTACCAAGCTTACAAAAAAGAAAATAAAATTAAATAACATTTTAAATATACAAATATTTTAATAAATTTATTGTAATATTTTATCCGAACTTAACTAATTGTAAAATATCTCACTACTTTCAACACATCAACCAAATTCTATATTGCTAAAACGTTAATCAAAATTCATTTTAAAATCATTCAAGGTCTCCATATGTAGCAAGAAGAGTGTAGCCAAGAGGATTCTAGAAATTTTAGAATGATCTCAAGGGCAGCGTAAATTTGGCTATGTCTCTTTTATAAACATCAACGCAAAGCTCCTCTCATAGCGTGACAATAACATCACACCATGCTACACTCAAAAAAGGACCTGTAAACTTTAGGAGCTTGCTTTTATTTTCTTTGTAAATAACGATTTAAATATTGAAATTCTAACTATTATAATGGAGTGCATAGATGGAAAACCTGAGGTGTAATGGACTACTTACCAAGCACTATGTTTCAATGTCATATTTCAGTACGCGGTAACATTCTGATCGTTCTTTGGGAGGAATGGATATGAAGGTAGCCACATTGAATAGTTCGAATTTGAGAAAAAAAACCTCACTGTTTCCGAGTTGATATCACTTGAGAAAGGAATAAACAAGTTGAATGTAGGAATTGCTAGAAAAACCATTACATTTGGAATTGGATCCTCTTCGAAGAAAGATAAATTAAGAATGTGACCCCGGATTTACTATAATTGATCAATTCCTCCCAAAGCGTGGGGTCAACCTCTCTCAAATCTCACTCGATAAAAATAACGGTTTTTAATGCAAGAAACAACACAGCCGATATTAAAGTGAATTTATCAATTATAGGACCAAAGTCATTCGAAATCAAAAGAAACTACGGTTTTACTTTTCTGTATAAATTGAAGGTATCGTATATTGGAAAATTAACCAGGACTTTAAAAATATATGGAAATAAATGTTTTTCATGTAAAATGTAGGAATTTAGCAGCACAATAACACTTATTTTCTCTTCCTTCTATATATCGAATATATGGCATTTTATTCTAATATAGAGGGTAAGTTACATTCAAAATTATAAAATTATTTGGTGAAGATCACATAGTCTCCAAACATTGTAAATTAATATGGAATCTAATTACATTCCATATTATATCAAGTGGTTTCACTCAATGGGTCTTTAAAATATCACATGCACTCGTGGTATATTAAATAATATTCTTAATTTGACTACATATTGGAAAATATTTCTAAAAATCACATTATTTTACTCACTACTGAGATGAATCCAATACGTCTTCCCAATTTAAAAAACACCTAATTTCACTAGACATTGTAAATATCAATTTTTTCATTAACATTTTACACCCCTTTTTCCTTTTTCATTAACTTTGTGCTCCATTTTTTATGCCTTCCAATATCAAAGTCCTTTACCCCTTATTATATGCTCAATATATTATGTCATTTTCTCATTAATATATATCCCCAAATATGAATGTATGTGGTATGGTAATTCTCCCCAACTGAAGTCCCCATGGTATTATATCAAACTATGAGGAGGAACTAGCACAAAAGACAAATAAAAACACGTAATTGATATTATGACTAATTAAATCATAAAATTCTTTGGAAAATACCACATAGACTCCAAACATAATGTAAACTAATGTGGAAGAAAATAATATTCCATATTAAACAAGACTAAGAAAAAGAACTGGAGTAAAATCCAAATAAAAAGACACTTCATAGTACAACTACTTAAGTGTTTTTCTTAAGTGGTAAGTGTAAGAACATTCAATATCTCATTTCTAGCCTATCATATCAGTAGTAAAAATGATGAAATTAGTGACTAGGTGACCAAAAATGCTACCCACCACAATTATTTGAACTGAATTACTACTAAATTTGAGCAATTTTAAGCGACCGAACTAAAAATGACTAAATTAAATGACTAATTTAATATAGGGATAAAATATATGACTAGATAAGAAATGATCAAACTAAAACCGACTAACTTAAATTACTAATTTATTCTAAAACTAAAATATATGACTAGATAATAAGTGTTAAAAGAAAAAATGAGGAACGTAAATGAGTGCTATAGTCCAAGAATACAAATATGACCAATTAACAAGTATAACAATTATATGAATTAGTCATTGAAACTAATCATTGTTAATTGTGTCACTCCGGAAATGGAAAATTACAATTTTTATATTGAAGTGTTACATTTCACTATATTTTAACAGTGCGGATGGATTCAAAGACTCCATGGTCTCTGAATCAAACTGTACCATTAATATTTAGAGAGAAAGGATTCTCTAAATCCATCTACTATTAAAATTTAGGTAGATGAATTCAATGACCCCTTAGAAGAGTCAATGAATCCATTTATAATGGTAAAATTATGATAGTTTATACAATATATAATTTTATTGTTTTTTTGTCAAGTTGTCTCTGATCCTCCAGGATTGACCTGTAACTCGAGGAGTCGTGATGCAAGGGCATCTAATTAGCCATCAAAGTCACCCAGGGATCATACCCGACCTAGGCCACACCAACCCTTAGCTGGATAGTTTTTTAGCATGTCTCCTTCTCATACCATAAGGCACAACCACCCCTTGTGAGGTTTGATCTCGGGTCGTCATGTTGATGTGACCTATCCTCAACTGGTTGTGCTAGTGAGACTTGAAATTATACAATATATATAATGAAAAATATGGATTATCCAAATTCTGAACCTCCAAACTTCTACCACAACGATCTATAAATTATCAATATATATAATATTACAATATATAATAGTTTTATTTCCCTTTTACAATGTTATTATTATTATTATCCAATTTTAAGGTCATGACCCATCCAAACTCAAAATTCGTGTATGAGACCGCCTTGTTTTTGAGATAAGGGACGCATCTCCGGGAAACGATTTGACTACTAAGTCTATGAAAGAATACATACTCTACCCCCATCTAGTTTCAAACATGTGACCACTTAGGAGGAAACACATGGTTTTATCCATTAGGCCCACTCAAGCTGTACAATAATTTATAAAATATAATTTAATTTTATATTATTCCTTCTTCTCAGTACCATTGTACCATTGGTTTATTACAATATATAATAGTTATAATATATAATTATTTTATAATATATATTTGTTTTAATATATAATATATCGTTTACCATGAAAAAATATAAAAACTTAAAGAGAATCAACACACATAAAAAACACCGAAGATAAAATACTTACAAAAATGCCATGAGAGAGAGAGCCTCACTCTTTTCCTCACGTATTCTCATTATTAAAATGATGATTATAATACATATAGAAACATGAGGAAGTTTGTCTCAATATAGTGCGTCTATATTGGACACTTTCGTTGAGAAAATCTCTCAACCACACACTAGGCTAGGAGCCTAACTATTTGGACACAATCTCTCAACCAACAAGGCCTAAACTCACTCAAAACTATGTGGAAGAAACCCAATCTATAAATGTAGGATTAAATCCCAACTTTCATGATAATAATCTATTTAATAATTTTGGACTTAGAATTGTTTTACTCACATGAGAGCGAGGCTAACATCCCCTCCCCCCCCCCCCCTAGTCAATCATAAGTCCAAAATAAAAACTAGGAACCATCTTCCAAGTTCTCAAGCTGAAACTATTGATCCTCAAAAAACCTGCTTGAAAAAAACCACCAAAGTTTGGTGCTGAAAAAATTTCAATCTAAAGAGAACATGAGTCAGCTGCAAGTCTGATTCACCTCTGAATTTTTCTTGACAAATACATCATGTGCCAAGCTAAAAAAAGATCCATCTATCCTTTTCTTGGAATCAACATCGTTTGTCCACTAAGAAAATGTTGATGACACCCACTAGTGACTATTCTTATGTTGAAACTGCCCATTGGCAACCCAATGATCGCCTAATAGCTGATGATGATTTTCCACTAGCTGATGATGTAAAAAAAAAATCACTACTAATTTTGTTGATGTTGTCGGAAATTGCTCACTAATTTTGTTGATGTTGTCGAAAACTGCTCACTATTTATTTTGTTGTTGATCGCCTACTGGTGAATTTGTTGATGCCCACTGGTGGATGAAGATGCCCACTGGATGCTTTTGTTGATGTTTTCGAAAGTTTCATTTTGACAACCACCTTCAATTTCATTATCATTTACCCCCTTTAATAGTTGAAAGGATATACAATCATCTACATTTGATTTATGAACTCCCCCCGTTCAGTTGTAGGAGAGTTTTACCATTTGGATTATACTGTAAAATTTTTCTTCATGTGAGACTGAATCTGTCAATAACACGAAGACAATGGTTTGAATGTAGATGACCACTTCAAAGGATGAATCCATGCATAGTTAATCTTCACTCTGGGTGGTTAATTTCACGTACTACATCTTTCTGATGAATGGTTTTTCTTTCCACAATGGTGACAAGGATGGATGTCAAAACATGTACTCTCCATATGGCCATTTCACTTATAATGGTTACACTTATTATAGCACTATCTAGAAATAATGCACTTATAAACTATATTGGTTTTGAGGAAACTTAGATATACAAACTATTTTCTTTGATCTAACCTAAGACATGTCGATATTTGGTGAAAGAATTTTCTTCCAACGGTCTCATCACTTTCTTTGAAAGATCATATTGTTTTTCTTCTTCACACCTATTGTTGCTACTAACATTCTTCCCTCGATTTATTAAATATTTTGTATCACACTGGGCATCAATCACTAACAGTTCATCGGTTTGGAAAGCTTCATCAAACTGATACATTTCATCTTTGGTACTACTCGTTGGATCATTAAGTAGTATAAATGGATAGATAAGATCACTTGTGTTGCAACTAACATCAACTTCATTCATTAGATATTCTACGTCACAACATTCATTACTATGTTGAATAAGGTCACTTGTATCACAACTTTCATTTGGTGTTTGGATGAGGTCTTCAGTGTCGGAACTTGCATCTAACTTCTCTATACACTGTGCAACAAGTAGATCTTGTTTTTCACTTAATTTAATTTGGAGTGTGCTAATGAATTTCTCTTTCATTTCAAGCTCAATTTGAAAGACTTTGGGTGCTCCTAATGTGTTCATCATTTGGTTGATTAAGTTTTGATTCTAATTCAACTTCCATTCCAATAACTCAATTGTATTATGTACCTCATGATTGCACTTTTTCAACTCTTTAATTTCCAACTCTACACTTTGAATACATTTTCCACCTTTGCCCATTTTGACACTCTCGCTTGTACTGGCTCTAATCCAGGTGTATATTGGTGGCCACACAGCTATTCCACTTCGGTCTCCACCTTTTTTTCTTTATTTTTTTCAACTTCCTTAATAATAGCATAGTTTACTATTTTTGGCAGTTTTTCAGGTCTTAAAATTCTGGAGCTATTTTGAGGCCCTAAACGAAGTTTTTGGGAAAACGAGGAGAAACATGGGTCTACAACCCATGTTTCTCACTCAGAAGTTATATTCCTTGGATAGATATATCTAACTAGGTATGTGTTACACTGAAATTTGTCACCATGACGTTTTAGTGTCTATATAGGTTCATCATTACTCATATACTACTCCCTTAGAAGTCTAGAACATCAAAGTTCCTAAAATCAAGCCTTGAAATTGAGAGAAAAGCTCATAAAAGTCTTAAAAACACTTGTACCGCACTTTCTCTTAACATTGCCTACAGTGCCGCACCTTTTTGTTCTAAAGCATGCGGAGCTAAACACACTTTTTCTTCAGTAAGGGTGTAGGCCCCTGTACAAGGTAAAATAAAGGCGGAAAGTAACATTTAGAAGCCTAGACTTCAAATCTGGAAGCTTCTAGAAACAATTATCCGGTTGAAGGTTCACTCCTATAATGTGTGTTCATTCCTCCATTATGGGAGCTTACCCCTTGATTTATGGAGCTCAATCCCTTCAAAAGAGCATTCTATCCCTTCTTATGTGGAACCATAACCTTCTCTCTTTTCCTATAAATTAAAGCCATAGTTTAGCTTCAAGGGAGTTTAGGGACTGAGTTAGTGAGAAGACTTTGAGGATTTGTGAGGAGAAATGTTGTATAGACTCATACTCTCTTAACTAATCATTATGTGGGAATGATTACACACCCATGTGTATTTTAGCTGAGAGAGTGCAAAGCTTGTTTGAGTAAAGGAAATGCCTGTTTCGGACCCCAAGAAGGCCTGTACGACATCATGGCGGACACGGTTGTAAGGCTCTTATTTATTAAAGATAATACGAATGAATACCGTTTTCTCAATGAGTTCTTTAATTAAGTAGCTTTTTTATCATGTTTTATCAATGAGTTATTTAATTAATTAGCTTATTCCTTCAATTCCTTGATCATCTTGATAGATATATAATTCATGAATTAGTTCATCCTATGCAGGTGCTATTGATTTTTTCATGTTTGTGATTGCAGATCTTTGAAGATGACTCTTTCAAGAAACTAGAAAGAAGATTATTACAAATAGCATTGGACTATCGGTAGGTCTTCAAAACCCCTGTTGTAGCTAATTAATGAATCAAATATTATCTAAAGAAAATAGTCTTTTCTTGTCTATTTGTTGCTAGCTGTCCATAGGACACTTGGAAGGTTTGTCTTGTCTGTAAGAACGACTTATCTGACCAACAAAATGGCGACTCCGCTAGGGAATGGATCTTGAACTTTGATTTATTTTATTTTTGACTTATGAATTTATTTTTCTGATTTTTATTAGTTTATACTCGCTTGGGTAGTTTATCCCTGTAGAATCCCTGAGAAATGTTTTAAGAGATTTTTATTTTTCTCTTACTTTTCTGGTATCCTCATTTTTCTTTTAGAAACAGTGCGGGTATCTCCGCTCTTTTCTTGTATAAACAGTGCGGGACCACACCTGTTTACACTGGAAACTGCGAACCCTGTGAAAATTTTTAGAAAACCTTAAAATTATCTTTTCTGGATCAATTTATTAGATTCTCGGTGTATACCCAGACTTATATTTTTGGTTAGAAAGCTTTGATTGAGAGTTTGCTTCAATAGTTTTAAGTTTTGAATGATTTTCTTAAGGATCTACATGTTATTGTGATTTCTGTTTTTTCTTTATCCCACTCAAAGATTAGAAACCTTGGTATACCTTTAGATCACTGGTATTTCCTTGCTTTCTTGTTGAGTTTGACTTCATAGCAAAAATTGTTTTATGAGATTTAGATCTCATTTTCTCATTTGCAAATCTTTAAAAAAAAATTGTTTGATAAGTTTGGAATTTCACTTAAAAACCAAAATTGGATCTTTTTTGAGTTCTTGCTAATCTAAGCAAAGAATTTCTTAGTTAGATAACAAGCTAAGCAAAACATCTTCAAAATATTTAAAGTTTTAATTCAGATTTAGTCTTCAGAGTTTTTAGATCTCAAAATTAGTGTTTTTAGTTTTGAGTGATTATTTCTAGAAAATTGTAGTTTTGTTTTGGAGAAAATTTTGTTTGTAGTTTCGATCTTGAATGATAAAGGGATTTCTTATTGAGAAATTGATCATTTTGAGTTCTCATGAAATTAGATTTATTTTCATTTATTCTTATTCAAAGGAAAGAATTTTTTTAAAATATTGCATTTTCTCAACTCTTTCATTTAGATAGAATTCATTGAAAGGAAAGGAATTATTTCTCATATAAGATGCATTTTTAGTGTGTTTTTGAGTTGGGTCACTACGTATCATCAGTTCCACTTTCGCACCTATTGTCCTAAGAAATAGCCTATTAAAATCAACGCTTAAATTAAAATCAATCTAGTAATTTTTATATTTCTAGGGCCCTTTTCACAAATATAGCTTAAACTAGTGTCTTGGAGTAGGGAGTAATTAACTCTCCAAGACAATTAAAACAAACAAGTAGTTGATCTTGCGGTAGGAAAAAACCAATATTTGCTTGTATGCTCTGGGAAGCTCCTCCTAAAGGAGTCAAGCACGAGGTCATATCCGAACCAGTGGGATAATCAATTCTATCTCATTGCGAACGATAGAAGATGTGCACGTATTAACAACGATAAAACTCAGATAGACCATTGTCGAGGAGCTTGGGGTCACTTTTCGGTATACCTTGGATTATTTCAAGGAGCCTTCAAGGGGATTGAGCTTTGTTACTCTGCCCTTGCATGTATGTCGGATCATAAACTGTTCCCCCAAGTATATTAGTTCCTGTTGGTAACCTTAGTGGCCATAATATTTACGATTCTTTCCTAAGGTGACAGTGGAGGAAAGATCCCACTGTCCCTGGAGAAGACATCGACTAGACTCCCATTGAATCTCCAGAGGGTTATCTTCACTCGAGATGGTTTAAGTGGAGAAACTTGCACCGGTTTGTTTCATTAAGCAAGTTTTCAGCGTAACTGTTCCAACCGCCCTTTCTACATTAAAATAATACAATGTTGGATTTCATCACCAACTAGTGTTTTTAGTGTCGAAAGTTACTATTTGTGTGTGATTTGATATCCTAGATTTTTAAGCATGTGATTCATTTGTTTGTTTCCTTAGCGACTTTAGGAGTTTTCATTGAAATTTTATTTTCTTCCGTGTGATTAATAATTTTCAATCGTGGCTGAACTACCAAGACAACCATGTAGACTCCAGGGGAAAACCCATGAGTATACACCAAGCCAACTTGAAGGACTACGAGCACTGGTACCATCTAGTGTCAGTAGAATTATATCAACAGAACCAAGAGAATCATCCATATTTATTCATCCTGATTATCAATCACAAATAGCAGAATATATTCAAGAGCCAATTTCAATTTCTGAAGTTACTGGTGGTATTTCTCCAACCAGTGAATTAGCTGAAGAACCTGAAATTTATAAGCCCCAAACTGAGCCTGCTGTGTTGGAACCATCTTCAGAATTTGTTACTCCGACTTCTAGTGATCCTGATTCACCTAGTGTAAGACATCACATTACTGAAAACCTTCCTGCTGATCTCATATATATTGAAGAACTTGTTGTTCCAGATGAAGACGTAGCTCTTCCCGAAAACCAAGAAACTTTGAATCTTAGGGAACATGAATCAATATTCTACAGTCCTTTTAGAATTGACGCCTGGTATTTATCATTGATAGTTTTTACAAAATGCAGGTCTCACTTATTCACCACCCCAAATTCCTTTTCACCCTACACCGAGAGGTTATCATCATTCATCAGCTATGTTAGGTGAGTCATCTATGTTTTCTCAATCTCTGGAAATTTTTTTATACGGTGGTCCGTCTGTTCCTTCGGGATACCAGTAGCTGTCTGGTACTTTCCTGGGGGCAGCTCCTCAACCAATTGAACACGTGATATCATCTAGTATAAATGAAACAAAAACTGAAATGTTGAATGAAGAATAGATTTTTATGATGTCCGACAATACTCCAAATCCTCAACCTCAAGGAAGTTAGTTACTACCTAAGGGGCAACCTCAAGGTAGTCAGTTATTGCCTCGGGGCCAACCTCAAGGTAATGTTTTACAAGGAAAAACTGTATGACAATATTATCTACCTAGAGAGTCAATTTATTCCTTAGGGTCAACCCCCTAGTTAGTTTATTCCTCAGGGTCTGTTGGCAATATGTTTCTTGTATCCTATTATATTGAATTGATTGTCCTTGATGGCAACTCTCTGACAAAGGATGCAAATAATGACTGTATGAAGAACTCAGAAAACCATCAGCAGTTCTATACGAGCAGATTGACTTTTTCAAATATAGAACAATGTATACGCGGGTTTGTAAAAGCCAAGTCGCGTATGTCCACAGATAAGTACGACCCAAGTCGCGTATGGCTGTTTATGCTCCAAATTTATAAAACCAGGGGGCATTACCATGGTATTGGCCCTCAGTATTTAGCACTAGATTATCTATTTGATCCCGTCCAGGAATACCATCAGCGGTTGAGTGGTTTTGACTCATGGTACTGATAAAGGCTAAATCTATATAAGGAGAATAATATCATAGTGCAAGACGTGGAAGTGAAAAGGGCTATTGAGGAATAAATCTCTTTAAGAGATATCTGCATGGTTGAACTCTATTTCTGATAGATCTGAATCTATGATGCACCTATGGATATGATGAAGGTTCAAGATCTCTAGATATAGAAATGATGAATCTCTAGGATGATCTGCAAAAGAAATGATGAAGACCTGGCCAAGTCTGGTGAAGAAATTGAAGAAATTTGGGTAAGTTTATAGATCTGGTTTGTTTTGAAAAGTTTATCTTTACAGATCTATACGCTATTTTGTCTCGATAAAAGCGCGTATATACGCGGGTTCGCTTAATAAAACGCGCGTATGGAAGTTAGGTTTTCTGAAGCTTATTTCACAGATATTACTTCTGTGATTTCTGTTATCTCTCTGTTGTCTGTCAATGAAGTCTTCTTAAAGTTCTAGGCTGTTTGAATATGATGTATGCTGCTGATATGATAATGAACAAATCTAATCAATGATTGAGAATACATGATGAGGGAAGAACGACTATCTAAACAGTTATACATGGCTGATAGATTGTCTGAACAGAAATCTGATTTCAGATCTGAATATGAGTCTGAACAAATTCTGAAAGAAAGCATACACAGAGGAATACGCTAGTTGGTAAAAGGAAAAGCGCATGTATACGCAGAATCGATAAAGAAAAGTCGCGTATTAATTCAGAATATAAAAATGAGTATGCACTGAAGCATACGCAGGTTGGTGTGCAGAAAAGAGCGTATGTACGCGGGTTCAGTAAATAAAAACAGCGTATGGTATCTGAATTAATGGTTTTTCAAAGATGAATGTGTATCTGATTATCTACTCTGAAGTCTGGGTTATTTCTGATATTCTGGTGACAGTGGTATTGCTGTTCTTATT
Source organism: Pinus albicaulis (assembly GCA_034641835.2). NCBI lineage: Eukaryota > Viridiplantae > Streptophyta > Pinopsida > Pinales > Pinaceae > Pinus > Pinus albicaulis. The sequence goes on along the minus strand of CM076583.1, from coordinate 209,588,249 downwards.
GAAGTTTTGGGTAAAGTATGGTTGTTGATGTTAAGGGGTTGTATTGAAGTTGTTTTGATCCAGTATGAAAATTGATGAAATGTGGTCTGTAGTGGATCTGAGGGTTGAAGCCTTAAGTATGAAAGTGGAAGCTTTCTGCCAGTAGAAGCTGGTGCTAAAATCAGGGGGTCAAAGGTCCCTTCCAGAAGAGGCTGGTAAACGAGATCAGGGGGTTAGAGCTCCCTTCCAGTTGCAACTGGAAAACGAGAGAAGGTTGCAACCTTCTGCTGGTAGAAGCCTGCGTACTTGTATGAGTCTGCATCAGTACAATGTTGTAATTTTTTTTCTATATAATAAAGATTGAATACAGAGACGACAGCATCGGTTGTTTTCTCCCGAATTGGGTTTCCACCTTAAATATTGGTGTCCATATGTGTGATGCTTTACACTATTGATTATTGCTCATAACTTCTGATTATCTAGCCTGATACATAACTGATAAATTTGTTTAAAAAGATTGCTTCTGAGAAATTTTCTAAATCTGAAAGGTAAATCAGTATATGCTAGTTTCCTTCTGTATTTCCGTGTGCATATGCTAGTTCAGTTCATAAAAACCACGTATGGAAATCTTCTCAAAGAAAAGGTTAAATTTATCTTATAAACTCTAAATACTGATTCACCCCCCCCTCTCAGTATTTTTCCAACAGGGTCAACCCCAGGGTCATTTTATTCCTTAAGGTCAATACCAACCCCAGATTCAGTACACACTTCAAGGTTGTCAACCTTAAGGTCAGTACCCAACTCAAGGATTTCAACCTCCTTCAGGACAACCATTGTTACAAGGAACCGAAACCTTGCCAGTTAATTATCAAACTTACGTTCAACCTGGTTATGATCCTTCATATGCACAACCTTCTATGGGTCAACACCCCGGAATTAATATGGCATGGGATCCATCTCAAATCCAACAGAATTTGCAACCCAATGTGCAGTTACCTAATTAACCCGAACAGCCCATAGGTTCTGGTCCAATCCAGCAACTTGTCCAGCCTACCGTTCAAGTCCCTGCACCTGGTTCGGTTCAGCAGCCTGGGCCTAGTACACCTCAGACTCTGCCTCAAACTTCTATTACTGCTACAACTTCTGTTCAACCTACCACACCTATTTCTGGAGTATCTATAGCTCTTTTTTCTACAACCCCTGTATCAGTGCAAATTCCTCAAGTATCGGTGCCACAGTCAGGACCTACAATTCATACTACGGCCCAGATGCCTACAGGAAAAGCTGGTACAAGTACACTTCTTACTAGTCAACCACAATTTACTTATCAACCGTACCAGGGATAGTATCAATTTAGACAGTCTACATGAAATCCAGTATATCACTATCAATCGTACCCTGCGTATACTTATCAAATACCTCAACAACCCCAGTATGGTCCGGTTAATCCTGGTTATGCAGGAGGTTTCATGATTCTTAATACGCATCCAATTCCAGAATATCCTGGATATCCTCCTCCTGGAATTGGTTTGATCACACAAAGTTATCAAGAACCTAGTCATCAGTTACTGTTTATAGCAACTTTAGATTTACCTGATCTATCACACCTTACAAAAAATCATATCTTTTATCTTCCGTATTGGCCGCCGATGCCTAACAAGTTGCCCAATGATATTCGAAATTTTGAGGGTAAGTCAGGAGAGGACCCATCTAATCATGTTATGAATTATCACCTGTGGTGTGCATCCAATTCACTAATTTATGATTCTATTCAACTTTATTTTTCATAGAACTCTCATTGGTCTAGCTGCCAAATAGTATATTGAGTTACCATGAAGCTTTTTTAATAATTTTAATGCACTGGCTACTGCTTTCTTAACCCATTTTCAGTTGCCTGTCAAATACGACAATGTCACGGAATTGTTGACTTCATTAAAACAATCTACGTCTACGTACATATCCGATGACATTCATGAATGGAGATGTAGGAGGCTTTTAGTGAAGGTCTTTATTCCAGATCAAATAAAGATAGTACCTTCAGAATCAAAACTAGATTGTTTCGATGGCGTGATGCCTTTGAGTCCTTTTGAGTTAGCATATCAGACTGTACAGTCATTTTTTAATACTCCTTAAACTGAATCAGATCTAGTGAATGTGATCAATGAAGAGTCATTTTCAATATCGAGCTCATCTTCGACATCAATTCTGTATTTTGATCAACACGTATTTAATATTGATGAACAAATTTGTGAATTATTATCTGTCGATGAATTACCATGGGAAGATATACATCATAGGTATTCATTTTTACCTAATATCGATCATTTTGAGAATAATTTTTCCTTTATTTTTATTACTGATTACGTCATAGAACCTTAGAATCCTATCTCATCTTCCGATTCTGAATTGAATTTAGAAAAAAATTCTACAACGGTTCCCATTGACAATTCAGTAAAACTCAGAATTATTGAAAACATTCATATAGGTGCTTCTTGTATGCTTGACGAAATCCAAGCATATAAATCCCTATTTCAGGAATTCCGCGACATTTTTGCTTGGTCATATGAAGAAATGCTAGGAATCGATCCATTGATTGCTGTCCACGAAATTAAGACATACCCGGATGCTAAACCCGTCACACAGAGATTACGTCAGATACATCCGAGAAAAGATGCTGCTATTAAAGCAGAAGTTGAAAAATTACTTCGTGTAGGTTTTATTTATCCGATTCTGTTAACGGATTGGGTGTCTAATATTGTTCATGTCAATAAAAAAACAAGGAACAATACTAGTATGCATCAATTATAGGGATAGAAATCGAGATTGTCCAAAAGACAACTAGCCAACCCCATATATTGATCAAATTATTGCTGATTGTGCTGGAAGTGAAATGTTTTCGTTGATGAATTCATTTTTTGGTTACAATAAAATCAACATACTCCCTACAGATCAACCTAAAACATCTTTCATTTGTCCATGGGGGACTTTTTCTTATTGCAAATTACCTTTTGGACTTAAGAATGCTGGCACCACTTTTCAGAGGGAAATGTCTTATGCATTTCATGAACAATGACTCCTCTTTGGACCTGGCTGTTTCTCATCATCATCGTCATCCTTGAAGACCAATTGAAACTGAGCATAATATTAGCTTCTCCCTTGTTACAACTTTTTTTAGCATATCTGCAGGATTCTGGCTAGTGTGTATCTTTTCCAGCTTCAACTTTCCATCTTCCAATACTGACTGTATGAAATGGTACTTGAGCTGTATGTGTTTAGTCCTAGAATGAAATGTTGAGTTCTTTGCAAGATGAATGGAACTTTGGCTATCACTGTATAATGTGCCCATATCATGCTTCTTACCCAATTCATCCATAACCTTCGTAACCAAACCATTTCTTTACTAGCCTCTCTTACAGTAACATACTCTGCTTCTGTTCTTCAAAGTGCAACAACGCTTTGGATTTTTGAAACCCAACTGACAGTTGTTCCGCCTACAGTAAATACATATCCTGTAGTGCTCCTCCTGTTATCTTTGTCACCTTCCAATAACTACATCAACATATCCTTTTAGATCAATGTTTGAACCACCAAAGCATAATGCTTGATTTGTGGTACCTCTCAAATATTTGAGAATCCATTTTACTTCCATCCAATGTTCTTTTCCTGGATTTTTCATATACCTGCTTACAACTCCCACTGCATGTGAAATATCAGGCCTTGTGTAGACCATTGCATACATTAAGCTTCCAACTGCTGATGCATATGGAAATTTAGACATATATTCCATTTCTTCATGGGTCTTGGGACACATCTCCTTACTAAGCTTGAAATGGCTAGCAAAAGGTGTAGTAATTGGTTTTGCAATCTTCATATTAAATCTTTTCAACACCTTTTGTATGTACTCATTCTGAGACAGTGTTAATTTGCTATTTTTCCTGTCTTTAGTTATTCTCATACCAAGGATTTATTTTGCAGCTCCCAAATCCTTAATTGAAAATGAATTTGCTAATTTTATTTTGAGCACATTTATTTCCTGCATGTTAGACCCTGCAACAAGCATGTCATCTACATACAATAACAATATAATATAGCTGCCATCATTTTTCCTTTTCAAGTAAACACAATGATCAGAGTGACATCTAGTATAACCTTGTTCAGACATAAACTTGTCAAATTTTAGATACCACTACCTTGGAGCCTGTTTTAAGCCATACAAGCTCTTCTTTAAGCTACACACTAATTTTTCTTTCCCTTTGACCTCATATCCTTCTGGTTGCTCTGTATAGATCTCTTCCTCCAAATCTCCATCGAGAGATGTTGTCTTTACATCTAACTGTTCAAGATGTAAATCTTCCGCTGCTACAAGACTTAAAATAGTTCTGATTAAATTCATCTTAACAACAGGAGAAAATATTTCATGAAAATCAATACCTTTCTTTAGTGCAAACCCCTTCACCATAAGTCTAGCTTTGTACCTCTATTTTCCTCCATCTTTTTCCTTCAACCTGTAAACCCATTTATTCTGCAATGTAGTTTTACCTGCAGGCAACCTGACTAAGTCCTAATTCTGGTTATGCATTAAGGAGTCCATCTCTTCTTCCATGGCTAGCTCCCACTTCTTCCTTCTTTCAACCTGTTGTACTTCTTCATAACATTCAGGTTCACCAGAATCAATCAACAATAAAAAAATATAATGAAGGAGAATATCGTTCAGGCAGTCTACTTATCCTACTAGATCTTCTAACACCACTTTCAGGTGCTTGAGGTGCATGTTGCTGTTGTGGTGGTTGTTGTTGTTGTGGCTCTTGATTATTATTATTTTCAGGCACCTTTTCCTTTTCTGTGATCTCATCAAGAACTATGTATTCTTTGTTTTCTTTTTCCTGTTTCTTTTTTCTGCAACTGATTCTTATACAATACCTTTTCATTGAATATTATGTCTCTGCTCCTAATCATTTTGTGATTTTCATAATCATATAAGCGATAACCAAAATCATTAACACCATATCCAATAAACATACATTTCTTTGATTTTTCCTCAAGCTTCGTTCTGTTTTCTTTATTAATATGGACAAAGGCCTCACAACCAAAAGGGTTTAAAAAGGAGTAGTTTATCTTTTTACCTATCCATGCTTCCTCTGGAACACCACCATCCAAGGAATTTGAAGGCCCTCTATTTATTAGATAAACAACAGTATCTACAACATCTACCCAAAATTGTAAAGGCAATCCTGCATGCAATCTCATGCACCTTGCATGCTCCATGATTGTTCTGTTCATCCTTTCTGACACACCATTTTCTTGTGGTGTTCTTGGAACTGTCTTCTCTCTGCGAATTCCATGCTCTGAACAGTACCTATCAAACTCTTTTCTGCAATATTCACCTCCATTGTCTGATCTGAGACACTTCAACTTCTTTCCTGTCTCAATCTCAACCAAAGCTTTCCATTTCTTGAAAGTATCAAATACATCAGATTTATTCTAAATACAATAAATCCAAGTTTTTCTAGTTGCATCATCAATAAAAGTAACATAATAACGAGAGTCACCAAGAGATGATACCTGAGCAGGTCCCCATACATTTGTATGCACAAGCTCTAATTTTTCGCTCTTCTTTTCTTTCCCAAATCTGAGAAATCTGACTCTCTTCTGTTTTCCATAAATGCAATTCTCACAGAAATCCAAATCAACATTCTTTAAACCCAGCAACAAATTTCTTGAATGAAGAATCTTCATCCCCTTCTCACTAATGTGTCCGAGCCTATGATGCCATAATGCCACATTTGCTCCTTTGGAAGTTAAAGCATTAACAGAGTTAGAAATACCATTGCATAAATAAAATGTACCAATATTTTCACCTTTTGCTATTACAAGGGCTCCTTTGGTGACCTTCCAAGTTTTATCCGCTAAACTTGTCACACAACCTTCACCGACTAACTGCCATGTTGAAATTAGATTTTTCTTTAGATCTAGAACATGCTTTACCTCCTTTAGTAGCTATTGGTTTCCATTATGTTGTTTTACAAGAACTTTACCCATTCCAACAATTTTACAGGGTTTGTCATCACCCAAATGAACTTGTCCAAAATATCCTTGAACATAGTCTTGAAAATATTTCTTATCAGGTGTGGCATGGAATGAAGCCCATGAATATACAACCCAAGAATCAGTAACATTTTCGAAAGAAAGAATCAAAGCCTCTTGTAACACATCACCTATCACATTTTCTTCATGAATGTTATCTTGTTGTGTGTCTCCTTATTTTCCCTTTCGAGATCTACACTCTTTCTTTAGGTGTCCTTTCTTTCCGCATTTCCAGCACACTATCCCCGATCTAGACTTGGATCTGCCTTTCCCTGATTTACTATGATATCCTGAGCTCTTTCCTCTTTCAATTTTTCTTCCCCTAGACTCTACACTCAAAGCATTACCCGATGTCTCACTGGAGCTTTTTTTTCGCATTTCCTCACTAAGGATAGCACCGACAACATCATCAAACTTTAAAGTACTAGATCCAGAGACATATTTTCTAATGGCCATAACTAAACCATTCCAACTTTCTGGCAATGGGCAGAGAATTAAAAGAGCCCTAACTTCATCCTCAAAGTTTACCACTACAAAAATTAACTGACTGGTAACTGTATTAAAATCATTTAAATGGTCTGCAACAGATCCACCTGCCGACATCTTCATATTAAATAAACATTTCATAAGAAATACCTTGTTTGAGGCCGAGGGTTTTTCATATAGTTTTTCCAATGCCTTAATCAAACCCTCTATTGTTGTTTCCTTTAAAATATTGAAGGCTACCGACGCCGCGAGGCACAATTGTACTATTTCGAGTGCCTTTCTATGAAGAATATCCCATTCTTCGTCTGTCATAGTCGTCGACTTCTTCTTTTTTCTGCTCAATGGTAGGTATAGATCTTTCTTATACAGATAATCTTCCATCTTCATCTTCCACAGCGGGAAGTTTTGGCCATTAAATTTCTTGACCCTAAATTTACCATCTTCTACCATTGCTCCCACTCGAATCACGAACCCTTCTTTCCTGCGCGTTTCTCAGCCAACTAGACCTTCGGTTCTGACGCCAGTTGTTTTAAAATTAAATATTATAGAGAAATGAAACACATAAAATATGCGGAAAACACAAGCACACAAAAAACATAAAACCAAAGAGACACAGATATACGTGGTTCACCCAGTTTGGGCTATGTCCACCCCAAACAGCCAGTCCTTCCTTTCTATTATCCAACAAAAATGAAGAGACACAACCTACAGCAGATTCGCTGTAATATGCTATGTTCTCTCTCATAGTCTCCCTCTCTATTTCTCACTCCGAGAATACACACACCATACACATCTGCAATACAATACCCTCATAAAAGCGAGGGGTTGCCTTCTAGGGAAAAAAACCCTAAACTAAACATAACTTCTACCGTCATATCATCCACCTAATGAACGGCCCAGATTGACTAGAAATTACTATACTTTTACAAGGAAATTTTACATCTGTTCTTAGCTTCGGGGGCGTTGCCCCCGAAACCCTCCGCCAGGGGGGGCTCCATAAAGTCACAGCCGCCCCACTCCCCCGCCCCCTTGGACCCCCTAGGCAACATTTAATTATGGGCAGCGTTTCCCCCCATTAAGGTACATGGGTCCAACGTTGTGATACAAAATAAACAAGATAGTCAGGTTCCACACCAAACAACTAAAAACATTATGCAACCCTATCTCGATGATTTTCCTGCTCATTCCTTGCGTAGAGCAGATCATATCACTCATTTACGAGCCATTTTTATACGATGTAGGCATTATAAGACTCGTCTGAATCCTCACAAATGTGTTTTTTGTGTACAATCTGGATGATTGTTGGGATTTATTGTCTCAAAGGCAGGCATTCGTGTCAATCCATCGAAGGTTGAGGCTATTATCAATTTACCTCCTCTTTCTACTCTTTGCCAACTCCAAAGTTTGCAAGGGAAAGAAAAATTTTTACATTGATTCATTCCTAACTATGCCAAGTTAACAGAAGGTTTTACCAGGTTGTTAAAATAGAATATTCCTTTCTTTTGGGACGAGATCGTTGATCAATCCTTTGATGCTCTTAAAAACACGTTGACCCATGCACCATTACTACATCCTCCCAATTACAACCACGATTATTTTTTGTACCTCGCCGCATCTGATTCAACGATAGGAATGGTTTTAGTTCAATAAGATGAATTCAATAGTGAACATGTGATTTACTATCTTAGTCATAATTTTCATCCGACTGAAATCAAATATTCACATGTGGACAAATTGGTCTTGGTAGCCGTCCAAGTTGTCCAACGTTTTTGTCATTACATACTTTTACGCAAAACAACAGTGATTTCTGATTGTAACCCTATGATGTATATGTTGACCAAAAAATTTATAATGGGGAAATACTCCAAATGGATTGTTATCCTACATGAATTTGACTTGGAATTTGAAAAATCCAAATCTAAGAAATCATTGATATTTGCTAAACTTATGTGTGACTTCCCAAGTACTGATACAAGAACTATGACAGAACAACCAATCGCGGACCAATCCTTATTTCTTATTAGTACCATAGATCCTTGGTATGAGGATATCATTGTTTATCTTTAGACCCAATCTATTCGGCCCGAACTTTCATGATCACAACGACGTAAAATCCATTTCCAATCTCAACAATATCATATTGTTGGCGACACACTATACCGTCGTGGTGCAGACTCTATTGTTTGACATTGCCTCACCCATGAAGAAGCCAAAAAGGTTTTAAATGACTTTCACTCTGGAGCATGTGATGGTCATATGTCTGTGTATGCCAAATCCCAAAATATATTGTGCGCTGGTTATTTATGGCCCTCCTCATTTAAAGATTGTATTTATGTGGTCCAAAAATGCCATAATTGTCAAATTTTCGATCTAAAGATGCATGCACCACCCGCTCCTCTTCACCATATAATTGTTGTCGGTCCCTTTGAAAAATGGGGCATTGACTTCATTACATTTAACCCTCACTCAGCCAGAGGGCTTGGATATATTATTCTCGCAGTCGATTATTTTACTAAATAGGCCGAGGCGATGTCTGCATTTACGGTAGATGGAAAAACTCCAGCTCCTTTCATGTTCAATCATGTGATTTCTCCTTTCGGTGTACCCCAAGCGATAATTACTGACCATGGGAGTCATTTTCGAAACATCACGATGATTGAGCTAACTGACCAACTTGGCCTATGCCATGAGGGTTCTACACCATATTATCCACAGGATAATAGTCTGGTTGAAGAAATTAATAAATTTTTAGTCACCATGATCAAACGAATCATCGGAACTCATAAATGGAATTGGCATACCATGCTTTTTTCGACACTTTGGGCATATCAGACCTCAGCAAAAACATCAACATGCTTTACCCCTTTTCAACTAGTTTACAGTTTAGAAGAGGAATTACTGATTGAATGTGAGATACTGTCACTCAAACTAGCCATATAGTTACTACCAACTACCTTTGAGGAGGAAAAATTCTTTTTGTACTTAGCTCAATTAGATGAGAATCGGCGTACCGATGCATTAGCGACCAAGACCCATGTGAAACGAATGAAAGCTCAATATGATAGAAGTGTTAAGCCTCATATTTTTTTAGAAGGAGACCTAGTATTTCTATATGATCAAGGTAATGATAAGCTAGGGGCTAGGAAATTCAAACCCATGTGGCATGGTCCTTATATTGTCAAGCAAAAACTTGCAAAAGGGGCCTATGAATTGATTGATTTTGACGGAGTTTATTTAGGAAAACTCAAAAATGGGCTTTATCTGAAGAAATATTACACTTGATTTTTGTGTGAAGATATTTACTCTATATTAGTTAGTTTTTAGCTAGTGTGTTGTAGATTAGAAACGTGCGCCTAGCTTAAGTGTGGTTTTAATACTATTCCTGCTTATCTGGATTACTCTTGATATCACAGATGTCAACGTATTTTAAAACATACATTGGTTTTGTTGATGGTGCTTGTTGTAGTACACAAAACATTTCTTCCGCAGCCTGGGTTATTTATTCACCCATTGACGAGTTAGTATCTGTGCATGGGGTAAGCCTCGGTCAAACGACAAAAAATATTGCAGAATATAGCGCAGTTATTGAATAATTGTCTGAATCCATTTCATTTGGAATTCGGAGTTTGATCGTTAGGTTAGATTTTGAGATCATTGTATTACAGTTAAAACGAGTATATACAATTAGAAATCCAGTGTTGTTAAGATTATTTTTGAAGATTCATCTCTTGGAACGAGAATTTGATTATATTGAGTATTAACACATTCCAAGAAGGTTAAACACATTAGCAGATGCAATAGCTTCTAGTGCTATAAATATATGTTTGTGGTAATGAAAGAAGTAAATAACATTCGATAATATGTTGATCAGGTAACTGGAAATAGTAGTATATCATAGTATAGAATAGTGTTTCAAAAATAGTACATCATCCTTGATCATAGGTTCAAAATGCCTTATGATCGGGAAAAAAGTGATACAAAAATGATATGAGTCTATACAATCGATCATCCACTATCCATGGTAATGATCATGATAATATGCTACATCTTGTTCCACTCTACTCCAGAATCTCCTGAACGGTCCAGGAACACCAATGACATATCTCTGCAAATGAAGTGGAATGTCGTCTATGGTAGTCTCAAGGATGTCCATAGTCAGCCGCTCTAGATGGTGTTCCAAATCAGTAAGGATATCTGCTATATAATCCTGTGGTGGTGGTGGTGCTGCAGCTGCATCCCTTTGGCTCCTCTCAAAGGGGCAGAGAGTGACTAGTCGGCGTGGGCCCACATCTGCATTTGAAATTTTTGTTATCAGTTTTGGACGATTTAAAAAAAATAATAAAAAATAGAAATTAGAACATGTCAAAAATATTTTTTACCTGACTCATCCCACTGAGCTCCTGGAGGAAGTGGCATATCCCGGTCCCTGCAAAAATCTATACCCACATAAGGAAAATTGTTTATCACAAAGAGTTGGTGCTCTAGCAAATGGAAATATGTCAGGGGAAATCGAACAATATATATACCCTCGCTGTGACGGGCCATCAAAGCAACCCATCAAACTATCCAAGGCTCTTGAGCTCTACCAGCATCAACTGGAATATGTTGCAGGGCCAGTAAAGGAATCCTCTCTAGAGCAAAAGTGACTGTAATAGCTCCATATTTGAAGTTATTTAACTTCCCATTCTTTGCTCTAGTTATTTGGCCTTTGATGTTAGCCAACACTTCCTCGCACCAGTTGAATATGGTGCCTCAGAAATAATCTACTACAATTCGTATTTGAGATCCAGTAGCAACGTGCAAATAAGCACTCCCACATAACTTGGTTACGGTAAACGCAACCACTTTTAACTCAGGACGGATGATAGTTTTGATATCAATTCGTTTGTCTTTAGGATTGGCCTCATCATTGTAGAAATCTAATTGCAGGCTAGCGACAAACTGGCCACCTAGCCTAGCCCCAAATAGAGAAAGTGGTTTGACTCTTTTAGACAAACCAATCAAAAAATATATGTCCTCCAGCTCAATGTCAAGCCAGTTGCCTCCAATCATAAAACATTGGTCCTGTACATCCCACTTGTTTACCAACCAAGTGAGAAGGTCTACTTGAGCTCTCATGCCACTAATAGCCCAGAATTTAAATAGCCCACTTGTTATTAAAACTTGTAATGTAGGCGGATTAATCATTGCAGCTTCATCCACCTCCTCATGTTAATGTTCCCTCCAGATAAACATTGAAAATATCCTATAATGAGAAAATGAAAGATTAGAATCATTTTAAAACAACAATTTTGGGTAATTTGGGAAGAAATTATGTTTTTAAATTCTTCAAGGTGCCCCCGCACTTTTCTTTCAGAGGCAGTGCATAGCTCCGCATGGGCTCTATGCTAAAAGTGCGGGGCCACAACATTTTTCTTTGTAATAAAATGTCAAGGTCCGTAGGTACTGTGTGTCTTACCTGCAGACCCCAGAGGGCAGAATTTTGAACATATTTTCTCCCTAAAAATTAATTTTAAACACTAAATTAAGGAAATGAATGGATGAAAAGCAAGGAAAAGAGGATGTGGATTACCTGGAGTAGACGGTTTTCAATTTCAACGGTCGGTTTGTCAGGAATCTTCTCTGGAGTGTTTTTTGCCAAGAGCTCTAAAAGTTTCACTCCAAACTCAAACGGTAAAAATGATTTTGGAAAACTCTGTTTTATAAGTTTTTTCTAATAAATGAAATTTAAATTTGTTTATTTTTCACTTTAAAAAGTTGGTTTTTCAAAATATTTTTATTATTGAAACAAGTACGTTTAATATTTTGAGTTTTTGTGCAGAATACCGGATTTTTTAGGTGAAATGGTCATTTTTGACGAAGAGTATACTTTTATCACTTTTTCGGGCTCTTTAAAATTTACGAAAAAGCGAAACCATGAAGTTATCTTTTAAGCCCTTTTTATACTCTCTAAAAATGAAAATATTGCCGAGTACTTGACTATTCGAACTCGTTAAAGGAAATGATCAGTCATCCTTTCAGTATAAGTTTACCCCTTTTCCAGACTGAAATGGAATATTTACAAAAGGGTATACATTGACTAATCATGGTCAATAGAGTTCTCTCCCGCATTATTTTATCCTTTTTGGGCCTGAGAGACCAAAATTACGAAAAAGAACACCCATGGAGTTTTCTTAAGTTTTTTCTTGTGACTCCCTAAAAATAAAAAACACTGAGTTTCTCCTATACTGGACTTGTTAAAATTTAACAGTAAAGGACCTGTCAATTCAAACAGGCTTGGACCACTCCTTCTTAGGGTTCGATTTTAAGCTAAGTTGGACTCATCCGAAGGATGAGCTTATCAACAAGAAAATGTTATCCTCTTCAAGCTTGTCAAAAATAAAGAGGTACTTGCTAGAAATGGTGGGGGAAAAGAGAGAAAACGAATTCATTTGTTATACTTTGATTTAAAAAATAGTATACTGCTCTTGAACACGACACTTTTTGTCACACTTCTACCTGGGTTGGGAAAATCCTTTGCCTATCAGTTAATCGAACTACATTGAAAGTCTTCAGTTGGTTTATGGGTATTAGATTATGGAAATTGTCACCAAACCATTTGTAGTTTCATTATGTGTTCAAGAGAAAAGTCAAATAAACCATTCATCTACAAACATTTGTCTCCATTCTCATTGACCATCCCTGAGTCAGTCCTTGCAAAAAATTTATTAAAAACTTGATCTATGGTTTTGTGTCGTGAGCTTGCTTACAACGGATCACTTTCTATCGATGACAGCTCATCATCTAGGAAGTTGATCAAGAATCCGTCAGTACCTTGGAATATGCATGCCTTAATGTCAGGTTTCTCGCCTTCGATGATAGGTTTCATCATTGACCTTCGATCGAACAATTCCATGAAATGTTCGACTTCAGATCACTTATTCACATTTCATGGATTGTACTGAGCACTTTGAGAGCCATTGTCATCATTGGTGGTTTCTCTCACCCTTGTTAGCAGTACACATCATTGACTAGTAATCAAGTAGGTTCTACCATGTTCCACTTCAACACATTTAATCTCATGGATAGAACCGTACTAGTTCAGGAAGAAGAAATCAAGACCCTGGATCTAGTTTCCAACATCCAGGCTACGAGGAGTTTTATTACTCATTATGAAATAGACTATCCATTACAGATGGCTACATCCATGCTATGTCTATAATATTGATGTAATATTAAAATCATTTCAGTATGAGAACAAGTTTAGTTAGTTTTAATCTGATTATGGGAATGCCTACCTCAGTAATGATATATATATATATATATATATATATATATATATTGCATTGAATGTTTTTACAGGTTTCCGACTGGGGTGTCTGCAGGCTAATCCTTGAAATGATAAAGCACATCACTCTTCGAATGCTCTCAGACTTCACACTTTAGGGGGGGAATTTTTTACACTAAAATTTGTCACCATGAAGTTTTAGTGTCTATATAGGTTCATCATTACTCATATACTACTCCCTTAGAAGTCTGGAACATCAAAGTTCCTAAAATCAAGCCTTGAAATTGAGAGAAATGCTCATAAAAGTCTTAAAAATGCTTGTACCACACTTTCTCTTAACATTTCCTGCAGTGCCGCACCTTTTTGTTCTAAATAATGTGGAACTAAACACACTTTTTCTTCATTAAGGGTGTGGACCCCTGTAAAAGGTAAAATAAAAGCGGAAAGTAACATTTAGAAGCCCAGCAGTCAAATCTGGAAGCTTCTAGAAACAATTATTCGGTTGAAGGTTCGCTCCTATCATGTATGTTCATTCTTCCATTATGGGAGCCTACCCCTTGATTTATGGAGCTCAATCCCTTAAAAAGATAATTCTATCCCTTCTTATGTGGAACCATAACCTCCTCTCTTTTCCTATAAATTGAAGCCATAGTGCAACTTCAAGGGAGGTTATGGAGTGAGTTAGTGAATTATACTTTGAGAATTTGTGAGGAGAAATTTTGTATACACTCAGACTCTCTTAATTGATAATTATGTGGGAATGATTACACACCCATGTCTATTTTAGCTGAGAGAGTGAAAAGCTTGTCAGAGTAAAGGAAATGCTTGTTCTGGAACGCAGGAAGGCCTGTACGACATCAAGGCGGACACAATTGTAAGGCTCTTCTTTATTAAATATAATAAGAATGAATACCATTTTCTCAATGAGTTATTTAATTAAGTAGCTTGTTTATCATGTTTTATCAATGATTTATTTAATTAATTATCTTATTTCTTGAATTCCTTGATCATTTTAATAGATATATAATTCGTGAATTAGTTTATCCTATGCAGGTGCTATTGATTTTTTCATGTTTCTGATTGTAGATCTTTGAAGATGATTCTTTCAAGCAACTGGAAAGAAGATTATTACAAATAGCACTAGACTACAAGTAGGTCTTCAAAACCCCTATTGTAGCTAATTAATGAATCGAATATTATCTAGAGAAAATAGTTTTTTCTTGTCTGTTTGTTTCTAGTTGTCCGTAGGACACTTGGGAGGTTTGTCTTGTCCACAAGAATGACTTATCTGGCCAACAGTATGGTGTGCATCAAATGGAGATCATATACCAAAGTTACATCCCCAGGAAGTTCATGTACCAATTTACCCAAAAAAATCCCACTGTTTTGGTGCTTCATCTCCTAGGGTTAGGTATTTGGATGTTTAGTGATTTCCATTGTTTCTCAATAAAAAACGGGCCCTCGATTATCATTGTAACATAGTTCATAGTCTTGTAGCCACCACATCGCTTCTTTGATATGAGCTACCAACACCCTAAATAGTTTATTTCCATTATGTCTATAAAAAAATTTCAGTTCTTTGATATTAATGAAATGAAGTGTTATTTCCACTTCTTTTTTGTATTTATGGTTATATGTGTATTCCGTTTCGTTCTTGCATAAATCTAGATCAATGGTATCAGAGTCGTCTGCTCTTTCTCAATCCTTCTTTGCATGTCACCAACGAGGTCGGGGTATAAGGAGCTAAGGATCGAGCTGGATGAAACTTTGCATGATCAGCCTCACAAACACCGATGGCCACCCATGGTGGAAAAAAAAATATGAGGGAGCAGGAGATCTTATCAAAATATTTATAGAGGAGGCCCTCCAAAAAAAAAGGAACGCGATGATGGATAAATTTCCTTAGATCCTTCAATGATTGTCCTCCAGTGGCGCATCTGCATCCAGCAGCCACTCTCGAGACGCAACTCCTTTTTAGTTACAAGTTAACTTTGACATTCCCATATTTTAGGGCCAAATAGATGTAGATGTCATAGATAGATGGTTGAATCTATTAGAAGGAAATTTCTCGGTTCATGAATTTCCGACTCGGAGAAGATTATTTTTTCACTCCACAAATGTACCCCCCATGTCAAGGACCGGTGGGAAACCTACAGTGAGAGAAAGAATGAGGGGGAACCCTCTTTGTTCTCGGGCGTATCCACTTGGAATTATTTCTAAGATTCCATGAAGGAACAATATTATCTTGTGGGGAGCTATGAGGACAAGTACATACAATGGACTACGTTGTGGCAACAAAGGGATCAAGATGTGTATGAGTTGACAAATTTGTCCTACGCACACATTTGGGTATTAAAGATTTGGAGAAATATTTTGTGCTAAAGTACTGCAGTTGCCTGCACATATAAATTCAGGAGGAAATGTAGTTCCTCGACCTCTCCTCGCTTGGTACGACATAACGATATGCTACCAGATTGAGAAAAAATTCAAACAGAAGAAGTGAGACTTTGGATCTACGAAACAAAAATAAGGGAAAGGCTCCCCCAAACCACAGAACAAAGGACAAAACCAAGGAATGGAGACCCAAGATAACCTACCGAAGCCATAAGCAAAGAACAACACCACGAAGTCGAAGAAGAACACGGGAAAGTGGTATGAGTTCCATAAGAGCTCCACTCACAACACAAGTGAGTGTCAAGCCAAGCAGTCATTGGTGGCTGAGATCAAGGCTTCTAAATCAGATGCATGCTTTGACTCTGAATCAGAACCCGAAAAGGGGAATGGAAAAGGGAAGAATATTATTCATGCAGACCTCAAGGCCACCGTTTCTATTGCAAAGATCCAGAAGAGGGAATCGAAATATCCAGAGGAGGAGGAGAATCTCCTCAACTCCCATATGTGGGTAAAGGGTTCCCCTCTATAGTACATTGTTGACAGTGGGAGCCAAAAGAACACCATGTCAGCAAATTTTGTGAAGCGTTTGGGCTTGCCACCCATAACACAACCATAACCATACACCATTGGGTGGCTGCACCAAGGATGAGATCTCTGCATCAACCAACAATGTCACCTTCCCTACACCATCAAGCCCTTCACGGATGAGGTATTATGTGACATTACTTCTCTTAATGTTTGTGATGAATTATTATGCCAACCATAGTTGTGGAAGCGAAATTTTTGTGTATGAGTCCTGGCCTTGCACTGTTATTGTTAATTTGAGCAATAAGTTGTATAGGATACCATAGGTACCACCACCTGTTGCTATCTTTTTGGTTACTGCAAAACAATGCAGTAAGCTCATTTCCAAACCTGGAAATTTGTTTTCCTGATGATCCGCCCCCAATGCAAGAAGAATATTGTGGCCACGAGCTCCAGACAGGGTTGCTCCGCACGACAAAAAGAAATGGACAAGGTTGTGGAGGAGTATGGGGACATCTTCACCTCACCCATAGGGGTGCCTCTAAACTGTCAGGTCATGCACCCGATTGATCAAGCCCTAGGTGTGCCACTACCCAATGGACTGATTCAAGATCTGCTGTAGAAAGATCACATATGGCTGAGTTCATTGCCCTATGGGAGCCCGATCATGTTGGGGAAGAGGAAGGATGGGACTTGGAGACTTTGTATTAACTATCAAGCAGTGAACAAGATCATTGTCTGGAATAGGTACCCGATCCCACGGATTGATGACATTTTGGATCAAATAAAAGGGGCGAAATATTTCAGCAAGATCAACCTGAACTTTGGGTATAACTTGGTACCAATTGAACCCTCGGATGTGTGGAATACTACCTTCAAATCCAAGGAGGGCCTTTTTAAATGGTTGGTCATGCCTTTTAGGTTGACAAATTCTCCCACAACCTTCATGAGGTTGATGGACGACATCTTGCATCCATTCACCAACTCATTTTTAGTAGTGTACTTGGATGAAATCATTATCTTCAACCAGACTTGGGAATATCACTTCCACCACATACGACAGGTCCTCCAAACACCGCAGAAACACAATTTGTTTTCCAATTTGGAGAAGTGCATGTTTGGCATGACCCAGGTTCAGTATCTGGGATACATTATTGATGATCCATGGGTGCATGTGGATCCAATCAAGATCCAATTAATTCGGCATTGGCTGGCCCCAACCACTTTAACATAGCTTCACAACCTTCTGGGTCTTACTAGTTAGTATCGCAGGTTTCTGTTGGGATTCTCTCCTATCACTTGGCCATTGAGTCAAGTCACCAAGGGAGGAAAGAAATAACAATTCTTTTGGACGGAAGCTCAACATAAGACATTCATAGAATTGAAACATCACCTCTATGCTACCCCATTTCTCACACTACTAGACTTGCAACAACCATTTGAGATTGGGAAACATGCATCTGACTATTCTATTGCGACATTTCTTACTCAAAAGGGAATCCAGTGGCACATCATAGTGAGACAATGTCCGACACAGTCCGCAAGTATCTCACTTATGACAAAGAAATGTAGTCTATTGTGTAGGCTTGACAACAATGGAAGCATTATATTTTTGGGAAGCAACCAGTTATCCACACAAACCACCAATCCCTTGGTTTCATACAGACACAAGGGAAGTTGTAGAATGATCGCCATCAAAAGTGGTCCAGATAGCTGCAACAATTTCATTTGAATACCAAGTATAAGAAGGGTTGCACCAATAATTTTTTAGATTGCCTCAGTTGACCACTAATCGTGGTGCTAACCACCGTTCTCAACTCTTGTGGTCATGAGACTTCTGATTGGCCGCTTATTTAAAATAACAATCTGGAATTCGGACACACGTACAAGACACTCTTGTAGGGTACGCAAGCTCCAAATTTTCACCTCCAGGATGCACTATTATGTCGCCTGGGACACCTTTGTGTTCCTTTACGAGAGTGTGCCAAGATTATTTGGGAAGCACACTACAGTCAATTTTCCAGGAATTTTGGGGTCAATAAAATAGTGGAAATACTAAAAAAGTATTTCTATTGGCGACACCTTCGACAGGATGTTGGGAAGTACATCAGATCATCCACTTCTTGTGCAATTAACAAACCAAATATCATGAAGCAAGGCCTTTATAATCCACCACCTACCACTAGTATAACTTGGGAATCCATCTCTAATGGATTACATATTGGGCTTTCCTTCTACTAAGCATGGAAATGATTTTTTTTTCATGGTCATCGAAAGATTTTCAAAGATGGTCGTTATGTCAATCTGCAAGAAAAATATCACACCAGAAGCCACTACTAAACTCTTGCTTGAATAAGCATCGATGCACTTTGGGATCCCACAGTCTATCATCTTAGATCGGGACAGTAGGTTCCTCAGCACATTTTGGTCCAGCCTCAAGTCAATGCTCGACACCAAGCTCACCAAGTCCACAATTTTCCATCCCCAAACTAATGGCCAGACAAAGGTCGTCAACAGGATGATTGTACACATTTTGTGCATGTACAATTCAAATCATCCATGCACATGGGATGAGATCCTTCCCTATGTACAACACAGTTATAACCAGGCTCCACATAGTGAAATTTTCCACAACCACTTTCAGGTGGGCTCGGGGTTCCAGCCACTATGTCCCATTGACGTAGCCATGCCATTTGCGGCTGCTTGGGCCGATTCGACTCACGTCCAGTCTAAAGCTAAAAAATCAAAATAGTTCATTATGCACATTCAATACATCCGCCAAAAATTTCATGAAATATTGGACAGAGAAAATGCTAAGTAAAAACAATGACATGATCAACATCGGGTGCCACATA
This sequence comes from Pinus albicaulis, assembly GCA_034641835.2. Taxonomy (NCBI): domain Eukaryota; kingdom Viridiplantae; phylum Streptophyta; class Pinopsida; order Pinales; family Pinaceae; genus Pinus; species Pinus albicaulis. The sequence continues at coordinate 209,568,659 of CM076583.1, read as the reverse complement.
ACTTCGAGGTGGGCGACAAAGTGTGGCTACATTTGCAGAAGGAGCGCCTCATTGTACCACACCGCAAGCTTCACTCACTCTAATATGGGCCATACGCCATCACCAAGGTTGTAGGTAACAATGGATTTGAGATCAATATTCCACCATTCCTTAGTGTACACCCACTATTCAATGTGGACCACCTTCAGCCCTACTTCCCACCTCTACTTGACACCTCTGACATTGCATTACAACTCACACCAAGAGTGTTAAACCCAGACTACATGGAACAAGCCACCACAGATTGTATCATGGAAATTCAAATCAAGAACACTCACCATCAGAAGATCCAACTATATCGGGTTGTCAAATTTAGCCAACTCCTACACCAAGGCAAGTGATTCACCAGGGACCAAGTTTAGTAGAAGTTTCCTCATCTCATGGAGGAACTCAACACAATGGAGACCATGGATTCCTAAATGGGGGGAATGATCTAGGTGGATATTGGTGGCCACCAACCTATTCCACTTGGGGCCCCACCATTTTCTCTTTTAGTTTTTTAGTTTCCTTAATTATAGCACAGTTTACTACTTTTAGCAATATTTTGGGTCCTAAACTTCATGAGCTGTTTTGAGGTCCTAAACAACATTTTTGCAAAAAACAGGAGCAACATGCATCCTAGACCAATTTTTCTCAGTCAAAAGTTGTATTCCTTGAGTAGATATTTCTAACGAGGTTTGGTGCACGTCAAATCGAGATCATATGCCAAAGTTACATCTTTGGGAGTTTTATGTACCAATTTACCCAAACACGACCCATATTTTTGGCGCTTCATCTCCTAGGGTTAGGTTTTTGCATGTTTAGGGTTTTCCATTGTTTACTAATAATAAATAGGCCCTCGAAGCTCATTGTAACATAGTTCAGAGGCATATAGCCACCACATCTCTTCTTATAGATAAGCTACCCTTTCTCTAGCTAGTTTATTTCCATTATGTCTGTAAAAAAATTAAAATTATTTGATATTAATGAAATGAAATGTTATTCTATCGCATTTTTGTATTTATGGTTATATGTTTATTATGTTGTGTTCCTTCATAAATCTGGTTCAGGCTCTCTTGATTTATTTTGTCACACTCATTTCTTTGGAATTTTCTTGATCTCTTGCTTGAATTTATGCTTAGTTGGATAATTCAATGTTAGAATTTACGCTTGCTTACATACTTGATTGTTTTTTTGAATTCCACACTTTCTTGATTTGAAATTTGATTTGAACTTGTTTGATTCTTGTTTTCTTTAATGGTACACTCGCTTGAAATTTGTGAATGCTTCAATCAACTTCACACTGAATCTCTTGATGTTGTGAACCTTTCACTTGATTGAATTCACTGACTTGATTGATCAAAATAAAGGTGTCAAAAATGCACCCAAGAGAAACGATTAATTATTTTAATGACTCACTTAAAACAATGAACTCACTTGGCTTAATTGACTCAGTTGAAGAGAATGGACTCGCTTGGGTGTTGGTTTCAACCGAGAATTCACCCTTACAATTCAACTTAGTTCTTATTTTAATTGAATTACAAATTTTGATTTGAAAGTTACAAAAAAATTGTAGTTGATGTTGATGTAGACTTGTCTTGGAATTCTTGAGTTTGCAGCCTCATTAACTCTAATTCCATGGTTGAATGATGTGGAATCATTTATATAATGTTGATGTTGTCAACTTGATATCTTTGATTATGTGTTTGCAGCTTGAGTTTGTAGGGTCTTGATTGTTTGTATTTTTCTTATCTAAGGGTGGTTACATGAGCTTGAAGATAATTTATTAGGTGCATGCATTTTTGTACTCCATTAGACATCAAGAATCATGCACCATCACAAACACACTCATGGTGTCCCTAAGATCACCTTATTCAATTTCGGGCAGATCTAGGACACTTCAAGACACAAAACAAAATGTTTTTATTAAATACTGAAATATATCATCCTTGAATGTCGCAACATTGTTGCGGAAACTTCTCAAGCAATGAGAATTCAATGCCCTCAAATTTTGGAAGCCAATTGTCTTCAAAAAATTCGTGCACTCACTCAATCTCTCTCAAAGTAAATAATTACTTCCGATTACAATAATGAATTCCAGTTATCACTTTATATTTACAAAATATGCAACTTAAGACTCCCAAAAACTTTAAAAATGACCTTATTACAAGATTAATCAATAGGGAAAATTTTAAGGATGGAAGTTTATCTTAAAGTTTAGAAACCTTGGCGAATCTTACTATTCCCTAATATCCAGTTTTTAAAATGTTTGATGATAATTTTGTAAAAATGTTTATATTTCTAATTATTTTATATTAGATAATATATAATATTGGTGATTTTTAAGGTAAAATAATTTTATACTATAAAATTTTGGCGAATTCATTTTTAGAAAAATGGAAATTAACGAATATTTTTTTTGGAAAAAACATGGAACATTAGCCCACCTACAAATATTAGCCCCTAAAATTTTCCCTGTTAATCAATTCCACAAAAGATTAACTCCTCCACTACACTCGACTTGACTCGAATCAACTTCACTCCAAGTCTCAGAAACTAGATATAATGTACAAATATATTTAGGAATATGTGGATATTCCACTCACAATCGATTTCATACATTCAACGTCCATGCACATAGAAATATATACGCAATAATGTACATGGTGATGAAATCTTGTAATACTTGGCCTCGATCCAACACCTCATGATGTACATACGAGTTCACACTTCACCTCACCGCAGTGATATGTATACAATGCATTAAATTTCAAATAAAATTGCTTGACTCTCCTCCATGCATATTAACTCTTCTAATTTTCAGATTCTCCATACTCATCTTTGGGTGCAAGCAAAAAAACAAACATTCTCATCATTTGATGACATCCTTCAAAAATTATATCACACAGTCTTGGTTTATTTTTATGCAACTTAGTGTGGCCCTTTCATTTTGTTTAGAAACGAGAAACCTTTTGATCAACTTGAAGGGGATATACCTCCAAATTAAATTATTGAACGTATTGAACAACTTCTTCAAGTACCTAAATAAAAAAAATTTGAATATTTTTCTTGAAATAGAGGTTTAGTAGGAGAGTCAATAAAGAAATTAAAAAGAGAGAATGTATCCTTATTTTTATGCAAGGAACAGTTTAAAACAAACACAAGACACTTTAGTATTTGAGCCTATCCTTGAAAAAGATTATCTTGATGACAATTTTGCAATAGAATAATACTGTATCTAGTGAGAGTTTTTCTCAGTCCATTCAAACTATAAAACATTATCCTGAAAATGTTAGATCTTGAATTATGATTATCTATTGGAGTAGAGAGATACTTGAATACATGATTCTCATGCTCGATTTGGTTGTCAAATCTAAACAATAACATATTTTATGGAAATTCTAGTGGTGTTAAGAAATTGCATTAATTTAGTCGTTTTTCATCTAAACTCTTACATTTTTCCATTGAAAACAATACCCAGGTTTCTTCTTCTGATTTATTTCAGAGTTATAGTCGTGGATGCCATTAATGTTTCCCAATGACATTAATACATGACAATCCCAAGTTTCTATAGTCTTTGGATTTTACTCTTCAAATAGTTCTTTCTACAACAGACTCAACAAAATCCTTACACCCTAGCAACCACTGAGTTTCACACTTACTTAAAAAGCCCACAAGACACTTGTTCTATGGGTATTAAAATATAGAACGAGATCCACCTTCGATCTGAAGTGACTACTTCATACTTCAATCATAATTTCTACTCCCAGTAGACACACCATATGACAAATATATACACAGAAGCACTTGTTTCTAATCCATCGAATGTAGAAATACTCACTAACTTGGTTAATTGTTGTATAAAAGAACTAAAATTTCTTTCACATCATAAATAGTCCTTTCCTTAGCTGAGCATTCGAAAGACATCATTTAATATTCTTAATCATTCAACAATGTTGAGGAGGCATGGGAGTAGAACCTTTGATTTGTTGTTATCTACAACCATATTACTAAATGTAGTTCCTCTGGTTCATTTTCGGCTGCTAAAAAGAGTTTCACTCCAATACTCTTTCAACTATAAAATTGTGCCATCACATTCATCACCAATAAGCACCTATATGTCCTCCACGTCTCATAATTAAAATTCTTAGAAACACCATCATTGGTGACATGATAACACTAAGAATTTAGCATTCATGTAGAAACGTGATAATACTATGTCTTATGGTGGAAAATTTCACACAGAGCTAAAGCTCATTTCACTCGAGGCATTCCAAGATTTTCTCAAAAAATTACAAATCCATCACATAAAAAAATATACATATTTTGAATGCATAGTGGATTCCTCAACATGCTACTACTATGATACCACATGTAGAAAATTAAAGAGAATTAACCCATGAAAATACCAGAGACAAAATACTGGCGGAAAAAGGCCTCAAAGCCTCACTGTATTCTCACATTCTCATTATAAAAATAGTGTTTATGATTCATATAAATACACGAGGATGTTTGTCTCAAGATAGTGCGTCTATATTGGACACTTTGGTTGAGAAAATATCTCAACCACACACTAATCTAGGAGCCTAACTAGAGTGGGAGAATATCTCAACCAACTAGGCCTAAACTAACTCCTAACTATGAGGAAAAAACCCAATCTAGAAAGGTAGGATTAAATCAAAACTGTCATTATAATAATTAATCTAATAATTTTTGACTTATAATTTTTTACTCACATGAGAGTGGGGCTAACAAAAAAAACACGGATAGTCACTAAGGTTGCTTTATTGCAATATATAAGAGTTATAATACATAATTAGTTTATAATATATAAAAATTTTCATATATAATATACAGTTTCATGCATTTAGCATGGAAAAAACATGGATAGTCACTAAGATAAAGTTGGGAATTTTGTAATTATCTTCTTTAGACAAAGTCAAAAAATTTGTATGGTAAAATTTTGAGGTTGTACAAAGGTTCCAAAGTGAATTGCATTATCTTGAGCAGATTCTAAGCCAAAAAAAATATTTCGAGGTAGGTAAAGAGATTTGGATAAATATACCCACATGAGTAATATTATTGATAGATAAGATGATTGATAGATTAGGTGACTCGACATTCCTACGCAGTTCCAATGACTCCTGAATTTTGTTTAGGTTGTCTTTATCATATGCAGAAATATTCAATATGGTGTGTGCCATCAAATTTGAAAGGCAGAATCATGAAAAGTGGCGACGTGTTGAAAATATTACTCTCACTTTTATCCAAGAAACTTAGAATTAATCAAACGCCATGTGCAGACAATTTTCTGATCGATATGAGCTGGATCATTGTTTTTATATTTGGTTTATTGATAGGAGATTTAGGAGGGTCATTCCCAATAATGGATTGAAAATAAAGAGCAGGGCTGGTGCTGATTTGCATTGTAGTTCTTATATGGGTTACCTCTAGCTAAGTCACTTAGGTATGTGATTTAGGAGGTCCATTAACGATAATGGATTTGGAATAGATTAGGGTTGGTGCTGATTGGAGTTGTGGTTTTCATATGGGTTACCTCTGTGGAAGTTACTCAGGTATGTACGACTCGAAATTGGACCTCCAGAGATAATTCTTACACAGGATTACTATATTATCCTAGGTAGGGTTTAGCTACTTATATTTTCATGGATTTGGACTATGAGTGGGATCCTGAGCGATAGAAGAAGGTTTAAGTCAAGATGCAGGCCCTTGCGTGTAATAATAAGGGAAAAAAATATACAGAGAAAAATTCATTCTTAAAGTCAATTCTTTGGGAGTTTATATATTGTTCAAGGTTTCTCATTAGATCAATCAAAAGTTTTCAAATCCCCAACCCATATGTATACGTAGGGCCCTCGGCATAGGTAGCAACAAGCCTATATAAATTCATAGATAAGTGCAAGAGAGCCAACATTCAAAGAGCAAGAAACGCTTGAAGTTTACCGAAACTAGTAGCAATCGAAACAAGGGAAGCATTCAAGTTGGTTTTAAAGGCAGTCCATGTGTAATTTTCTTCATTACAAGATATCAGATTTGGTAGGCTGTATAAAGAATTATGAATTTTCGTTATAGTATGATGAATCAATTGATATATATTCAAAAGTATCTACCTTCCCTACCCTAAATGTACATCCCATGAATGGGACTCACCCCACAACCATTAAATGTGCACTCTTTTTTCCTCTCATTTGTTTTTATTCCTTAAAAAGCTTCATCAGATCTGAGAATGAGCTATTTCTACTCTCATTGTTAACAAAAATGCATGGTCTTGATGGTTATGTCCTAGAGTTGGCCGTTGAAACTAGTTCTAATTTATGTAATTGCCACACGTCGTTGCGAGTATATCCGATTAAACAAGATATTTTACAATTGCATGAATTTTTTCAACATGTGATTCATATTGGACTGTCAATAGCACATTGACAAGAAAAAAATTCATGAGAAAAAATAATATGTTCAACTCTCAAGTGGTTGTGGAAATCTAAGCAACCAAGGGATAGGTACAATGTCAATTAGATTGCATGTAACCAAATCATGTTATAGCAATATATAGAACCCGACTTAGTCACTTTTGTCTACGTGAGCTCTCATAAAACTACGTAAAAGAAGCCATGCATTATTTTGAGTTTGGTCCTTTGAAAATATGATCTGGGTCAGACGTTCTTGAACAAAAAAAATAAATGGAGGTTTATGTTTAGTTATAAATGGTCATAAGTACTTTGAGCTTTTCCAACATAAAACACATTGAGGATTTTTTTAATTTTGAGTTGACAAGGTTCAGTATTCAAGTACATGCTACCTTTTCAATTCAGTGTTTGATTTTTTATTTGATTGGGATCTTGGTTGAAGGTTCAAACCCTTTGTATGCATTTATATATGGGAGGATATATTAGGAGATTGGACATATGTAGGTCATATTTACCATTCAAGCCTTTTATTTTGACTTCACTAATGCCAATTTTGTCATGTCTATGTCTGAGCCAGAGTTCCACTTGGAGGATAGTGAAATAGATATAAGGAACATAACTTGTCACTTCCAAGATAAAGAACAATTTTTAAGTTAAAAAATATGCTTATAAAATTAAATATGTCCAGAATCGTTTGATGAACGTAAATCATTGACAGGAAAACATGTAGTGTAACTCTACTTTTGGAAGGAAAAAGTATTTTTTGATCATCGCAGAAACGTAAAATGGTATTTTGAAGGTTGTTGTAAAAATTCACCAGTTATATAGAGACTCTATAATGTGTTAAGTTTCTTCCATATTACCGTGTCTTTAAATGGGAGTGGCTTGAGAGGCAAGCCTAGCCAATTGGTAATTTTCTGTATATTTTTCCTAGAGTCTCTAGTTACACCAAAGGTGCCCCTTTCTGAAATTGATCAAGATAGGTATTTTTATACCCTTTTCATATTCATTTTACATCTATCCATCTGATGTCTTTCCCATTGAGTGACATGTGTTCATTTTTTTTTCGCATCAAGTGACGTTTCTCTCTCTATTGTTTTGAGTTTGACAAAATGAGTAATTTTAGAAAAAAATTGTTGATGACATTTTCTGAAGGTAGAATTTTTTTGTGTTTCATGTTAAAAAAAACCATAGTCCAACAATGAGTCCTAATTCAAGTCCGAATTACGAAGATAAGGGAATGAGAAAATCAAATCTTCTAGTACAACAAACTTTCTATCATTTTTTGTGGGATTGGCCTCAAGATTTACCGATGCCTTTGATAGGAAATATTTGTGAGCTGAAGTTGGTGAGGAAACTAACAAGCCATCCTTGCCAAAGGACTTAATTTCATAGCTAGAAGCAATGCTCGACTCCACAGAGGAGAGTAAATCTCGCTTGGAGCGTTTCTTGACTAGTGTAGGTAAATCAGGGGAGCTCTTCCGTTTACTTACTAGAGAGTCATATAATTTAGTGGTAACCATGGTTGTGTTATCAAACACAATTTTTATTCTTGTAGATGTGTGAGGAGATCTTTTGTGTCTGATCCCTGAAGTGGTAGTGTCAGGGAAAATAGTTTTTGCCGCAGGACCTCCGAGATTTCAGGCAACATTATCATATTCCCTAGCAGCATCTTCTGTAGTTTCAAATGTTCCTAACCAGAGACGAAATCCTTTATCATTTCTCTAGATATATGGAGCCCATTTTCCCCATGCCCTCTTCCTAAATCCCTCAAATCTTATTCTTAATATATTCATACACATCATCTTCACTCTTGCATTTCTTACCCCTCTTCTGAATGCTCCTCAAATCACACTTGGAAGAGTTCCCGGTCTCATTTTTCGTAGGAAATATGGCAGACGAAGTCTTTGCCTTGATCCTCTGCCTCCTTCTATTGCTTCTACCTGATTTCCTCATCCACCAAAACTCTTCTCTTTCAACCTTAGAGCACAAATTTGACCCATCATAAAATTAAATATTAATTTCTTGTATATGTTGCTTCACTCGTCCAGAATACAAGGGCTTCCCTCTATCATCACCATTTTCTTCTTTTGAGGTCGAATCGGTTGTATTAGGGCCAGTGTATTATTATCAGGATATTTTGAGCATGGATATGTAGAATGAGGATCATATATTATCACATTATCCCAGAGTATCAGAGTGATGATATTTTGTATACTACCATGAGGAGGTTCGGTCAAGTCAAGTATGATACTCATAGGGTACCTCGTCAGATAGTGACTGAGGAAGCAGATCAAACTTTTATGTTTTTTCATGGACAAATTATTACCCCCTTATATGATCATGATACTATTTTTGATTTAAGAATATTCGTTCATGGAATCGTTAAGGTCCTATTAACACAAGAAGAAGCGACAACCCACCATGTTAAGGCCAGAAAGTTGGAATACGAGTAGAAGAAGGTTGAGGAAATGAAGCACCAAAATAACAATATGACATTATGATCATTGAATTGTATATTTTTGCAATAATAACTATATTGGGAATCCCAAATTACCCCCAAAAAGGGAGGGGATGGATTCCTAATTGAATAAATTATCTTCTGACCTCATCTATAAAACCCAACATATGTGGTGTCCCCTACTAATATAATTATTAATCGGTTGCGATTTTAGTATGCTATTTTGGTTGGCCTTCTCCCTCCTCTGTGGGATATGTTGTGTTGGTGTGCATTAAATAGTTAAATAATCCTATCTTGTGGTACCTTGGAGTAGCTTCTATGACTGCGAAATCTGCTCGACACTCCTTTTTTCCAACTAGTCCACAACATAATTTTGTTCTTTTTTTGGGTGTGTGTCCATTTCTAAGGAACCTAGTCTTCATGGATTAACATGTTAAAAAGACTCTTGTTTTGGAATCAATTTTTCTCTTAGCCAAGGTTTAATCCATTTGTAAGGAATCCAATAATCATGGAATTCGAGGTTAAAGATACTCCTGTACTCTATTCTATTTTGGCGTAAATTTTTTTCTTTTCAAGTTTTACTCCTATCTATGTTTATAGTTCCTACTCCGGTTAATTTCTTATACATGGAATGTTTTGTTGCTCCCATAGAGCATAGAATCATTCCATCTATGGTTGGGATGCTTTAATTTTAAGATGTGTTTTAAGGATTAGTATACAACATACAATCTTCAAGACCTACCAGATTAAGAATACTTCTCTACCCTATTCTATTTTGGCCCTATTTTGTTGCTCAGTCAGGGCATCTTAACAAACATTTCTAGTACCTTATCTAGACCTCTTTCTGATGCACAATGATTTTTTTTCTCTCCCTTATAACATATATTCATTCATCTATGGCTGGGAAGCTTACATTTTGGATTTTATATGAGGATGTATGTGCTAGGAATTACTAGGCATTCTTCATGGGCTAACAGGCTAAAAAGACCCCTCCACTCTCTTCTGATTTAGTCATAATTTATTTCTTAATCATGGTTTAATATTATGGTATTTTTTTAGTACCTACGCATGATAATTTCTGATACAAATTTTTTATTACTTTCTCCCTTATAGCATCAAATATTTTCGTCTATGGTTGGGAAGAATACATTGGGATTTGTGAGTGTGCATGTTCTTGGAAATGGTATTCATTCCCATTACAGTGAAAATTATAATCTTCATAGGAAACTGTGTTAATAAGTTTGATACACAATACTATGATTTGGCTTTCATTTAATCATATTGCATTTTTCAACTTTTTACTTAGTTAATCCATTATCCCCCATGATGCTTTGTTCCCCCTTACAACATTAGTTCTAATTTCATTCCATTTCTGGTTGGGAAGCCTATATTTCATGTGTGTGTCTGTGTGAGGAATTTGTATTTGATGTCGATCCCTACCAAAATCCAATCATGACATGTTTTCATGTTAAGAAGACATATTCTCTGATTTATCCATATTATCACATCCTTTATTTGTACTTATAATACACAATGGTGTTTTTTGTTAGCCTCTCTAAAATAACAATAATAAATCCAAAATAATTAATTAAATATTCCTAACTCTTGGGCTGTTGGGTTGTTCCTCAAAAGATGGAGTTTGTTTAAGAACTCCTATCTTGGTGGGTTTTAGGTGAGTAATTAACTCAACCAAAAGAGACTAAGATAGCACGAACTATATTCTCTCATCTATTTAAATTGTAAATTAAAATTCTTTTAATAAGTGAGATTACATGAGGAAGCCATGAGGCTTTTGCCTTTTTTTTCTAGCATTTTGTCTTGGTTTTGTGTCTATGCTTTTCTGTAATCTGTTTCTGAGTTGATTTAATTTGTATCATGTGGTATCGGAGCCTGTGATCAGAGGCCTGTGTGTTGTCGATCAAAAGGGTAGGTTTTGAATCTCAGCATCAATAACGAGGGCGCCTCCACCTTGACAGTTCTGCTGCTGAGCATGCGCGCAAGTTGCACGCATCTTCGAGGAGGTAGCTGTTGGATAGCTGTTGGATGGAGCGCAGGTTGCACGCCATCGACTGCGTAGAGCATTTGGTTCATTTCATCGTTTGAAACAGCATTTTGAAACTGCATTTTAAAGTTAAGAACAGCAAATAGCCAGCGTTTCACCAGCGTTTCATGTGGCAATCTGCTTGGAGCAAATCGATTCTGGAAAATCGTCTCTACATTTTCATGTGGCAATCTGCTTGAAGCATCGACTTCTGATTTAATTGGCATCGACTTCCTGAAACATCGACTTCTGATTTAATTGACATCGAATTTCATTCCAGCGTTTCAAAGGCGTTGAACTGCAGCGGAAGAACCAGCGTTTTGAACGGATGTGGTATTGCAACAGCGTTTAATTGAAAAGCGTTCTGCATGTGGTATTGCAACAATGTTAACTGCAACACCGTTCAGCGTTGAGAACAGCGTTCAGCATTCAAACAACGTTTTAAAAGATTAAAACCAGCGTGGAGCAGTAGTATTCGCAGAGTACAGCCGTAGTATTCGCAGAGTAAAGCCAACATTTCAAAGAGTTTAAGGGTCGATGGTGAGAACGCATCCATCCGGTTCAGAGTTTAGCATGTGTATGCGCCCAACGCGTGATGGAGTGATCATCACTGTAGGTAGAAATGTGAATGGCACTTTCAGGTAGTCACGTGTGTTAAAATGCTCCATTTTGAAAATTTCCTCGCGTGTTATTTCATAAGGTAAAGAAATAATCCATTTGTGATGAACGTATTCCATTTAATGGTTAACCTTATATCTTTCATGAGAATACATATAACGTAGTGGAGCTTAAAATCATAAGTGGCATGATCGATTATGAATGGAGCTTTATATTTGGCACACAAAAGCTTAATTTCATTTCTTAAAAAGGAAATTTACTTTTTAAGAAACGTTTATAATAAGTGGGAGGAGAGATAGTATGAGTATAAAGCTCATGAGAGAGAATAAGTGGAGAGTGTGTTTTAATATTTTTTTTTAATGAGTGAATGGGAGAGATAAAAAGTGACTCTTTGTAATTGAAGTGATAAGGTGTGAAAGTTGAAATGAATATTTTTTTGGGGAGTCATAAGAATATTTTGTATTATTTTGGAGTAATAAGGGTGATGTTTTAAAATCTTTGCAGTGATAAGTTGTATTTTGTACTTTGGAGAGCTAAGGAGAGTTTTCATTTGTATTTGAAGTAATAAGGGAATGCCTTTATTATCACTCAAAGTATTGTTTTACTTTGAAAGAGATCGTGTCACTATCCATTCAGATTTTGAAGGCGCGTTGTTTCAAAGGGTTGTCAGTTTGGCATTATCATTGCTTCAGATGTACTCCAGTGATTAATAAAGATATCATTTTTTTGGTGTTGATGTGTCCTAGATCCGCCCGAAATTGAATAAGGGGATCTAAGGTACACTAGGTGTGTTTGATGGCGCATGTGTTTTATGACTTCATGATTGTTGCTTTTTGATCTGTGTCTAGTTGTGACACATTAATAATTTCATCACATACATGAAATTCAATATCAGCAAGCACAACACATAACAAAATAGCTGCAAGATCAACACATGCATCTGCACAAATCGAAGATTGTCTACATCAGCATTTTAAATCAACAAGCCAATTCACTTCATCAAGTTCATGCACCTGCACACTCAAAATTCTACATCAGCGTTGTTATACATTCTTTTCAGAACTTGTAATCAAATTCACTATGTTATGTTAATCATTAAAAATTCATTGTTAATGAATTTGTAAGAAGACAAGTGAATTCATTATTTTAAAATGATTCATTGTAAGCTTTCTTGGGTGCATTGTCGACAGTGTTCGACACCCTTCTTTTACACAAAATCAATTGAATGCATGTGTTTTTTCCAAACAAGCAACAAGTTTACATCTCCAAGCGAGCGTGATTTCAAGAAATTTGCATCAATCAACACATCAAGCGAGCCAGAGTGAAGTTTATTGCAGTAATCATCAAACAAGTTAAAACAATCAACCAAGTTGACATCGACATCAAGAAAGCGTGGTTGTTCATTGAAGTGAGCATAAAATCATCAAGTAATTCAAGTGAGCGCTTAAACAAACGCGATCGTCATCAAGCGAGCGTGAATTCCAGAGTTTAAGTGAGATAATTCTACACTTCTAGCAAGTGTTCCAAGCAAGCGCAGTTAGCAACAAATCATTCAAGTGAGCCTGACATTCAAGTGAAACATTTCAAAGTACGACATCTCCAACAAGAGAGCCTGATTTCAAGTGCGCAAGTTCAGATGGCGCAACATATTCAGTTGCTAAACATTCTTCAAAGTTTGATCATCTCCAATGATGAAGACATGGTGCATGTCAGCAAAGGCACTCTTGCTAATCTTTCACAGCATCTACAACAAACACATGAAACTATTGAGTTTCTTCAGCTCGAGTCGCAACTTCAAAGGATTGAATTGCAAGAAAAGAATGATACTTTCAAGCCTTTGAACCATCCAGATGATAATTCTTTGCACAATTCAGATGATAAGTCATTCATTCAGCCAGCTTCAAGTGTCGTAGCTGTTCTAGATCCAATTTCTTCCAAGCCCATCATCAGGCCCTGGGAAGAAATTCAGAATAACAAGAATCGACGAGGCTTAGGATATGTCCAAGATGATGCCAACTTACATATTCCCGATTATTCCAAGCCCATTCAGTTCGTCAGTGCGGGATTTCTTGAACAGATCCCCTCAGCACATTCAGAGAAAGTTGCAGCCAACCAGCAGTGCATGCAACCAAAAGTTGCAGAAAAAGAGAATTCCACACAACCTGAACTTGAGGTCACACCGAAATGTTCTCATTGTCAGAGAACTGGTCATATGGAAGATCAGTGTTTTGATCTCCATCCCTGTAGCCATTGTGGCAAGTGCAATCATTCCTCAGACAAATGTCGCAATCGACACAAATCAGAAAGGTTGAAGATACATTATGAATGGATCGACCCTTGGGAATGGTCATCCAAAGTTAAAAGATTTCTTCAGTTCTACAACCGCATACGATCACACATTGTGCAGCCCACACTGAAAAGATGATGGTACTCTCATACAATTGAATGGGGGAGTACAACAGTGTAAAACTTCTACACCTGAAGGGGGGGAGTTTAGGAATATTTTACAGAGAAGTGTCTCTCCTTTCAGCTGACAAAGGGGGGAAAATGTCAATGAGATTGATAGTGGTTGTTAGACTGAAAGTCTCGACACAACCAGCAAAAGTAGCCAGTGGGCATCTTCAACAGCCAGTGGGCATCAACAAAATTGCCAGTGGGTATCAACAACTTTGCCAGTGGACAGTCAACAAATTTTCCAATGGGCATCAACAAATTTTCCAGTGGGCAGTCGACAGTACAGAAGCAGTGAACAGTTTTTTAGCATAGCAAAAGAAACAGTGAGTTTTTTTTGTCATCATCAGCCAGTGGGCTTTGAACAAATTTTGTCAGTGGACAAAGGATGCTGCTTTCATGCAAAGGACAGATGGATCCTTTTGCAACTTGGCACTTGATGTAGTTGTCAAGCGAAATTCAGACATGAATCAGACATGCAGCTGACTCATGGTCTCTTCAGATTGCATTTTTTCAACATCTAGCTTTGGCGATTTTTCAGGCAATGTTTTTTGAGGATCAACATGAGAACTTGGAAGATGGTTCCTTGTTCTTATTTTGGATTTGTCATTGAAGGGGGGAATGTTAGCCTCTCTAAAATAACAATAATAAATCCAAAATAATTAATTAAATATTCCTAACTCTTGGGATGTTGGGTTGTTCCTCAAAAGATGGAGTTTGTTTAGGAACTCCTATCTTGGTGGGTTTTAGGTGAGTAATTAACTCAACCAAAAGAGACTAAGATAGCACGAACTATCTTCTCTCATCTATTTAAATTGTAAATTAAAATTCTTTTAATAAGTGAGATTACATGAGGAAGCCATGAGGCTTTCGCCTTTTTTGCTAGCGTTTTGTCTTGGTTTTGTGTCTATGCTTTTCTGTAATCTGTTTCTGAGTTGATTTAATTTGTATCATTTTTTTTGGTAGGCTTGTGTTTTGGATTTTCATTTTCAATAATGGGAATTGTCTATTGGTGATTTTCGAATTTAACATACTTATGTGTGTACATGCACACAAAACCAAGTTGTGTCCATTCATGTTGAAACCCAATTTTCACTCAACAATATATCTAGTGCTATTGGAATTGTACTAGAAGTGGTGTAACTAGACATTTCGACTGATCCTCGTGGATATTGGTGGCCACCCGCCTATTCCACTTGGGACCCCACCATTGCCTCTTTCAGTTTTTTTCACAACTTACTCTTTTTAGCATTTTTTCGGGTCCTAAAATTTCGGAGCCATTTTGAAGCCCGAAACAGAGATATTATGCCGAAGTTACATCCCCGAGAAGTTGAAACACCAATTTACCCAAACGGGGCCCATGGTTTTGGAGCTTCATCTCCTAGGGTTAGGTTTTTGGACGTTTAGAGTGCTCCATTTTTTCTCGATAATAAATAGGCCCTCGAGCCTCATTGTAATAAAGTTCAGAGGTTTATAGTCGCCACATCTCTTCTCAGAGATTCGCTACCAGCACCCTAGCTATTTTATTTCCATCATGTTTGTAAGAATATTTCTGTGATTTGATATTAATGAAATGAAGCCTTATTTCCATTGTATTTCTATTTTTATGGTTATTTATGTATTCTATTGTGTTCCTGCATAAATCTGGATCAGTGGTATCAAAGCGGTCTGCTTTTTCTCGATCCTTATTTGCATGTACCCAACGAGGTCAGGGTATAAGGAGTTAGGGATCGATCTGGTGGAACCTTTGTAAGATCATCCTCGCAAACCCTGATGAGTGCCCATGGGGAACAAAAAGAAAGATGAGGGAGCAGGAGATCCTATCAAAATATTTCTCGAGGAGGCCCTCAAAAAACAAAGGAACGCGATGATGGTTAACTTTTCCCATATCCTTCAGTGACTGCCCACTGGTGGTGCATCTGCATCCAGCAGCCACTCTGGAGGCATGACTCCCTTTAAGGTACAAGTAAACTTTGACATTCCCATATTTGAGGGTAAAATAGATGTAGATTCCGTAGATAGATGGTTGAATCTATTAGAAGGATATTTCTCGGTTCATGACTTTTCTGACCGGGAGAAGATTATTTTTGCACTTCTCAAAGCTACCCCCCATGTCAAGGACTAGTGGGAAACCTACTGCGAGAAAAACGATGAGATAGAACCCTCTCTATTCTTAGCTGTACCAGCTTGGGCTTCTTTACGAGATGCCATCAAGGAACAACACTATCCCATGGGGAGCTATGAGGACAAGTACATACAATGGACCACGTTGCGGCAACAAAGGGATGAAGATGTGCATAAGCTAATGAATTTGTTCCATATCCTACACACAAATTTGGGTATCAAGGATTCAGATAAACATTTAGTGCTAAAGTATCACATTTGTCTACACAGATAAATTCAGGAGGAAATGGAGTTCCTCAACATCTCCTCGCTTGGTACGACATACTGGTATGCTACAAAGATTGAGAAAAAATTCAAACAGAAGAAGCAAGACTTTGGATCTGCGAATCAAAAGCAAGGGAAAGGTGCCCCCAAACCACAGAACAAAGGACAAAGCTAAGGCATGGTGGCCCAAGACAACCTGCCAAAGACACAAGCAAAGAACAACACCGTGAAGGCAAAGAAGGACACTAGAAAGTGGTGTGAGTTCCATAAGAGCTCCACTCACAACACAAGTGAGTGTCAGGCCAAGCAGTCCCTGGTGGCCGAGATGAGAGCTTTTGAATCAAATGCATACTCTGACTCTAAATCAGAACCTGACAAGGTGAATGACAAAAGGAAGCATATTATTGATGTGGAGCCCAACACCATTGTTGCCACTACGAATATCCAAAAGGAGGAACCAGAAGATCGAGAGGAGGCAGAGCGTCTCTTCCACTCCTAGATGTGGGTAAAGGGTTCCCCACTATGGTTCATTGTCATCAATGGGAGCCAAAAGAACCTCATTTCAGCAGATGTCATGAAGTAGTTGGGCTTGTTGACCACAACGCACCCACAACCATACACCATCGGGTGGCTTCACCAAGGATGGGAACTCCGTGTCAGCCAGCAATGCCGCCTTCCTTATAGCATCAAGCCCTTCACGGATGAGGTATTGGGTGAAAATGCTCCTATTGATGTTTCTGATCTATTATTAGGCCAACCATACTTTTGGAAGCAACATGTTGTGTATGAGTCTTGGCATCGCGCTGTTATTGTTACTCTGGGAAATAAATTGTACAGGATAACAGAGGTACCACCACCTCCCACTATCTCTTTGGTTACTCCAAAACAATGCAGTAAGCTCATTTCCCAAACCACAAATTTTTTTTTCCTGATGATCTGCCCCCAGGGCAAGAAGAATACTATGGCCACGACCTCTAGGCATGGCTCCTCTGCACGACAACAACAAATGGTCAAGGTTTTGGAGGAGTACGGGGACATATTCACCTCACCCACAGGGGTGCCTCTACACTGTCAGGTCAAGCACCCCATTGACCTAACCATAGGTGCTCCGCTACCCAATGGACTGATCTATAGGTGCTCTGTTCTAGAGAATGATGAAATCAAGAGGTAGATTCAGGAGCTGCTCCAGAAAGTTCACATCCGACCAAGTTCATCACTCTGTGGGAGCCCGATTGTGTTGGTACAGAAGAAGGATGGGACTTGGAGACTTTGTACTGATTATCGGGAGCTGAACAAGATCGTTGTCCGGAATAGGTACCCGATCCCATGGATTGATGAACTTCTAGACCAACTCAAAGGGGAAAAATATTTCAGCAAGATTGACTTGAAGTCTGGGTATCACCAAGTACCAATTGAACCCTCTGATGTGTGGAAGACTACCGTCAAAGCCAAGGAGGGCCTTTTCAAATGGCTCGTCATGCATTTTATATCGACAAATGCTCCCGCAACCTTCATGAGGTTGATGGATGACATCTTGCGTCCATTCAAAAACTCAATTGTAGTGGTATTCTTGGATGAAATTCTGATCTTCAGTGAGACTTGGGTAGAGCACCTCCACCACATCCGAGAAGTCGTCCAAACACTCCGGCAACACAAGTTGAGTGCCAATTCGGAGAAGTGAACTTTTGGCATGACCCAGGTTCAATATCTGGGATACATTATTGATGAAAGGGGGGTGCATGTGGATCCAGCCAAGATACAAGTCATTCAGGATTGGCCAGCGCCAACCACCCTAACAGAGCTTTGCAGCTTCCTGGGTCTTGCTAATTTCTACCGTAGGTTCATGTTGGGATTCTCTCATATCACTTGGCCCTTGAGTCAAGTCACCAATGGAGGAGTGAAAGCCAAATTATTTTGGTCGGAATCTCAACAAAAGGCGTTCATAGAATTGAAACATCACCTATGTTCTGCCACAGTGCTCACATTACCAAAATTGCAACAACCATTTGAGATCGACACAGATGCCTTTGATTATGCTATTGGTGCAGTTCTTATTCAACAGGGGCATCCAGTAGCATATCATAGTGAGACATTGTCCGACATAGTTTGAAAGTATCCCACATATGAAAAAGAAATGTATTCCATTGTGCAGGCTTGTCGACAATGGAAGCATTAAATTTTGGGGAAGGAGACAGTCATCCACACACACCACCAACCCCTATAGTTCATACAGAAAAAAGGGAATTTGCAGAACGATCGCCATCAGAAGTGGTCCACATATCTGCAACAATTTCATTTGAACATCAAATACAAGAAGGGTAGCACCAATAATGTTGCAGACTGCCTCAACCGACCACCGATCATGGCCATAACCACCATTCCCAAATCTTGTGGGCATGACACTATTGATTTCTCGCTTCTCTACAAGAGCGATCCAGAATTTAGCTACACATACAAGGCACCCTTGGGGGGTATGCAAGTTCCAAAATTTCACCTCCAAGATGCACTATTATGTCACCTGGGACACCTTTGTGTTACTTCAAGCAAGCATTCCAAGATGATATGGTAAGCGCACTACAGTCGATTCCCTGGGAATTTTGGGGTCGAGAAAATAGTGGCAGTACTGTAGAAGTATTTCTATTGGCCAAACCTTTGACAAGATGTCGGGAAGTACATTAGATCCTTCACTTCTTGCGCCATTTCCAAACTGACCATCAAGAAGCAAGGTCTCCATACTCTGCTACCTACCCCTAGTTGACCTTGGGAATCCATCTCCATGGATTACATGTCAGGCCTTACTTTTACTAAGCATGGAAATGACTGTGTTTTCGTGGTCGTCGATAGATTCTCAAAGATGGCCATTATGGCGGCCTGCAAGAAGAATATCACAGCAGAGGCCACTGCTAAACTCTTCTTTGAATGAGTGTGGGTGCACTTTGGGATCCCACAGTCTATCATATTAGATCGCGACAACAAGTTCCTCAGCACATTTTGGTCCAGCCTCTAGTCAATGTTGGACACCAAGCTCACCAAGTCCACATATTTCCATCCCGAAATTGATGCTCAGACAAAGGTCATCAACGGGATGATTGTACACATTCTGTGCATGTACAATTCAAGGCATACACGCACATGGGATGAGAGCCTTCCCTATGTACAACATATTTATAACTGAGCTCTATACATCTCAACCAGCCACAGCCCCTTTCAGGTGGGCTTGGGATTCCAGCCACTATGTCCCATTGACGTAGCCATGCCATTTGCAGCTACTCAGGCCAATTCGGCTCATGTCCAGTTTGAAGCTGACAAAGCAAACAACTTGATGCATTCAGCACATCCGCCAACAGGTTCATGAAATATTAGACAGAGCCAATTCTAAGTACAAGCAACAACGTGATCAACATCGGGTGCCACAAAAATTCTAGGTGGGTGAAAAAGTGTGGCTACATTTGCAGAAGGAGCGCCTCACTAGACCCGACCGCAAGATTCGCCTGCTCCGATATCGGTCGTACACCATCACCAAGGTTGTAGGGAACAATTCCTTCGAGCTCAATATTCCACCATTCCTTGGTCTACACCAAGTATTCAATGTAGGCCGCCTTCGTCCCTACTTCCCACCTCTATTGGACACCTCTGACATTGTAGAAGAACTTACACCAAAAGATTTAAACCCAGATTGCATGGAACATGCCACCACAGACTGTATCATGGACATTCAAATCAAGAACACTCGCCGACAGAAGATCCAACTATATCGGGTTATCAAAGTTGGCCAACTCCTGCACCAAGGCAAGTGGTTCACCAGGGACCAAGTTCAACAGAAGTTTCCTCATCTCATGGAGGAACTCAACGCAATGGGGACCATTTCTTCCTAAGGGGGGAGGAATGATCCAGGTGGATATCGGTGGCCACCCGTGTATTCCACTTGGGGCCCCACCATTGTCTCTTTCAGTTTTTTTCACAACTTACTATTTTTAGCAGTTTTTCGGGCCCTAAACTTCTGGAGCCATTTTGAAGCCCTAAATGGAGATAGTGTGCCAAAGTTACGTCCCCAGGAGGTTGAAACAACAATTTACCCAAATGGGGCCCATATTTTTGGTGCTTCATCTCCTAGGGTTAGGTTTTTGGACGTTTAGAGTTCTCCATTGTTTCTCCATAATAAATATGCCCTCAAGCCTCATTGTAACACAGTTCAAAGGTCTATAGTCCCCACATCTCTTCTCAGAGATTCGCTACCAACACCCTAGCTATTATTTTTCCATCATGTTTGTAAGCATATTTTTGTGATTTGATATTAATGAAATGAAGCCTCATTTCTGTTGTATTTCTATGTTTATGGTTATTTCTGTATTTTTTTGCGTTCCTGCATAAATCCGAATCTCTGACACATTTGGGGGTCAAATGGGTCAGGTTTGAGTTTTGGAACTAGAAATGGTTGGTTTGGTACCGAACTCAAATTTTTTCACTAAACTCGTGAGTTCCATCGAACTTGATCAAAGGCATTCCAAATGGATTTTTTTTCTTATATTTAATGGAAGCAATAATATTCTAGTGGGGTAGCCTAAAATTCAAGCTTATAGATTGATCTATGGTGGTTTTTTTCGACCCTTATTTGGTTGTAGTTCATACTTCACTCATACCATAGGTTCTACTAAGTCATCCCCCAATGCACTGTAATGTTTCGTATCCCATTAGAATATTTTTCATTTATGCTTATGGTACCGAACTAAATTATTTGTGATCTAGTTGAAACTTTCTCATGCTTTATCCGTTGTAGAATTATGTCTACTAATAGCTTTGTCCCAACATCAACAACTTACACTTTTGAAGCAGTTGCAACAAATACTTTTTCATCATCATCCATCATTGACAACTTCCACAATTTTAGGTGATTCACATTGAAGACCAAATGAATTCTCATGTATGGTGGTAACTCGAACTTGAATGTGTTTTCTTCAGTTTTCTTGATGATGGTGTATGATACCTATTTGAGTGGTTTGATATCCATGCTTATGTCCTTAATGTTATTTGATTGGCTTGATATCTGTCCCTCTCTCCTTAAATTTCTCCTTTCGATCCAACCTAAATTTTATCGGATGCACAATATTGGTGGTCTGCAGAGTGTTGATCATGCATGACATTGTGTTTTTGTTGATTCTTATGCAAATATTATCAATTTCGAACATGAATCTTCTAGATGTGGTATATAAAAAAAATTCCTATGTGTAATGACCTCTTTCACCATTGTTTCCTTAGCTATAGGACCCAAAATATCTATTTCTATGTGCCTACCAAAATACCATGCATGCTTCAAAAGGTGAAGTTCCTGTTGTGCTATGTATTGTGCAATTGTACCCATTTTTAACCATACAGCTCCAAAGACATGGGATTTAAACCCAATTATAGTTCTGATATGTACTCTATAATTATAACAATGTTGTACATAAGGAATGTTGGCTTCCCATGTCTCTTAAAGTTTATGGTTGAAAATGTTTAGTGCTTGAACTATGTTGTGATTTGTTAGCTTTTTTTGACTAATGGTCGAAGGATGGAAGGGAATAATTCTCCTTAGCTTGGTGTCCATAAATCCCCACTACACTTTTCAAAGTTAGCTGAGAAATATTTTATATTGATATGAGATTTTCAACGATGGTAGAACAAAGTGAATCGAAACCCTTTCAGGAAAGCATTATATGCCTTTATGTGTTGAATTTGTTTTAATGCAAGGTGTTATCAGTCATATTATTGAGCCATCCACAACTAGCATAAGATATTCATCTCCCCGACAAGTTTTCAAAAAACCTGAAGGAAATACATTGAAATTGACTCTCCTGGTCTACTTAGGATCAAAAGTAGAGTATGATTTCCTAATTTATGATTTATTGTCTTTGAAGTTATATCAAGGGAAAAAATTCTTATGAACTTATTATCAACACTACCAATCCGATTGCTAGTTGTCATGGAAGGTAATGTGCTAGTTTACTCATTCTTCCTTTTCAATCCTTAATCGAAATGAAAATAACTGGACCACTTAACGTGGTTTTTTTTCTCGATATTTCTCAATGTTCAAAGGATTGGTGAGACTTATGATTGATATAAGTGATGATCTCTTTTGCACTCAAACAATGTCTACAATGATGTGTTGTTTGAACAAATGTGTACATATATTGGTCATATATTGTGTAATTAAGAATTCCTTAAAAATTATTGGAGTGGTATTCAACTGGTCTTAATGTTGATTCAATGACGTACCTGTTTATTCAATTTAGTGTTCCTAAATTTCTTCCATTAATTGTCAACCAGGGCTTGTAATTTTGATGAAGTGCGGTGCACTATATGTGCCTAAGTGACATTTTCCTTACTTCGTTGTATGTGTTTTTCTTATTGTTTTTTTTGGGGGTTTTGTATTTTTAGTACTTAGTATGTTGTTCTAGGCTACTTTGGAAAAGTGCGAATGATTCTAATTAAAAAGGAAGAAAAGGAAGTGTTATGGAAGTAAGTTAATCTTCTATGAAAGAAGCCAAATTTTTATAAACAAATTCTAAGACCTAGTTCTTGACAAAATATAAAGCAAGTACTTCAATAAGTAAACCTAATCCATGGATGTATAACTCAGTTGAGATCTAAGAAATGAAAAAAGGAAATGTAATTGATAACTCAAACATTGCATTGAATCTAATCATTTATCCATTCTCGCAAATCAGATTCAAATAAGTTTCTATCAGAATGAATTTTAAAGAGATTGTTAGTTGCAATGGGATGAGGATCTTCTAACTACAACTAATTAAGTGAATAACCAACTTATCAAGTCTCATCCAATCCTGAAGCCTTCACTCCTTGGTATGGCTCTCGGACAAATCAATTATTCTCTTAATTCTTAGCAAGCAAATAACAGGAAATTAAATCTATTCAACCACTGCACTCATGAAGAATTTAGCCATTCAATAAAATATTAGGTAAATAGGAAAAATGGACTTCATCAATGCTTAATTAAACACAGTAATTGACAACTATTTTGAAATATGAAAGAAATAAACTAGGCAACCATGCTTCTCAACACTTCAACTTTTATTCCAATACTGAAGACAGAGTTACCAATCTCCTTGAAAACTTTTTGGAAGGCCAATCTACGTAGTTGCATCTAAACTATTGAAAACTGGAAATTAAACATGAACAGAAAAATGCTAAACAGAATTGAAGAAAATCTAACTAGAAAACATTAAAAACCTCCTTTTGCAGTAGGGGCCCTCTGCTACCAAGTTGGTAAACTCCTTATCTCCTTAAAAATGTAATCAAAGCAACATCTGGGAACTGATCTTCTTTATTGAAACAGAGTTTTAGAAAACAGAGTATTCACTGCAATTCTGAATTGTAATGCACTTTTTCTTAACTGTCTTTTTGGTCTTGTACAACCAATTTTTAAAAGGAAATTACATAACTGACTATGAGATATACTTGCTACAGGTGGCTAATTCAAATTAGACTTGAATTAGGACTGTTGGACTCTTGCTAATTAGAATTTAGACTTGTAATAGGACTGTTGGACTCAAATAAAGAGTCCTACTACATTTGGATAGCATAGTTTGACTCCACCTTTGACCATGAGTTTAAGCACGTTTTTCTGTTGATCTGGACTGAGTGAGTAGGATAGAATCCATATACACATCATTATAGAAACACCCATGTGGCCCAATCCTCCAACTGACACCTGGAACATATTCAACCACAAAAATAGCTGCGGAACGCCTGATCGGTGAAGGAACGTCTGTATTCTGTAGCTATACTACACAAAATTATTAAAATAGAAAAAACCATGAAAATATAATATGTTAATCAATTGCATGTATCTTTGGGACAATCCTAAACATTCTTCATTGATTGGGGCTTATGAATTGATGAAAGAGAGGTGAAATGAGATGAGAAGTTTGTAAAGAAAAGGAAAATTCTAGGCTTCAACATACCCCCACTGTGAAACTATTGCATGTCCTCATGCAATTTACCAAAATTTCAAGTTATTCTTCATTATTTCATGTTCTCTGATACTTCAGCCAAAACATCCATCCTTATTCTTCTGTTTCTTGAAAATGATTTCTTACAAGAAACACTTCCCAACTCGATTTTTCAGTATCTCCTTCCAAGACTCATTATGAAATTCCCTGTTCTTGAACCACCATTCTCCTTGCCTTAGGAGTCCTGTTGCCTCAGCGAGAAATGATTCTGTTATTATGAATTTGATGTCTCCAATCTCTACTTCTGCTCCATCAAAAGATCTAGCAAATGATTTTGTAATCTCCTTATGGAAGCCATCAATATTTTCTATAAAATTCAACCGTCCTACTTGTTGTAGTAGCTCCCTGACTTGTGGATATCCCTCCAGACACTTGACTTCTACTGGTTCTGTTCTGAGGATTAGACCCATTCTTCACCTGTGCAGAGTATATTCCCATTCGTTTTTACTTTCCAATGCTTAAATATAAATTGGCTGCAAAGTGTAATGGAGGTGAATGGATGGAGTTAATTAAGCTATGAGGGAAAATGAAGTGGCTACGGATCTAATGGAGAATTTATGATGAACTTGTGGTGATATAAGTGAATGACACAATCTTAAGGAGATGTGGACTAGTAGGTTATGTTTGTGATTATGACCGTTACTCATTAATCAAGGTTTTAATGAGGACAGGTATGGAATGTTGGATAAGGGATATGGCCAAGATATGTTAATCAATTCGAATGATAGGTTTTTTAGGAAACATATGATTATACACATTGTATCTATTTCATGTTTTATCTTTTTGCTATTAAAATAATTTTCACAATTTACCTCAGAATTTTGACCTTGTTAATTGTTGTGCTTGATGTTGTTCCTTTGGTCCTCCTTTAGCATGTTGTTCTTCAAAAAAGAATCCTTCAATTTCCTGTAATCATCATCTTTTTATAGGCTGTACAATTGTGTCAGAACTGCTGAATAAGATGTGGCTGTAGCATGTAATCTGTAAAAAAAAAATGAAGTATGGCTATGGAATATGGATGTGAAATGAAATGGAATGAAAGTGGAATATGACTTGTCAAATGGAATAAAAGTGGAGTGAGATGGAGTGAAAGTGGAGTGAGATGGAGTGAAATTGTAAAATGAAATGAATTTTTCAATTTCTCTCAAATGGTACATCAAAATTCCCTGAAATTTTTTGAGGTTGTTACCATTAATATATGCATCTTTGGATAAAAAATATTATCCATTGCTTGAAAAGATCTCCCAAAAAATGAGAAATGGTTGTAGGTGAAAGTGGCTAATTTCTTGAAGAATACACACTAAATTTTTTTGAAATTATATGTGTTTATTTATCCCACCTCAATTCATTTACCATAAAAATTTCAGGACCAACAGATGCACGGTTTGAAAGTTATGATCAAATCAATTTCTGCCCTGTTTCACCCTTCATGTTGCCCAATGTTGCAACAAAAAAAAAGCCACAAACTCATTTTAAGGCCGAATTGAGTGATTCAAAAGGAAAAATGTGTATTTTTACCTTTTCTACTGCCAAATTCTTTCATAATTTCATTTTGGTGAAGAAAAGGCACTGCTGTGCAAAAATACCAAAATATGTCCTAACCTGTCCATAATGATGAAAAATGAAAACCTGCCTTAGAAACCCATTTGCAATGTCCTTCAAAATTTCTTATTTTTGAATAATTTCCATGTCTTACTCAATTTATCATATTCTGAGAAAACCCAGAAGCTCATAATTTTTTATTTCTGCTCCAATATCTTGCAATATTTGCGCCAAAATTGCCTCTGGAAAAAGTTTCAAAAAAAAATAGGCTGCTACAACAATAGCTGTAGAAACTGCCACTTTCCACAGTTTTTGTTGAATTAAAAAAAATATGAACATGCTACTACAAGAGACTAATAAAATGTGCTGTTTCAAGTTGTTGTTGATCCATAAAACCATTAGTCTTCATCGAAGCCAAAATTCATGGTACAATTCTTGCGAATGAATGTGTCAAAGTCGAGCATGGGAAGAAATAATTGGATTGCCAATCAATGATTAAAATCGTTAACCAATGCAAGACAACTCACCGATAATGTAAATGAGTGTTAAGGTAACTTAGTGCATCTTGAGAGGGAGGAATGAATGTGTCAAAGTCGAGTCACCTGCAAGATTTGACAATCACGAGACACTGTTGTATTCCCATTGCTATCAACGAGGAGGCTTGCTATTGATGTATGCAAGCTCCAAGGCACTCCATATAATCTCTGATCTTGATCCCAGATAAAGTGTTGAGGTCGATGGGACAAGATCTGTTGGAAGGTGGACCTTAAGGAATTCCACATCATCCAACTAGAGCATAGAACCAGAAATGATTTGAAGAAGCATAAAAGATTGAAACCATCTTGAAATTGCAGAACTTCTTGTGAAATTTTCTTGCTAGTTGCCTGGTTTTCAAGCAAATCTCATGTCCAATTATGCCAGCAAGCTGGTTTTCACAATAGGACTTATTTTTCTCTTTACTTTTTTTTTTTTTTATATATATGTCCTACTCTACTTGACAAAGAAATCTTATTCAAGTATATGAATACTTCCAATGGAACCATGTATGTAATAGGATGATAGATAAACTCATATGCAGGTTTGAAATATACTCTTTGATATGTACCTGTATATGAGAGACCAATTTCCTTGATTGAGATGATATCAGAAGATACTGAATAATTGAGCATTGGGATCCGATGACTCTCTTGAACAAAGATTCAATGTAATATTGTATTCCTTGGCTTCCTACTATCATTTCATGCAAGTCTTCAAAGATGTCATCTTCATTTATAGAATCTGGTGATAGGCAGGCATGAAACTTTTCAATATCTAGTTCCAATAACTTCTCTTTATCAACGTACATCCATGATTCTTGGACCTTATCTGAGTATTTTTCTTCTGTTTGTTGTTCTTTAATGATAGTTGGTCAATAATTTTGCAATACCTCAAAATTGTAAGTTGATTGAGGTGTTTTATTGTTGGGGATATGAAATGGTTGTGCATGCAATGGAGTGGGAATGGATATTTGGGGTGCTTGTGTGGATGATAATGGGAAAGGTTGAATTGAGGAAAAATGAGGGTGATATTGATATTGTGGTGGAGGTAAATGGTATGGATAAAATTGTTCATGGTATTGAGGATAGAGAGGAAAAAATTGAGGATATGGTGGATTTCCTTTGTAGGGCCTTTGCCAACTTTGTTTCCAAGATTGGTTTTGAGGTTGGGATTGAGATGGCCAAGGTTTCCAAGGTTGGTTTTGAGGTTGGGATTTAGATGACCAAGGTTTCCAAGGCAAGGGTGTTTTCTAATTACCTTGATATTTTTGTGCAGAACCTTGAAACTGTGCATAAGGATACTGCATCATATTGGGTTGATGCGGCTGCCATTGTCCTCTTGGAGCTACATAAAAAAGTTTATATTGTGCTTGATTTGCTCCATTATCATTCTGGTAAACTGGCTTCAACCCTGGTAATGATGGGCAGTCTTCAGTAGTATGTGATCCTACACAAATTTTACACATTTTAATGTTATCAAGTGGCCATTCATGCAAAGCATGTTTCTTTATACATTTAGGGAAAAATATAAATGAAGCAACTTTTTGCTTGTTTTTCATTCTTAGCATGTCAGTTTGTTCATTTAAATTACCAAGAATGTTTAGCAAATTATTAGGTTCAATTTGACTTACCAATCCTGATGTTGACTTACTTACACTTGCCATAAATGGACCTTGAGGGGATCTTACACATTTTTCTTTTCCTCTTGATATGTTCTTGCATAGTTCAAAAATTTCTTGAAATGGTAATTGATAGATATCTCCTTTTCCCACAAAATTAAGAAGATCAATCCATTCATCCTTTATAGAATTTAGTAGGAGATTTTTTAATGTGTCTGATCCTAAATCATGCAATTTAAATATTTTGATATTATAAGTAAATCTCTCCACTAAATCTTCTAAGCTTTTGTCCTCTTTTTGGTTCATCTTAAAGACTTCATTTCTAAGGTCATGGTGCATGCAATAATCTTTATATTTTTCCCACAATAATCTTTTCATATCATCCCATGTCCTCATAGAATTTGTTCCTAAAGTCATGAACCATATAAGAGCTCTATCCTTTAATGTTGCTGGAAACAAATTCAATTTTTGAATGTGCAAAGAGTATCCATAAGATCTACAAATTATTTCAAATTCAAAAAGAAACATTTATGGGTCTTTTGATCCCATACCTTTGAAGTTAGGAAGTAAAAATGATGGATGTTCTTCATTTTAACGTTGATATCAGTTTCTTGAATGGGAAATACAAAAGGATCTTCCTCATTGTCATCATATCCATCCATTTCTTCAACCTCCGTTTTCACCTCTTCTTCTACCTGCAAAAGTATGAATTCATGATGTGGATGTGTGGCTCTTACTGCACCACATGATATAGTCGGTGTGGTAGGTGATTGAGGTATTTTTTTTCTTTCTTGTAAGAAATAAGTTTACCTAGTTACACTTCCCTGGAAACAACGCCAAAATGTTTAGTCAATTTAGTGTTCCTAAATTGCTTCAATTAATTATCAATCAAGGCTTGTAACTTTGATGAAGTGTGGTGCACTATATGTGCCTAAAGGACCTTTTCCTTACTTCGTTGTATGTGTTTTTCTTATTGTTTTTTTTTGGGGTTTTGTCTTTTTAGTACTTAGTATGCTATTCTAGGCTACTTTATAAAAGTGAGAATGAATCTAATTAAAAAGAAAGAAAAGGAAGTGTTATGGAACTAAGTTAATCTTCTATGAAAGAAGCCAAAGTTTTATAAACAAGTTCTAAGACCTAGTTCTTGACAAAAGATAAAGAAAGTACTTCAATAAGTAAACCTAATCCATGGATCTATAACTCAATTAAGATCTAAGAAATGAAAACAGGAAATGAAATTGATAACTCAAACATTTCATTGAATCTAATCATTTAGCCATTATTTCAAATCATATTCAAATAAATTTCTATCAGAATGACTTTTAAAGATATTGTTAGTTGTAATGGGATGAGGATCTTCTAACTACAACTAATTAATTGAATAAGCAACTTATCAAGTCTCATCCAATCCTGAAGCCTTCACTCCTTGGTATGGCTCTCAGACAAATCAATTATTCTCTTAATTCTTAGCAAGAAAATAACAGGAAATGAAATCTATTCAACCACTACACTCATAAAGCATTTAGCCATTCAATATAAGATTTGGTAAATAGGAAAAATGGACTTCATCAATGCTTAATTAAACACATTAATTGACAACTATTTTGAAATATGAAAGCAATAAACTAGGCAACCATGCTTCTCAACACTTCAACTTTTATTCCAATACTGAAGACAGAGTTACCAATCTCCTTGAAAATGTTTTGGAAGGCCAATCTACACAGTTGCATCTAAACAATTGAAAAATGGAAATTAAACATGAACAGAAAAATGCTAAACAAAGTTGAAGCAAATCTAACTAGAAAACATTAAAAACCTCCTTTAGCAGTAGGGGCCTTATGTTACCAAGTTGGTCAACTCCTTAGCTCGTTAAAAATGTAATCAAAACAACATTTGGGAACTAATATTCTTTATTGAAACAGATTATTCACTGCAAATCTGAACTGTAATGCACTTTTTCTGAACTGTATTTTTGGTCTTGTACAGCCAATATTTAAAAGGAAATTACATAATTGATTATGAGATATACTTGCTACAGGTGGATAATTCGAATTATACTTGCAATAGGACTGTTGGACTCTTTCTAATTCAAATTTAGACTTGTAATAGGACTGCTGGAGTCAAATCGAGAGTCCTACTGCATTTGGATAACATAGTTTGACTCCACCTTTGACCATGAGTTTAGGCACATTTTTCTATTGATTCGGACTGAGTGAGTAGGATAGAATCCATGTAGGCATCATTCTAGAAACACCCATGTGGCCCAATCCTCCAACTGACACCTGGAACATATTCAGCCACAAAAATAGCTGCGGAATGCCAGATCAGCTACATAACGTCTGTATTCTATAGTTATACTACACAAATTTATTAAAACAGAAAAACCAATGAAAATACAATATGTTAATCAATTGAATGTATCCTTGGGACAATCCTAAACCTTCTTCATTGATTGGGGCTTATGAATTGATGAAAGAGATTTGAAATGAGATAAGAAGTCTGTAAAGAAAAGGGAAATTCTAGGGTTCAACAGTACCCATGTAATTTTGACAGGAATCCATGTTGATATTAAGGGCTTGCTGAATGTGAGGTAAGGAAATAATAGTAGGAGTCACAATTTGACACTTCATATCTTTGAACAATATTTTCTGTGAATTTCCCTAAATAAAATTGAATTGGTCATTCTGGAGCATTAAGAGGGTCCATGACATGGGAAAACTACACAAGAAATATCTTTAGATAATTTTCCATTTCCATGAAGCTTTGTTGGTTCTGAATTTTCTTTAGTAGTGGTCAGTTGGAAATAACTAAAATATTTTTTAGAGCAACGTTGAATCAATCTTGGTTCTTTCAAAATCTAATATGCACTAGTTTTGTATGCTTTAAT
Source organism: Pinus albicaulis (assembly GCA_034641835.2). Classification (NCBI taxonomy): domain Eukaryota; kingdom Viridiplantae; phylum Streptophyta; class Pinopsida; order Pinales; family Pinaceae; genus Pinus; species Pinus albicaulis. The sequence goes on along the minus strand of CM076583.1, from coordinate 209,537,661 downwards.
GTATGTTGCTTTGTATTGACTAATTCATTTTATATTATAATATTGATAATAATTTATCCAAGTGTTTCAAATGGTACTCACAAGTTTTACTAAAAACTAGTATGCTTTCAAGTACACAATCACAAAATAGTTATGATAAAGCGTGATCACTTTTTTCAATATCATTGTGAATGTCATAGGGGCAAAAATTATAGTGAATGAACTCACCAACCATTGAGAAAATCCTTGCTGTGGCTCAAAGTTTTCTTTCATATATCTTTGAGCTTGATACAGTTTTAGTTGTACCCAAACTTTAGGTTAAGCTTACTAATGTAATTACCTTCATGAATGTAATTGATTAGGTTCTTGGTGATCGAAAATGAATACCATTTCTCGATCATGTTTCTATTCAAGAGAGAATAATACATTCTCCATGCGTCATCCTTTTTTGGAAAGATAAAATGAAAGATCCACAAAGCAATGTGTGGGTTCATATTTGGCCATTATTCATTAAGTCTTGTATCTTACTCTTGATCTCCTAGTTTTCCAACAACAAATCCATGCATAGTAACTCATTCAATAGCAATAAACTTGTTGCAACTCATTGTTGTGTTGGACTGCATTTCTTGGAGTCATCTTGTATAGTTTTCATAAAAAATTCAAATAGTGCTACAATAACTTGTCCAACTTCTTTTGTTCTTCTAAATTCTCATATGTGTGGGATATGCATGGAACAAGGCCTTGGGGTATTCTTGTTGGTTTACCACTAGAGAGTGGAACTATCATATGCTTAGAAGGCTATTAAAAAAAACTACATTGATGCTTTTTATTAGCCTCTAGCCTTTAGTGGTTGAATTAACACCATGGGAGTTGGATATTTTTTTTGTGGTCATTGAGTATTTTTGGCCTTTTTCTACTAGTATTTGTTTAGGCATTGAAAATAGACTATCTCAATGCCATATATATGAATAATTGAATATCATATCACATACATTGAATGAAAAAACATTAAACTCCACTTCATCTCCATTATATATCGAGATGGGGAACTTCATCCACTTTTGCATGCACATTTGGAAAGTCCTTGATATTTCTAAGAAAAAAAAAGGGGTATGGTTAATTATGCATGACTAGAGGTAAATCATTCTTCTTTATCACTGATTTTGAGATGATGTCTCATTGGTTGCCAGTGTAAAACAATAAAGTCACAATCTCCTTCCCGATTTGTATATTAACAGAGAATAGTTTCCAACTTTTGTTTTGTAACTAGAATGTACAATTTACATAAAAGAGATGAAATGCATCACACTATTATATATCGATATCTATTTCACTCAAAATTTACCATATGAATCCAACTTAACACTTTTACTATTAGAAAATGTGGTATAAATAATACAACCCAAGGGAAGGTGAAGTATTTCGTGTCCCTTTTGTTCATATCCAATAGAACGTTATTGTAGAAGCATTGGTAAGATGAAGAGACATAAAAGATGATGGCGATCCTTAATGATTTTGTGGTTTCCATGTGTAACCATTAGTTGAGTTGATCGTCCAATTTTCTCTGCCCATTTTGAATTGAACTGGGTGTGACTCAGATGAAAGGCACGTGCTAAAGTAGTGCAAAAAATTAAAATGTAACCTAAATTATGAATAGTGCAAGTAGGTTGCACTTTGGAATTCTAAAAATCCTGAGTTGAAGCACATCCATAACATAGTTCTCGATTGTGATTTTCGTACATGAAAAAATGGTGTGCATGAACTTTGAGATATGTTTCTAGGTTGAATTTGCTAGCATGATTCCTTCAACCTTGGATTTAGTGAATCTCTGAATCCATCCAAGGTCAAATTTATTTTTATTTTCCATTAGATTGGTCATAGTCCAAAGTTACCTATACTTTAGGTTTCTACTTTGGTGAATTCTTGATGCGCAATGATGATTTTTTCCTCTTTACAATATTAGATCATTTAGTTTCTCTATGGGATGATAGAATTTTTCATTTTCAATATGGATACATTTCTGTCGACAATTTGGGAACTTCACATGCTTCTTATTGTGTAGACGGTCTAGCTAATTATGCAATTTGGATACTGTAATAATTTACTCATCTAAAATTAGTGGGATATGTTTTATCATTTTTATTTAGCACTAAAGGCAAAAAATTTCCACAAATTTGAAATCTGGAAAATTTGTAGAGAAATTGTAAGTCTATTATGAGTTTTTTCATTTCATTTTTAGCGAAGGTCCAAGATTGGCTTTGAAGAGCTTTAATTCAATTGAATATTTTTTTATTGAATTTCTATCCTTAGATATTTTTAGCGTAGGTTTGGATGATTTGGTTCTTTCTCGTTGTGTTCCTCGAAGAAATATATTTATGAAAGAGATAGGAAATGAATTTACTGAAATTTTAGGCTTATGAAGCATGTAAGGGGAGGAATATATGATAATGCCATCATCTCCCAAGTGGAGAGGCATGTAGTTGGAGTGCAGGAAAATGCTACAAAGGCTATTTTTTCTTCAATTTCCTTTTTTCTGATGGTTGATAGTGGAAATGAAAGTTCTACAAAGAAATTTGTTCAACAACTTGAGTTCTTAGGGCTTCAAATGTTTCAAGGGAGGAAAACATTTCCTAGATATTGGCTTAAAAGAAATTCCATGATAAGGATTTTGTTTTGATTAATGGTCCTCAAAGTGTCCACAAAAATTCATTACATGCATTAAAATCATACGTACATCTAGGCTCTACAGTGATTATCAACCCTATCATACGTTGGCCACTTGGTGTCGATTTTCATGGGGATTGAATTCATGCTTTTTATCCCCAATATTTATAATCTCAATCTATGATTTCTCAGTTTTTAAGTGCGGATCAAAAAACATTTAGTTCCCATTTTGGAGATTTAAACATAGCACTGAGTGTTCATACTTGATTGTTGGCTACCAATATTTTCTACATCAAATCTAGGTTGGATAAAACCACACTGAATCAGCTATCAATGTGGACTTATGGAAAATTTCCTGAACCAACAGTCACTAAAGTGCATGATGGAGGGCCATTTTCGAGAGCTGGACAACTTCTTTATATGCATTTACCTTTGGAATTGAACTGTGATGAGAAGGAGCTTCTCATAAGAAATAATGAAATTCTATTATTCAATGGTGTTAAGACACAATTGTTGAGTTTTCTTGCTCAAAATTTTAATGCAATTGTTATGAAACCAGCTCACAAAATAGAAGAAAACATAGATAAACGACTTAGAAATCAAATAATTTTAGGGGGAAACCTCCTTTAAATTACATAAATGAACAATTATTAGATGATACTAAATGAAAAAACCTCCTTTCCATATATGGGAGTCCATGGCATCACAATATAATCCTAGCTGACTTAATAATAATAATGTAAGGGAACAACAATAACAATAATAGGCTATTATGGGGCACAGTAATAACAATATGGGGATTACATGGGTACAAAAATAACAATAAGGGGGGTACAATAACAATAATAATGGACTACACTAGTAATATAGTGCCCTAACACGCCCCTCTCCTTCCAAAAAGTGTTGTCATGAACACTTGAGTAGTTTTGGATGTTTCTGTATAAAATTCTCATCCTCCCATGTGGAAACATCAGTGGGTAAGATTTTCCACTTGACCATATACTGTGAAATTGATCGATTTCGTAGCTGTCGATTCTTTTTTCCATGACTACTTCAAGTTCCAATATTATTTTTCCTTCCTCGTCAAGTTTTGGAAATATTGTTTGAACCAGAAGTTTTTCACCTATTACCTTCTTTAGACATGAAACATGGAAAATAGATTGCACTTGGGAAGATGCAAGAAACTCCAATTTATATGCCATAGTACCAATATTTTGCAACACATTGTAAGGACCATAGTAGATGGTGATCCTTAATGATTTTTGGGTTTCCATGTGTAACCAATAATTAAGCTACTCATTCGATTCTCACTACCCATTGTGAATTGAACTAGGTGTGATTGAGATGAAAGTCACATGCTAAATTACTACAACAAATGAAAATTCAACCTAAATTCTGAATAGTGCAGTCAGGTTTCAGTATGCGGTGATAAAAATCTTGAGTTGATGCACGTCCATAACATAGTTCTCGATTGTGATTTTGATACATGCTCAAATCGTGTGCATGAAATTTGAGATACTTTTATAAGTTTAATTCACTAGCATGATTCCTTAAACCATGGATTTAGTGAATCGCTAAATCCATCTAGGGTCAACTTTGTTTTCATTTTCCATCAGTTTGGTCATAGTTCAGAGTTACCCATACTTTAGGTTTCTACTTTGGTGAATTATTGATGCACAATGGCGATTTGTTCCCCATTACAATATTAGTTCATTTAGTTTCTGGGTGGGATGATCAAAGTTTTAATTTTTAATATGGATACGTTTATATCAACAATTTTGAAATTTCACATGCACTCATTGTGTAGACAGTTTAGCTAATTATGAGAGTTGTATAGTGTAATAACTTACTCATCTGCAATTAGTGAGTTATGATTTATCATTTTTCTTCGGCACTGAAGGTTGAAAAATTCCATAAATTTGAAATATGGAATATTTTGTAGAGAAATTGCAATTCTATTATGAGGTTTTTCATTTCATTTTTAGTGAAGGTCCACGATCGGCAATGAAGTGCTTGAATTTAGTTGAACATTTTTTGATTGAATTTTTATCCTTCGATGGTTTTAGAGCAGGTTTGGATGATTTGGTTATTTCTCACTATGTTTCTCGGAGAAAGATATTTACGAAAGGGCTAGGAAATGAACTTTCTAGAATTTCTAGACTTGTGAAGCATGTAAGGGGAGAAATATATGATAACACCATCATTTCCCAAGTGGAGAAGGATCTAAGTAGAGTGCAGGAAAATTTTATGAAGGCTATTTCTTCTTCAAGTTCCTTTTTTTCTGATGGTTGACAGTGGAAATGCAAGATCTGCTAAGAAAGTGGTTCAAAAACTTGAGTTCTTAGGGATTCAAATGTTTCAAGGGAGGAAAAATTTTCCTAGTGATTGGCTTCAAAAACTTTCCATGATAAGGATGTTTGTTTTTATTAATGTTACTCAAAGTGTCCACAAAAATTAATTACATGCATTAAAAGCATACATACATCTGGGCTCTATAATGATTATTAACCCTCTCATATGTTGGCCACTTGGTGCAGATTTTGATGGGGATTGAATTCATGTTTTTTATCCCTAATATTTAGAATCTCAATCCAAAATTTCTCAGCTTTTTAGTGTGGATCAAAAAATGTTTAGTTCCAATTTTGGAGAGGCAAACATAGCACCCAATGTTGATACTTGATACAATGTTGGATGCCAATATTTTCTCCATCAAATCTATGCTGGATAAAAGCACACTGAATCAGTTATCAATGTGGACTTATGGAAACTTGCATGAACCAGCAGTCACTAAAGTGCACGAGGGAGGGCCATTTTAGAGATATAGACAGCTTCTTCATATGGATTTACCTTTGGAATTGAACTGTGAGGAGAATGGGGTTCCCATAAGAAATAGTGAAATTATATTATTCAATGGTGTTAGAACACAATTGTTGAGTTTTCTTACTCAAATTGTTAATGCAATTGTTATGAAACCTGCTCACAAAATATAAGAAAACAAAGATAAACGACTTAGAAATTGGCCACTTCGAAGGGGAACCTCCTTTACATTACATGAATCAACAATTTTTAGATGATACAAATGACAAAAAATCCTTTGATATATAGGATTCCATGGAATCACAATATAATCTTATCTGACCTAACAATAATAATGTAAGGGCACAACAATGACAATAATGGGATATTATGGGGCACGTTAATAACAATATGGGGACTACATCGGTAAAACAATAACAATAAGGGGGCTAAAATCACAACAATAAGGAACTACACTAGTAATATAGGGCCTTAACATGCCCCTCTCCTTAAAAAAAGTGTTTTTCTCGATGCTTGAGTATTTCTAGATGCTTCTATATAAAATTCCCATCCTCCCATGTGGAACCTTCAGTGGGTAAGTTCTTCCACTTCATCAAATGCTCTGAAATTGATAAATTTCATAACTGTTAAGTTCTTTTTTCCGTGACTGCTTCAAGTTCCATTATGATGTTTCCTTCTTTATCAGCTTTTGGAAATATTGTTTGAATCATAAATTTGTCGCCTATAACCTTCTTTAAGAATGAAACATGGAAAACAGGTTGAACTCAAGAAGATGCAAGAAGCTCTAATTTGTATGCCATAGTACCAATATTTTGAAACACCTTGTAAGGGCCATAGTACTTTGGTGATAAATTAATATCCTTATTAGTGTGCTTGAGGGAATTTTGTTTGTATGGTTGTAGCTGTAAAAATGCCTAGTTGCCTACATCAAAACTTTTCTCGTTGTGATGTTGATATGCCTGTTGTTTCATTCGATTTTGTGCCAAATTTAGGTTATCATTTAAGAGTTGTGGAACTTGTTGTTGATGATCGATGTGATCTTCCACTGCTTGAACCTTAGAATTTTCTCTTAAAGATTATGTTATGGATGACATATGAAATCCATAAAGTTCCATAAATGGGGTCATTTTTGCTGTAGTGTGGAAGGAAGTGTTATACCACCATTCAACCATAGGTAACCAATTGACCCACTATTTTTGTTTATCAGATACAAAGCAACAAATATATCCTTCCAAAAAAAATTTCACTATCTCAGTTTTCCCATAGGATTGAGGATGATAAGATGAGCTATGATCTAGTTGAGTACCCAAACAAGACAATAATTATGTCCAAAAATTTCTAGTGAAAATGGATCTCTATCGCTTATAATAATATTTGGGTTTCCATGTATCTTCTGAATTGTTTCCATAAATTCAGTAGAAAATGTGCTCTCTTTAAATGGATGAGATAATGCACAAAAGTGTGCATACCTGGTAAGTCTATCAACTACCACCATGATGACACATTTTCTTCAGACTTAGGTAAACCTGTGATAAAATCCATTGACACCTCCTCCCAATATTGACTTGGAATATATAGAGGTTGTAGCAGAGCTGGGGTCTTAATTTTCTCAACTTTATTTTACTAGAAAACCAAACGTCTCGACACGAACTTTTGTATATCAGATTTAAGGCCATACAAAAAAAATATTTCTTCACCTTGTGCTACGTTTTTAAAATTTTTGAGTGTCCTCATAAGGGAGAGGTGTGCAATTCAAAAAGAATATTTTTATTTAGTTGGGAACTCTTACAAATATTTTAGCGATCTTTGTACCATAAGGAATCATTTTTCCAACTAAATGTATCAGTTGTGTTGGGATCTTTCTACAACTTTTAAATGAGTGTCCATACTTCTTCATCATTCTTCCATTCCTCCCTTGATTCAACTATCCAATTTGGTTGGATAATATAAATGGCACAAATAAATGCTTCCACATCTTTAACCTTTCTTGAGAGTGCATCTGCAACAACATTTAGCTTCCCTCTTTTGTCGATGATTTCAAATTCATAACCCAACATCTTTGTGACCCATTTTTGTTGCTCTTCTGAAGATAATATTTATTCCAAAAATCATTTAAGACTATTATGGTTAGCGTTTACCTTGAAGTATCTTGCCATTAGGTAATGTCACCATTTCTTTAGTGCATGTAGTATTGTAAGGATTTCCTTCTCATAATTTTTTTTTGCAAATACTTTCCTTTTATTGGACGACTTTCAAAAGAAATGGGTTTTCCTTATTGCACTAAAACAACACCAATTCCATTTCCCAAGGCACCACATTCCACAATAAAGGTTTTTGTGAAGTTTGGTGTAGCTAAGAACAGTGCTTAGCACATTTACTCTCTGCTTGAGGAGTCCATGAAAATACATCTTTCTTCAATAATGTTGTTAGAGGTGTTTCTATTATCCCATAGTCCTTAACAAATTTGTGACAATAACATATTAATGAGAGAAATCCTCACGACTGCTATATGGTTGTTGGAACTTTCCATTCCATAATGGATTTAATTTTTTTAGGTTCTACCTTAACACCCTCCTGAGGTACAATACGACCCAGAGGTTAGCACTCTCCTAGATCTTTGAGGTTGAGAAAATTCCAACAAAGGTAACTATAAACTAAGCTTAGCCAAGTAGTTAGCCCTAATAGGTAGGAGAGGGCTCTATCCAAGTGATCTCAGCCAAGAGGGTTGGATCAAATTAGGCTTTAGGCTAGGAATAGTAGCACAGGGGTTTTGATTGGTTGATTTGGGTGTTGGATGAGTGAATTAGGTCAAAGAGGTAACTAATTCAGGGAAAATAAGGTCAGAATTGTAGGAATATAATGGAGAAAGGTAGGTAAGAACTATAACACTTTAGGGTTCTTAGGATAGATGGATCATACTGGTGAGTTGCTGAAAAGAGCATGACAATGCATGAATTCCTTTTAAACTACAGAACTGAATTAAATTATGGTGATTCTCCCAAAACATACCATAAGAGATGTATTCTACCTATAAAAATTAAGAAATAAGCATATCATAGAGCTAAAATGAATACGGAAATTACAAAAATTTCATACAGATGAAACTCAAGAAGAAAATATGCCAAAGTACAGTACCACATGAATCCCAAAATAATAGCTGCAACTCATCCAATATATTCCTGCCAAAAGGCTGATAAAATAGTGTTCTATGATTAATACAACATCATAAAACCTATGAAATGAGTCAAAAAGTGAAATATGTAGAGATGAAACAACCTCTCCCAACCTCAGGGGTCGAATCCCAAAGTTTTGGAGCTGATACACCAAAGTCTGAACTAGAACCTAGAGTGTAGGGTGGTCAAATAGACTCGTCCCTAACTTTAGTGAAACTGATTCATTCATCCTCTCAAATAGTTTTACCTAATGTATTTATCCCTATGTAACTCATAAACATCATTATTAAATTTAAATCCATGAATTACATAGTTAAAAACTCATAAAATATATCATCAACTGAGAAAAGCTCAAAAACTGGAAAATATTAGGCAATTGGCAAAACTGCAGCGCCTGAAGCAAAAGCATAGCGGCAACTTCAAGGTGAGTTTTGGAGGCCTTCCTAAAGTAAAAATTGAGCTTAGGATAGGTCATAGGAAACCTTGTCCTGACTGTTTTCTAAATATATGCTTATTTTACAAGATTTACGATATTTTATCCTCCAAAATTTCAATCTCCCAAAACTGGTCAAAAGCGTAGCACTAGGATAAAAAAGAAGAACATTAAAAAAGTTGCTAACCTACATGTCTTCATCATTTGAATCCATTGGTGGTCCTGGTTTGAGTAATTCAGGTCCCTAGAAAAATCAGAGTGCTTCTAATAGTCAAATTGTCTAGCAATTGCCAAAAGATGGACGAAAACACAAAAATCTTAAAAATTGTGCAAAACTTTGCGAAAATTTGTAGAATGGTTGGTGATGATGTATTTTAAGTATGGAGGGGGGCCTCGGAAAGAATTTCAATTTTTCCTCCTTCCTTTTGCTTGGCTAGGTTTTTCTTATGTTTCTCCTACAATTTCTTGAGTATGATGCTACAAACCTTGTTTCTTATGATGTACCTGTATGACAAGTTTCTGAGCATCTTGTTGTACTTGTTTTCCTTTCGAAGGATTTTTTGAAGATGGATGTTGACCCTATCAAGCCTTCTCACTCTGTCATCTTCAACCTCTTTAGCTATCCTCTCCTCAAAGGTGAGTTTTTCATCTTCCATTCTCCGCTACTGTAAATCCCTCTTAAGATGCCTTGTTTTTGGTATTTTTGTACTACTTTGGATGTCATCATGGTCAAGGTCATTAAGTGGCATCGTAGCTTTAATTTCCTTTTTTTTAGTACCTCTATCTCCATTAGAACTTTATTGTCCTTCAGCTTCTTATTCTCATGCTCAAGAAATGAAATGACAAATTGAGCTCTATCCAAACTAGTTTGCAGCTCTCTAATTTGGGCATCCTTATCTTTGAAAATCAAACTGGAGGCCTCATGATCATCCTTCCAATCCAAGTCCGCTAGCTCAAATTATATCTTTGTCTCCTGGAGGTCTTCCTCCTCATGCCTGACTTACTCATGAACGTTTGCCTTTGTCATCTTTTTCTTTCCCTTCTATACCTGATCTGCTGATGAAGAAGGCAAGGTCCCTTCCACAATCTATGGCGAAAACACCTAACTATGCCCTCTCTCATATTTTCTAGCCAATGTTCCCATTTCATCCCTTTTAGGCTTGCTGACCATAACTCTACTAGATGACACAATCTAACTCTGAAATGGTGATGTCAGTGATGAAATGGGTCTAGTAGTATGAGCTGATGAAGAAATAGGTGCTATGGTCTGAGATGAAGGAATAGATGTAGTAGGATGAGATGGGGGAGGCACATCTTCAACATGTTGAGCTTGTGGAGCAGTGAAGATGTCACTGGCAATGAAATTGTCCCATGAGATATTCAACTGGTTAAGGTGATGGAGGACAATGATCTTGATGAGAGACTGGTGAAAGAGGTTTTTCTTCTACTGGTCATAATCTCTCTTATGTACAATGTACGCCATTTTGTGAATGCTCCTCAATAAATAATATAGAATATTCAACATCTTGAACCTTTTGAAGTGTAAGAGAAGTCTAATATGGTAGATATAAAGTTTAGAGAACCTTCCTTCACAAGAGAAGTACTTCATGATGATTTTCATCATTAGGGAATATACATCAAGGAGGTAATTGAAAGGAAAAACTCTCGTTCCTTCATTTTTCCACCTTGGCTTGATGTATAGATCATAATAATGACTATCCAAGTCCTTGGATTTGAACCACTTCTCACCTACATTTGGAAATCGATTGGCAGCTGCAATGATGACTGAGGCTATGGTGAAAGTCACACCAGCAAGGGTGGTTGATCAGCAGTTGTCACTGATGTCAACCAAGTAGTACCAAGAGCTACCACAATATTGCATGGGAATTTTGACCTACCAAATTACTATATTTTGGGTCAAGAATTATTTTTTTGGTTTCTACTTGTCGAGATATTTCTGTTGATATATGGAACGCTACGTAATTCTTCACGGTTTGAGAAATATTCATGTTTGAAGTTTGTAGCCACATTTAGTGGGCTAAAACCCCATGGGGTTGTGGCATGGGTCATTGAAAAGTAAATAATTAATAATTTTTAAGCTCCTGAACTCCCTCCCACATTCACTTGTTGAAGCCCCTCTCCACCTAAGCATTTACATAAATTGTGATCCTCATATCCTCCTTATATAGGGATTTCACCATCTGAAATAGGTCATTGTGGAATTTTCGCTCTGAAATTTTTTCTATGAAGGTTCAAAAGCTCAAATTCTTATGAGGTGAAGCTGAAATCCTGAGGAAGCTCTTGTAAAAATTTCAGATCTAGGTGCACAACATTTTCGAATATATTATCTGTGGAAGTCAGTGTTTTTGCAGGCTCCTGAAATTCATCTCAAATAAGTGACCTTGGGAAAATCATCATAAATATCTCTCTGAATATCAGATTGGGATTCTATAAAATGTGGTAGATATTCTACAAACTTTAGTTTTCCCTCTATCAATTTCAGAGTTGAATAAAGAAACAGTGACACGTGATACGTTGTACAAGTTCACTCTATTGAAATAGTCCATAATTAGGGCATTGTGAGAGATTGGGCATAAATATCTCTTGAAGAATCCAAATTGGGTCAGACCCGTGGCATTGGAAAGAAAATTCAGTGGACTAATACAGGACCAAAAATCACATATTGGGGATCTGAAATAATAGAGATACACCAGATTCAATATCGATATCTTAGAAGGTAAGAAAAAGCTAGATCATGTGTTGTCAAGGGGTGCAAAGGACTAGACTTTCTAGGGTGGAAAATCAAAGCAAGGTGCAGTAGAGGGTAGGATGAAAATAGCAGCAACCAAGGTGTAGAACAATAGTAAGAAGTTAAAAACATGAAGTCTTCAGGTCAACAACACTACATACAGTCACTGTAAAGTTATCATTGTACTAAGTCATTGTAAATACATTATTGTAAAAATTGTACTAGTGTTTATCTGCCAAGAGTTGAAGTGGCAGTGTTGGTAGGTCTGGGATGATCATTAGGTGTTTTTGGCATAGTTCGGGTTATGTTCTAGTGTGTATTCTTCTTCTACATCATTCTATATCATTGTAAAGTGGACCATTTTCCCTGGTATGGGAGTTTATTCTTCTTTTATTCTTCTATAGGGTGGGAGGGTGGTGCTAGGGTGAGTTATAGCTCATTGGGTGTTGGGGAATCCATGTTGGAAATGTTGTCATTAATGGAAAAGGAGATGACAAAGGAGGAGTACCTGAAACAACAAGAAGGCAAAGAGAGCATGAGACATGAATCAGAGGCAGTTGTAGAAGGGTCATGTGATTGGAGATCTGGAGAGGTAGCAGAGGCAGAAAAAAGAGAAGTAAGGAGCAGCATCAGTCCAGGAGAAGAGGACAGCAAAGAAGCAGAGAGCTATTCAAGGTGCAGAGTAGTGAGGACAAAAGGAGGGCCATTGGATTTTGAAAAAGGGGCAGAGTTAAGAGAATAAGAAGTTCTGCCAAGACAAGAAGAAGTGTTTGCAGGTGGATTCATTTGTATCTATGGGAGGAATTGTTCAGTATTACATGAGTATGATGAGACTCTTTAATTAGGAGTATAAATGGCTCCTATGTGAAATTGTTTGTGCATGGATGGTTGTGAGTCTATCAGGGTTTATAGACATAGTTGAATAAACCCTGTGGAAAAGGTTTCAAATGATGTTCTACACATAATTGTTGAGATAGGGAATCGAGTGTATGTACCCGCTGTTTGTGTGAAAGGGGATTTAGACAGTTGAAGAGTGAGTAGAGAGGGTCGAGTAGAAGCAAAAAAATTAAGGCAGTAAAAGATAGAGGATACAGAGGTAGAGATGAAACAGTCGAGCAGCAGAGGCAGAGGCAGAGGCAGAGCCGTTAAAAAACAGTGAAATGATCAAGCAGAGACGGAACCCTGAGGGTAATGGAACCAAGCGTTTAGCAATAAAAAACGAATGAAGTTGGTGGGGCCAAGCGATGCTTTAGATGGGTGTTGGCATTTTAATGCTAGCATAATAGAATTTCCATTGATGTTTCATATAGTATAATTGATATAGAAGTCACCAAAGGAGTGCTACATATGATGGTCAGCATATAGTTGTACGTTGTGGGCCCGAGTGCTTTTTACACGAAGTCGTAGTTTGTTACCTATTATAATATAAATATGATACATGGTTAAGTCTATGCTGGGAGCGGAAACATTAAATGAACTACGGAGCCTGAGAGGTTATATAAATATATATTAGTGTTGGGTTTATGTCTGAACCAAAGACTTAATACTATGTTAACGGATAATATTATACATATAGTGTGGGACCCCTACATAAAATTCCGAGAATCATAGCCCAAGCTGTAGGATACATTAAAGCAGAAGTGGAAGCTAATATATATATGCAGCGCGGTACATATGTTGTGCCTGATACAAAGGTCCAAAGTATATATATACAAATATGTAAAAGCACTCTATTGATCGGGCCTAATACAAACAAAGTCTTATATTGTGCGACCCTCACCCAATCGCATTGGAGAAACTTCGCAGTGGAACATGTTAACAAAACGTTGTGATTTCAATTGAGTTCTGGACCCAATGTGGTTTAAACGACGATTCATATATGTTTGAGTTCCGGTATCAAAGTAAAGAGTGTTACATCGGATCGGAATTTCAAAGTGTACAGTGATTGATTGCATCGGAGGAGGAGCAGAGCATCGGAACATATAAATGGAAGTCGCGATTGTGATTAATCACAATTGGAAATATTCTAAAGGTGATACATCACATCGGAGTGATTCATCGCATCGGCACATCAAAATGAACAGTGTTACATCGCATTGGAACAACCCATCGCATCGGGGCAGAGAAATGTACAATAATCGATCGCATCGAAGGTGAAAGAGTATCGACAAACTGAAAGTTCCAATTTTGACTTAGGGATTGCATGAGAGCCATTAGATTCACTAAGGGATGGACGGCAGAGATAATTCTACTGAATATATAGTGGGCCTTTGCTAATCGCATCGGGGGAAATCAAAATACCAAATCGCAGGCGTATTGTGAATGTTGCGATTGCGATTGAAATAAACGAGCGGAGTACAGCTGGCATGTGGGGTCCATCCAAAAGATAAGACTAATAACAGGTTTGCTCCAAGTTAATTAATCCAAAGCTAATGAGGAAAGGAAAGCACCGCGACATATATATATATATATATATATATATATATATATATATATATATATATATATATATATATATATATATATATATGCAAAACGATACATACATATTTCCAATATGTGGACAGTAATGCATCGCATCGGAGAATAGAGCAAGTTCAGTGAGTGGGCCCGTAAGGGCATTCTATGTATTAAAATGTTTCATTATTTTTATAATGCCGAGATTGTAATTTCACAGTTACATGTATGCAGTAGTTACACCACAGTAGGGAATAGAAGAGCTAGCAGAGCTGGAAAAGATAGACACAGTCAAAGAAAAGACAAAAGCGCAATGAACCAAGAGGCTGAATTAGTGAGCTGGAGCTATCATTTTAATTAAATGTAAATGGTTTAATTGTTTTATATTGTTTATGATGCATTGGCAAGTCTCTGGAAGAGAACAAATATCCGACTGTAATGCTAAAACTAGTACCTACAGTTATATTTTTTTCGAGTGAGATGGAAAAGAAATAAGAAGGCAGAAGACTAAGGGGTATGGATATTCATTTCAAATCCCCTAAGGAATACAGATAGTCATAACAAAATCTCTATAAATAATATCATCTTGATATGCATAGAGGTTAGAGAGAGTGAGGATAGAGGATGTAGAGTATGGAAAATTGAGGCAGAGAAGATAAGGAAGAGAGGAGCAAAAAGAGATTCTACAGAACAGAGCTGATATCTGAGGTAAATCAGCAACCATTTTTTTGAAAGAGTGAGGAAGTTGGAGCTTCCCTATCAAGTTGTAGCTTGATAGATGTCAGTTGTAGCTAACTGAGGTAGGAGCCTCCTGTAAGTTGGTGCTTGTAGAAAATAGATGGGAGTTGGTGCTTCCACATCAAGTTGTAGCTTGATAAAATGTTAGTTGTAGCTGACTAAGGTTGGAGCCTCCTATAGGTTGGTGCCTGCAGAAAATGATGGAAGTTGGAGCCTCCTTGCAAGTTGTAGCTTGCAGAATTGAGGTAGGAGCCTCCTGTAGGTTGGTGCCTACAGAAAATTAGTGGTGAGAGGGATTTGGAGCTTGCCTTTGCATCAGAACAATAATAAGATGTGGTTTTCCCCCTTTATTTGTTTCCACTTATATCTGTTGTCTCTATGTGTGTTGCTTATGTGCTGATATGATTTACCGAATCTGATTAATGTTTGTTGCTCTCATAATTAGTCTGATGTCACATTAATTTAATACTTGCTATAACATATTAAGCCTATTCACATATTAAGGTTGGTTATAAAGCTAAGCTGTAAAGAAATTGATGAAAAATTAAAAAATATTATGTATGTGTTAAACTGATTCACCCCCCCCCTCTCAGTTTAACTAAAGATTCAACAATTGGTATTGGAGCCAAGTTCATTTTGTACCTGTTTAACCACTGAAAGGAGATCCTAGGTCCCCAGGATGGCTATTCAAGAAGGAAGCTCAACCAATAAAGCCCTTTTCTTCACTGGTGGTAATTATGCCTTCTGTAAAATCAGAATGAGAGCATACATAATGTCTCTAGGAATAGAGGTTTGGGCTACTGTAGAATTTGGATATGCTCTAAAGGAAACTGACCCAGAAAGAGAAGCTAAACAAGAATTTGTAGCAAATGCAAAGGTCATAAATGCAATCTTAAGTGGACTTTGTGAGGCTGAATTTATCAAAATAATGCACAGTAAGACTGCCAAAGACATGTGGGACACTCTAGAGAATATCCATGAGGGAAATAAAAAGGTAAATATAGCCAAAATTCAATTATATAGAGCTCAGTTTGAAAATTTAAAAATGAATGATGATGAAGATGTTGGCAGCTTCTTCCTAAGAGTTGCAGAAATTGTTAACAATATGAAAGCTCTTGGAGAAACCATACCAGAAAGTGTAATTGTACAAAAGATTCTAAGATCTCTTCCACCCAGTTTTAACCCCAAGGTGTCTGCAATAGAATAAACAAATGATTGGGAAACCTTGACCATGAACCAGCTACTTGGAAACCTAACAACATATGAGATGAGGCTCCCACAGAAGAAGCCAGGTACGAGGGAGGCAACCTTTAAAATAGAAGAGAAGAAAGAAGAAAAGGAAGACATATGCTCTTGCTTGGATGAAGAAGAGGCTAAATTTGTCAAGAAAATGGATAGAGGCTCAGGTAAATACAAAGGTAAAATTCCTTTCAAATGCTTTAACTGTGCAAGATTTGGACACTATGTTGCTAAGTGTCCTCACAAGAAAGTAAGGAATCAGGCTCAAGAATGAGAGAAAAATACATCAAAGAACTGGCAAAAAGGAAAGAATTTCAACAGAAAATCTTTCTATGCTCAACAAGACAACAATGCATCTAAAGACTCAGATGAACCCTCAAGTGAAGAAGGAACCTCTTAATTTTTACTCATGGCCATAGAAGAACTTGAAGGAATCCTGCTAGAAGATGAAGAAGAAGGAGAAGTTGACCTTGAGGGGGAGCTAAGAAGTGCCCTAGAGGAGATTGACAGATTCAAACTGAAGTGCAGAAAACAAAAGGACATTCTCCTCAATTATGTAAGAGAAGAGAAAAATTCAAAAGTCCTCATGCAGCTGAAGGTAGAGCTTGAAGAAGCCAAGAAGATAGAGGACATGTTACTTCAGCAAATCAAGGATAAAACTCAGGAACAAGAGAAGCTGGAAGAATAAGTAGTATGTCTGAGGAAGAAATTAGAAAAATCTCAGAGGAAAGTGTTTACAAATTCCTCTCAAACAACAAGCTTTGGTAAGTTGAACAAAATTCTGAATGCTCAAAGATCTCCTCTTATAAAAACTGGAATAGGCTATGAAGGAGAATCAAGTAAAAGCAAATAAAAGGAAAACAAAAATATTATTTTTGTAAAAGTAGAGAAGGCTGATGAAGCAGCTCAAATAATTCCTACAAAAGAAGAAACATGTAATGAGGGAGACAGATATTAGAAGAAACCTCTAGTAACAAGAATGTAATAAATACTAAGAGAACAGAAAAAGGGTCATATACCCCTGAGTATGTCAAATTTGGAAGCCATCAAAAGAGATTCTTCCCTCCTATGAAAAATGCTACCTGTTATGTCTGGCACAAGCTGGGACACATTGCTGCATACTGTCATACAAGGAGGAGTAATTCAAACCATCAAAAGATGCATCAAATGAAAAGAACACCTCAAGCAAGCAAAGGAAAAAGACAATCTCTCACCAGGTATGTTACACCATTTTTTGGTCATCTAACCTTTTATCATTAGATGGACCCAAGTACACCATGTAAGACCAGTTTTACCCCAAGTAAAACTGCTTTCACTATGTTAATTAAGGAAACCCCAAAAGGAATAATTAATTAAACCATAATTTAATTATTATTCCCAGTCATGTTAAACCCAAAAACAAAGAAATTAATGAGATAAACCCATAGTTATCTTATTATTTTCTAGGAATAATTATTTAAATAATATTCCTTGTTAAATATGACCAAATCAACCACTATTAATTAAATAAATCATTATTTATTTGATTATATCTCAACCACTTCCTTAAAGGGATAAATAAATCATTTATTTATTTATTCTTCACTAATCAAGGGATTTTGACCCAAGTCAAAGTCCCTTTCCCTCCAACAAATAATAATAAAATATTCCATAGAGGTGGATCTAGATGTGATTAACATTATTTTAATCATGCACCAAGATCTAGAAGGACCCAATATTTTGTTATAAATAGGAGGGTTTTCCCCATCATTCGGCACCTTTTGTTGCATACTAGATCACTCTGGATCTATACACTTGGTCTCATTTTCTGCCATTTTTGCTCCCATTGAGCCCTATTTTCTGCATTGGGTTTTCTACATCTACAAGAGAGAGAAAGCTTAGATCTGAAGTGCTGAGGACTACAAAGAACCCATCCCATTGAGGAGATCTGGATACACCTTCTTGTTTCCTCCCAGGTGCCCTGTAAATATAAAAATTCATTCAAAAAATCGTGTTCTTGTCTTGTCTATTGGATGCATGGAGCAAACTCTTTACTTTACTGCTTAATGTCTTTCCATTTATAGATCTGTTTGTTGCTGTACTCTAACTACTAATTGCAGATCTGAAGATATTTTGCAGCCATTATTGTTGTTAGGGCTATTAGTTATGCGTAGCTAAAGTGGGTCTTTTTCGTACACTTCGACAAAGAATCCATACTAACAAGGTACACAAATCATTTCCATGGCTATTGTTATGCATGCAATAATTTTGGACATAAACTTGTTGATTGTAAATTATGTTCAAAGAGGGGAAAAAAATATTATACTCCAGCTCAAATGTCCTTTGATAAAATAAGATGTTATGTATGCATCAAACTTGGTCACAAAGCAAAGGACTGTAAACTACATTATATATTAAAGAACTCTAGACAGATGATGAAATCCAATCCAATCAAACAAAACTATGAATCAAAAAGGATTACAAACATTATGATGAACCCCAATAGAGTATGGAAGGAAAGGAGAAAAGTGGAGCCTATCATCTCAATAACATAATGAATCTAGCATAGTCTCAGGGGAAGCTGCTCTAGAAAACAAAACAAATATCCAAACAGTGACAAATATGAAGCAACATCCCAGGGGGAGAGCAGTTCATAAATAGACCCCATGAAAGCAATCTGAGAAGAGCTCCATGAAATGAGAATAGTTATGAGATCAGGAAGGAAAAATAAAAGTTCTCTAACAAAGAATTATTGAGGAAGAAGATCATCTAAAGCTCACAATAGCCAGCAGGTTGATGGAAGGAGAAAAAGCAGCAATCAGCCATGATGATAGAAGAAGACTTCAGCACATTAAAGTGATGATCACACTATGCTTCATACTGCTAGAATTAACAATGAATCACATGAAGAAAGATTAGCAAGAGGAGTGCCTATCATCATGATGTCATGACTTCATTCATATATGAAAAGTCCCCTTGGATGAATACAGTTAAGTGAGTGATAATTCTCTGAGTGATCTTCCCATGAAGAGTCCAAGCAAAGAAATTGAAGACGTCTTCCCGAAGGTCATTATGTTAGAACAATTGAATTGAATTTTAAGCAGCAATGATTCCAGAATAGTCCTAGAAAGGAACATGCAATGGCTTTCCTTTAAATAGAATGACTGGAAATAGGAGAATGGTTAAGGATGCCAAGATCAAATTCAGGAGATTGATGACTGTTGATGTGAACAATGGAAAGATCAATAGTAGAATCTATGGGTTGATGTGAAAGTTAAAGTAAAATCTCTGCATGGTTTATCAAAGTAATATCAGTTGGTGTTTATGTACAAGCAACATGATTATCAACAGAATACCAGGTGTTATCAGTGGAGCAGCAATATGGTACAGTTCCTAAGGATCAAAGGATTATGGAAAAAATACATCAAGGTAAAATTCCTAGCGTTATCTGCATTCAGCATAAAAAGGTCAGTGGCAGTACTAAAGGATCAGTATTATGTTTACATTTGAAGCATTATATTGAGCTTTGAAGCACACAAAGGAATTTCCGGTAATTCACCTTTGAAGAGGGATTTATCACTGACATACATACCCCTTATGTCATAAATAAAATAGCATGGTTGATAAGTGAGACTAACCAATACATTGAAGGGTTTGTTTTGAAAGTACATTGTACAAGCAGTAAAGTCATCTGGTCTCTTAGATTGAAAGATATCATCTAATCTCACAATAAGTTGTAAACTATGACTTGATTCATTGATCACATCAGTAACGAGGACCTGCAGCTATTAAGTGTAATATCATTATCAACATCCTAGCTCATATCGTCACCAACAGGAAAGAAAAGTAAACCACAGTTATAAAAGACATATTGGCATCATCACAATTGAATATATGTTGTACTGCAGATGATTATTTCAGAAGAAGACAGACTCCAACTACAACCTTCCTCAATAGATATGCATCGTAGATGAAGATTATAATATAGACTAAAGTATAGCTGAAGCAAGCTTGATATGTCACATGGAGCATTCACAATCTTTAAGGTTGATCCAATGATGCATTTATGATTAGATAAGGTTGATACAATATGTTCCATGAAGAGTCATTATCTTCACTTTCAGCCTTATACTAGTGAAAGGAGACTGTGCTTTGGATTGTATCAATTTATAGTGTATATTCAAGTCCAATAATCCACAAAGTGTTCTCTCAACAAATCTTGTACACCAGTCTGGAGCAGCATGGTACAAAGTCAGAAGAGGAGGGTCTAAACACAACTCAAAGAGAGGAAATGCAGAAAGCACACTAGGAAATGTGCAATCCTTTGCCATTGATGTCAAAGGGGGAGGAAAAGCAAGTAACATAAGAAAGGGTCTTCTAAAAGGAAAGCAAAGGAAGACTTGGAGGAAGCTTTGGATTATTGGTGAAGGTGTTGCCATCAATGCCAAAGGGGGAGACTGATGGAAATGTTGTCATTGATGGCAAAGGAGACGACAAAGGAGGAGCACCTGAAACAAAAACAAGGCAAAGAGAGCATGAGACATGAAGCAGAGGCAATTGTAGAAGGGTCATGTGATTGGAGATCTAGAGAGGCAGCAGAGGTAGCAAAAAGAGAAGTAAGGAGCAGCATCAGTCAAGGAGGAGAGGATAGCAAAGAAGCAGAGAGCTATTCAAGGTGCAGAGTAGTGAGGACAAAAGGAGGGCCATTGGATTTTGAAAAAGGGGCAGAGTTAAGAGAAGAAGAAGTTCTGCCAAGACAAGAAGAAGTGTTTGCAGGTGGATTCATTTGTATCTATGGGAGGAATTGTTCAGCATTACATGAGTATGATGAGACTCTTTAATTAGGATTATAAATGGCTCCTATGTGTAATTGTCTGTGCATGGATGATTGTGAGTCTATCAGGGTTTATAAACAGAGTTGAATAAAACCTGCGGCAAAGGTTTCAAATTATGTTCTACACATAATTGTTGAGACAGGGCATTGAGTGTATGTACCCGCTGTCTGTGTGAAAGGGGATTTAGACAGTTGAAGAGTGAGTAGAGAGGGTCGAGCAGCAGAAAAAGAAGTAAGGAAGTAAAAGACAAAGGATACAGAGGCAGAGATGAAACAGTCGAGCAGCATAGGCAGAGGCAGAGGCAGAGCTGTTAACAAATAGTGAAATGATCAAGCAGAGATGGAACCCTGAGGGTAATGGAAGCAAGTGTTTAGCAATAAAAACCTAATGAATTTGGTGGGGCTGAGCGATACTTTAGATGGGCGTTGGCATTTTAATGCTAGCATAATAGAATTTCCATTGATATTTCGTATAGTATAATTGATATACAAGTCACCAAATGAGTGCTACATATGATGGTCAGCATATAGTTGTACGTTGTGGGCCCGAGCACTTTTTACACAAAGTCGGAGTTTGTTACCTATTATAATATAAATATGATACATGGCTAAGTCTATGCTGGGAGCGGAAACATTAAACGAACTACAGAGCCCGAGAGGTTATATAAATATATATTAGTGCTAGGTTTATGTCTGAGCCATAGACTTAATACTATGTTGACGTATAATATTATACATATAGTGTGGGACCCCTACATAAAATTTCGAGAATCATAACCCTAGCTGTAGGATACATTAAAGTGGAAGCGGAAGCTAATATATATATGTAGCATGGTACATATGTTGCGCCTTATACAAAGGTCCAAAGTATATATATACATATATGTAAAAGCGCTCTATTGATCGGGCCTAATACAAACAATGTCTTATATTGTGGGAACCTCACCCAATCGCATGGGAGAAAGTTGGGATTGCAATTGAGTTCCGGACCTGATATGGTTTAAACAACGATTCATATATGTTTGAGTTCTGGTATCAAAGTAAAGAGTGTTACATCGCATCGGCATTTCAAAGTGTATAGTGATTGATCGCATCAGAGGAGGAGTAGAGCATCAGAAGATATAAATGGAAGTCGTGATTGTGATTAATCGCAATCGAAAATATTCTAAAGGTGATACATTGCATCGGAGTGATTCATCGCATCGACACATCAAAATGAACAGTGTTACATTGCATCGGAACAACCCATCGCATCGGCACAGAGAAATGTATAGTAATTGATCACATCGAACGTGAAAGAGTATCGAAAAACTAAAAGTTCCGATTGTGACTTAGGGATTGGATGAGAGCCATTAGATTCACTAAGGGATGGACATCGGAGATGATTCGACTGACTATATAGTGGGCCTTTACTAATCGCATCGGCGGAAATCAAAAGACCAAATCACAGGGGTATTGTGAATTTTGCGATTGCGATTGAAATAAACGAGCAGAGTACAGCTGGCATGTGGGGTCCATCCAAAAGATAATACTATAATAGGTTCTCTCCAAGTTAATTAATCCAAAGCTAAAGAGGAAAGGAAAGCACCGTGGCACATATATATATATATATATATATATATATATATATATATGCAAAACGATACATACATATTTCCAATATGTGGACGGTAATGCATCGCATCGGAGAATAGAGAAAGTTCAGCGAGTGGGCCCATAAGGGCATTCTATGTATTAAAACGTTTCATTATTTGTACAATGCCGAGAGTTGAATTGCACAGTTACATGTATGTAGCAGTTACACCACAATATTGAACATAAGAGGTAGAAGAGCTAGAAAAGATAGACACAGTCAAAGAAAAGAGAAAAGCGCAGTGAACGAAGAGGCTGAATGAGTGAGCTGGAGCTCTCATTGTAATTAAATGTAAATGGTTTAATTGTTTATACTGTTTGTGATGCATTGGCAAGTCTTTGGAAGATAACAAATATCCCACTGTAATGTTAAAACTAGTACCTACAGTTATATTTTTTTCGAGTGAGCTGGAAAAGAAATGAGAAGGCATAAGACTAAGGGGTACGACTATTCATTTCGAATCCCCTGAGGAATATAGACAGTCATAAGAAAATCTCTATAAATAATATCATCTTGATATGCATAGAGGTTATAGAGAGTGAGGATAGAGAATGTAGAGTATGGAAAATTGAGGCAGAGAATATAAGGAAGAGAGGAGCAGAAAGAGATTCTACAGAACAAAGCTGATATCTGAGGTAAATTAGCAACCATTTCTTTTGAAAGAGTAAGGAAGTTGGGGCTTCCCTATCAAGTTGTAGCTTGATAGTTGTTAGTTGTAGCTGACTGAGGTAGGAGCCTCCGGTAGGTTGGTGCCTGCAGAAAATAGATGGGATTTGGTGCTTCCACATCAAGTTGTAGCTTGATAAAATGTCAGTTGTAGCTGACTGAGGTTGGAGCCTCCTATAGGTTGGTGCCTCCAGAAAATTGATGGGAGTTGGAGCTTCCTTGCAAGTTGTAGCTTGCAGAATTGAGGTAGGAGCCTCCTATAGGTTGGTGCCTACAGAAAATCAGTGGTGAGAGGGATTTGGAGCTTGCCTTTGCATCACAACAATAGTAAGATGTGGTTTTCCCCCTTTATGGGTTTCCACTTAGATCTGATATCTCTATGTGTGTTGCTTATGAGCTGATATGATTTACCGAATCTGCTTAATGTTTGTTGCTCTCATAATCAGTTTGATGTCACATTAATTTAATACTTGCTACAAAATATTAAGACTGTTCACATATTAAGGTTGGTTATAAAGCTAAGCTATAAATAAATTGATGAAAAATTTAAAAAGCTTATGTATGTGTTAAACTGATTCACCCCCCCCCCCCTCTCAATTTAGCTAAAGATTCAACAATCCATTCAGTTGACTACTGAAGAATCTTAGGCATTGGAGCGTCCATCCAGTGGGAGCTGGAGGAGATTGCTTTTCTATATTATAGGAAGTTGGAGCTTTATTTTCAATTGGAGATGAATATTAAAGAATTATTAGAAAAGCATTAAGTGGTTTTTATCCCGGAGTGGGTTTCCATCTTAAAAACTTTGTGCATTTTTGTTCCTTTTTTTTACTGCTATCATTTTATAAACGTTGATAATAATTGAAGATTAGATAATGCTCTAATTGAAAGGAATATTGATTCACCCCCACACTCTCCCCCCCTCTCAGTATTTCCAACAATTGGTATCAGAGCTTGGTTCCTTCAATAGCAGTTTAATAGCTTGAAGGAGGTCATGGAGCATACCAAGAATGGTGTACCTCTATTTAATGAAAATAATTATGCACTATGGAAAGGAATAATGGAGGTGTATCTCTTGGCGTAGTGTTACAAAGTATGGGACACCGTTAAAAATGGATTTACATCAACCGCGGATGAACAAGGTAAGAAGAATTTGGTAAATGATGCAAAAGCAAATGATATTATTATTAGTGAACTTATTGTATCTACTTATCATAAGGTGTTGGGTTGTAAAACCACCAAAATTTATGGGAAAAGCTTGAGAATATATATGTAGGTGACTCAAATGTCAAAGAAGCAAAGCTTCAAAACTATAGAGGAAAATTTGAGCAACTCAGAATGAAAGAATATTGAAACATTGTTGCATACTTCCAATACGTTGAAATAACCAATACTCTGGAAGGATTGGGATAGCCAGTTTACGAGAAGACTATTATACGAAAGATTCTTAGAATGTTACCAAGGAGATTCAACCCAAAGGTATCGGTCTTATAATAAAGTGCAAATATGGACAAACTCAGAAAAGAGGAATTACATGGGGTTCTCATAGCATATGAAATCAGACTTGATAAAAAAAAGCATACATCACATCTAGAATATGCGTTTGTTGCATCTAAGAAAACCAATAAGGACAAAAAAACCTTAAATTGAAAAGACATGCACCTGCAAATGTGAAGAAAAGTGAGATGATGAAGAAGGTCTTTCAGATGAAGAATATGCTTACTTTACGAGAAAACTAAAAATTGATAAGGAAAAATTCAAAGGTAAAATTCCATTGATATGTTTCGGCTATGGTGAGGTTGGGCATTTCACATCAAAATGTCTCAACGGAAGTGATGGCAAGTCAAAAGGAAAGAAGGGCTTTTATAAGTTCAACAAGAAAGGATCCAAAAGGAACTTTCTCTCTATAGAAGATATCTCATCATCTGGTGAAGATAATGACAACGAAGAAGAAGCCAATGAGAGAGTATTGTTTATTTCCAAGCACAATAAACAAGAGGTATCAAACAACGAAGAAGAAGGATTGACCATAGAAGTATTTTCTAAGGAAATAATCAAGCTTATAAAAGAGCTCAAGGAAGAGAAAATTCATTCCAATAATCTTGAAGAACAAGTTCAATGTCTCGAAATTGAAGTTGAAGAACACAAATGCATTGAAGAGTCACTTCAAAAGAAGTTGGAAGAAATCAGCCAAGAAAGGGAAGAATTAGAAGCTGAAGTAGTCTCGCTGCGTAAGGAAGTGAAGAAAGGAAAAACTATCCAAAACTATGCCAACAGCTCAAGGGAATTGGAAGAACTCATCAACAATCAACGATCTTACAATGACAAAACTGACATCGGTTACAAAGAAGAAGAAGCAGGACCTTCTACAGCAAAATACAATGAACCTCTAAGATATGACATGCATGTATACTTCATTGGACAAGATTCGCAAGAACAACCTTGGAAGAGAATTCCTCGACAAAGATTTCCATCCATGTACCAACATATTTTTTATGGCTACTGTTATTCATGTGGAAAATTTGGTCATAAAGCTGTATAATATCGCACGTGCCCCAGGAACGAATACAATTCCAGGAGATCTGTCAAATATGAACCTCCCAGGGCTCAGCAAAAAATCAATATATTTGAACATTTAAGTAATAATATTGAATGTTACAAATGTCGAAACTTTCGGCACATAGCCAGAGACTGCAGACTTCAAAATCCTCCAGAAGAATCTTCGAAGCCACATAATGAATAAAAATGGAAGGAGAAGAAGACTGATAATTGTGCTCTCACTCTCAAGGCTCAAAACAACAAAGATGTGTGGTATGTTGATAGCGGTTTCTTAACTCATATGACTAGAGATAGAAATAAATTTGTATCTCTGAAAGATGAAAGAGAAGAAGGATGAAACCGTTTCCTTTGGAAATGATGGATCTTCAAATGTTATAGGATCAGGTACCGTCATTCTCGGAAGCAAAGATACTCTAGCCAAGAATGTTATATTGGTTGAAAACGTGAATCACAATTTGCTCAGTGTTGGAAAAATGTGTGATCAAGGACACACAATACTATTCAACTCCACAAAATGTGAATCAGAAAAGGCAGGTATGGTGAAATTGTGGCTACAGCAATTTGAGCTCCAAACAACATATATGTTCTAGATGAAGCAACTAAAGCACATCTAATAGCTAAAGAGGATGATATAATATTTGGTGGCAATGATGAATGACTAAGTAATAATTTTTCTACAAAGATGCAAAGTGATTTCAAGATGTCTTTACTTGGTGAGCTGACATACTTCTTAGGGCTTCAAATATCTCAGCAAGAGAAAGGAATAATTATATGTCAAGTCAACTACATCAAGCAAATGCTCAAGAAATTAAAAATGGAAGATTGCAAACCCATCCTTAATCCGATGGTAACAGGTTTCAAATTGAGCATAGCTGACTCATCTAAGGATGTGGATCAAAGGTTGTACAGATCTATGATTGGTAGTCTTTGATATGTAACAGCCTCCCGACCAGATGTTATGAAAGTAGTTGGACAAGTAGTAAGATTCCAAGCAGCACCAAAAGAATCACATATTATTGCCATCAAAAGAATTCTTCAATATCTAAAGGGAAAAAAAGAATATGGCTTGTGGTATCCCAAGGGTAACAATATCATTATTGAAGCCTTTACAGATGCATATTGGGCGGGAAGTGTTGATGATAGTAAGAGTAGTAGTGGAGCAACATTCTATCTAGGTGGTTGTCTCGTATCATGGTTGAGAAAAAAAACAAACTTCAATCTCATTATCTAAAACTGAAGCAGAATACATTCCAGCGACATCATGTTCTACTCATGTCCTTTGGAAGAAAGAAACTTTGCAAGATATTCAAGTACAATTCAATGAGCCTATTCCCATATTCTTTGACAAAACTAGTGCCATCAGCATCTCCAAGAATCCTGTCATGCATTAAAAAAAAAAACACATTCCGATCAAATATCATTTTTTAGAGAACAAGTCGCTGAAAATAATATCAAACTTGAGTATGTTGGTACAAAAGAACAAATTGTTGATATCTTCACTAAAAATTTACCAAGTGAAGCATTTGAATATCTTTGCCAGAAGCTTGGGAATCTCTGAAGTTCTCATTAGATTTTCCTTATTCATAATATAAAGGGGGATTGGAAGTGTGTACAGGCATGCAAGATGGTTGTGTGTCAGGGGGAGTTACCCTTTTCCATTAATGTCAAAGGGGGAGAGAATGTTGTAGGAAGAGGTGTCATGATCGCAGGGGGAGTACTTGTGTTTCCATCAATGCCAAAGGGAGAGATCGTTGATTAGCGGTTGTCATTGATGTCAACCCAAGCAGTACTAGGAGCTACCCCAATATTGCATGGGAATTTTGACCTACCAAATTACTATATTCTAGGTAAATAATTATTTTCATGGTTTCTACTTGCTGAGATGTTTCTGTTGATATATGGCACACCTCCTAATTCTTCACGGTTTAAGAGATATTCATGTTTGAAGTTTGTAACCCCAGTTAGTGGGCTAAAACCCCATGGGGTTGTGGGATGGGTCATTGAAAATTCAATAAATAATAATTTTTAAGCTCCTAAAATCCCTCCCACGTTCACTTGTTGAATCCCCTTTTAACCTAAGCATTTATATAAATTGTGATCCTCATATCTTCCTTATGTAGGGATTTCGCCATCTGAAATATGTCATCGTGGAATTTTCACTCTAAAATTTTTTCTACGAAGGTTAAAAGGCTGAAATTTATATGAGGCCAAGCCGAAATCCTAAGGAAGATCCTATAACAATTTCAGATCAAGGTGTGCAATATTTTTGGAGATATTATCTGTGGAAGTCAGTGTTTTTGTAGGCTCCTGGAATTCATCTCAAAGAAGTGACCTTGGGAGAATAATCATGACTCTCTCTCTGAGTATCAGATTGGAATTATGTAAAACATGGCAGATATTGCACGGACTGTAGTTTTCTATCTATCAATTTCAAAGCCGAATGAAGAAACAGTGACACATGGCATGCCATACATCTTCGCTCTACTGAAACAATCCATAATTAGGGCATTGTGAGAGATTGGGCATAAATATCTCTTGAAGAATCCAAATTGGGTCAAACCTATGGAATTGGAAAGAAGACTCGGAGGAATAATACAAGACCGAAAATCACATATTGGGGATCTAAAATAACAAAGATACACTAGATTCAATATCAAGCTCCTAGAAGGAAAGAAAAATCCAGATCATGTGTTGTCAAGGGCTGCAAAGGACGAGATTTTCTAGTACAGAAAATCAAAGCAAGGTGCAGCAAAGGGTAGCATGACAAGAGCAGTAACCAAGGTGGAAAATAGTAGCAATAAGTTCATCACATGAAGTCTTCAAGTGGGCAACACTGCATACATTCACTGTAAAGGTATCATTGTACTAAGTCATTGTTAGTACATTATTGTAAAAATTATACTAGTGTCTATCTTCCAAGAGTTGAAGAGGCAATGTCGGGAGGTATACGATCATCATTAGGTGGTTGTGTCATAGTTGGGGTTATGGTCTAGTGTGTGTTATTCTTCTAAATCATTCTATATCATTGTAAAGTGGACCATTTTCCCCGGTACGGGAGTCCATTCTTATTTTATTCTTCTACAAGGTGGTAGGGTGTTGATCGCATGAGTTATAGCTCATTGGGTGTTGGGAAATCCATTCAATTGACTACTAAAGAATATCGGGCATTGGAGCATCCATCTAGTGGGAGATGGAGAAGAATGCTTTTCTAGATTCTAGGAAGTTGGAGCTTTATTTTCAATTGGAGTTGAATATTAAAGAATTATTAGAAAATCATTAAGTGGTTTTTGTCTCGAAGTAGGTTTCCACCTTAAAAACTATGTGCATTTGTGTTCCTTTTGTTTACTTATATCATTGTACAAACATTGATAATAATTGAAGATTAAATAATGATCTAAATGAAAGGAATATTGATTCACTCCCCCTCCCCCCATCTTAGTATTTCCAACAAGGGCCACTTGATTATCCTGAAGATTTGATATGAAAATTCTGCTCAAAACAGGGTGGTGTTGGACTCTTTGTATATTTTCACAAAAATCAAAGCATCCTACATGCTTGAAAAAAGTGAGAGACATGGAAGAGGCCATTAGTTATTTGGTGTTTGTGGCTCAAGTCTAATAATCCTTCCTCCCTTGTGTGGCCTTCTTTATTCCCTCTCTTCTTCCTCCAAGAAGTCTCGGTTTTCCTCCTTAATGGTATTTTGGTCTAGAAACCATAGGGATGAGGAAATGAGAATTTGGATAGGTTTAGGGAGTGGGGAATGGGGTAGGAAAAATTAGGAATAAAGGGGAAGGGGTTAACTTATGGAGGTGGTAGAGGGTTAAATTTTTTTAAGGAAATGGGAATGGTAATTTTATTACAGGTTTGATGGTAATGGGTGCCTAGGAAATTGAAATGCCTAGGACTTAGGGTCTACGAGAAAAGGGATTTTAGGGAGATAGAGATAGTAATGTACGGGTGGGGATGGGTTTCAATGTGATGTGGGAAGGAAAATTGAGGTCTTAGGGAACCAAATTGGGAATGAGGGAATGAGATTAGGTTTTTTTAACTAGACAAACTCCAATTTTTCCACGAAAACTTAAACACCATGAAAACTGCCCTTGAAGAATGCAAGGAGGTGGAAATTATGTCTTACTTACTTGTTAAGAGATGGTGAGAACCTTTGCTAGAGGTTAGAAGAAATTTGGATAAATTTTGGCTCTTACTGAGAAAAAAGGCCAGGAGCACAATGTACTTAGCATATGCACAACACACTTAGAAAATGCGCAACGCTAGTTACAGAAGTGCAATGCCTCTTGTTGAGGAGCGCAACGCCACCAAATAAATGACTCTTTCGCCCTCCAAATTAGAAATTCAAGATGTGGAAGTGGTAGCTCGATGTTATCAGAGAAAAAATAGAGTGAATTTGATGTCTTGATGAGCTTTATACTTCATGGATTTGATGTTTTGGGCCTTGGGGCCCACTTTACCTTATTTACATTCACCTTTAAAGTCTGAAATTTTTCCCATTCACTATGAACTCATTCTTTGAAAACCTATCATTTGATGGATTGAGACACTTTAAACTTTGACATTTTGATGCTTTGGCATATGGAACTCTGATTTGGAAGCTTGGGAGCCATGAAATTATTACAAATTGCGTGACATAAAATTACATAATGAAAGATTAAAATTACATTTTGAAATCAAAACCACATCTTAAAATAAACATTACTCCTTACTAATCATCTTTACATAGTAAAGAGAAGTAATTTTATCACTCTCTTACTTGTTGGTCTTATGCAATGGAAATGGTGTGTTATTGGACCTTGAAAAACCTAGGACCTTATGGTAACCTTGACTGACTGGAATTCATGATGACATGACTGAATAGGTGATGTACTCTCATGAAATATTGGACTCTCAGCAAATGACAAAGTGAGCCAGCAAGTGGTGAAATGACATTCTTGAAAAGAGTGAACTTTGATGAAAATATACACCAAGTGGCCAATTTTTGCATGATGTACTGGAATGATAAAAAAATTCTGAGTGGTACCCCCTAAAATGACATGAAAGAGTTAATTTTGATCAATGGCGGAAGGATGCAAATACTGACACTAACACGAGATATTCCACCTCTTGTTATCCAAAGAAACATTTGGATGTTTTTTCATATACTTGTTTTGTCTCCAATAGTTTTAGCACCCTGTCGACATGTTGAACATGATCATTCCAAGACCTTTTGTATAGTAGTATATCATCAAAAAATACTAACACAAATTTTCTAACGATTTGAAAATGCAATTCATCAACCCTTGACACTCACTTGACACTCTAGCGCTGGGTATAAGAATAAATTCAATTCCTTGGCTACCTTACAATGAATAAAATTATGTATATTGTTACATGATTTTTTGGTCGTCTAACCTGTTACTATTAGATGGACCAAAGTACACCATGTAAGACCAATTTTACCCTAACTAAAATTGCTTTCACTATGAAGAATAACATAGTAATCCACATTTTTAAGTTTTTTATGGTATAAACAGGAAACCCCATTAGGAATTAATAAATGAATCCATATTTGTTTGATTTTCCTCAAGGAATAATTATTTAAAAAATAGTTTAATTAATATTCCTAGTCATATTTAACCCAAAACAGGAAAATTAATTAAATAAATCATTATTTATCTTATCATTTTCAAGGAATAATTATTTAAACCTTATTTAAATTATATTCCTTTTTAAATTTGACTAAATCATTTATAAATAATTGAATAAATAATTATTTATTTCATTATTAGTTAACGAAATCCTTAAAATAATAAATAAATGATTTATTTATTTATTATTTACGAATAAAGATATTTTACCCAAGTCAAATTATTTTTCCCTCCAACAAATATAATAAAATATTCCATAAATGTTGGATCTAGATTTGGTTAATAATATTTTAATTATGTACCAACATGTAGAATAACTCAATATTTTGTGATAAATAGAAGGAATTTTCCATTCACTTGCTACTTTTTGTTGTCTAAATATCACTCTGGATCTATACTCTTAGTCTAACTTTGATCCTCCATCATTGTCATATTTTGCTACATTTTTCTTGTTGGCTCCCTTTCAGATCCATTTTCTGTCTGGGTTTTCTACACCATCAAGACAGAGAGATTTTAGATTTGAAGTGCTAAGGACATTCAAGAACCCATCCCATTCAGGGGGACTAGTAACATCTTTCTATGTTCCCTTCCCAGGTGTCAAAAATACAAAAAATTCCTTAAAAATATTCTTGTCTTGTCTATTGGATGCATGGAGAGACTCTTACTTTTATTTACTGCTTAATGTCTTTTAATGCATAGATCTATATTTTGCAGCATTTAACTTGGTCAACTAATTTCAGATCTAAAGATATTCGTAGCGGTCTTTGTTGTTAGGGCCGTTTGTTATACACGTCTAAAGTGAGCCTTTTTCGTACGCTTGTGATTAAGATTCATACTAACAA
The DNA here is from genome assembly GCA_034641835.2 of Pinus albicaulis. Lineage (NCBI taxonomy): Eukaryota > Viridiplantae > Streptophyta > Pinopsida > Pinales > Pinaceae > Pinus > Pinus albicaulis. The sequence continues at coordinate 209,505,260 of CM076583.1, read as the reverse complement.
CTAGTGACTCCACTAGGGTTTACGATTACGACCTCTGTCATTTTTAGATCCCTGCATATCCAACTACTTCAAATCCTAGGATTTCTCTTCAGCTTCCTGTTTTTCTTTTCTTGATATTTCTTTCAAGCTATAAAACCTTAGAACATTAAAAATTCTAACTCCCATGTGTTGTCAGACCTATTGCGCAGGTGACAAACATGAGCCATAGCTGAGATGACAAATTTTTCTGAAACCTGCTCCCGAGAGTGCCAGAAGTGCAGGTCACGCTTTTTGGGCCAAAACCTACAACCTAGACCTTCAAGGCACAGAAAATAGGCCTAAACCTATGACCTATGTAGAAATCAGGTCAGAAACTATGAGCTAAACTTTTTACAGGATTTTTTCTGAGATTTGTTTGGGTTTGTCTCGACCTATGTTCAGGGTTTTATGACCTTTGTCTCCACCCATTTTTGACATGTAATTGTTTTTTTTACTCATCAAAGTGGGAACCTAGCCCCCTAGGGCTTCTATACCCTCCATATTTCATGCAAGAGTTTTAGCTGCTGCAAGTTTTTTGAAATTTCAGCGTGTTCAACCATTTTTCAGATCTGATCCCTCACCTTCAAATCCACTTCAGATTGGTTATTCATCCATCCAAAACACCTCCTTTTAGTTTTTTTTGGTTCTTCCTCTAGGGTCCCCTCCGCTTCCCTCCAGGTTGTAGCCTTTCACCACCTCATCTACAACAATTTTTCCTTTGATTTTTTGTTGTTTTTCTACACCTATTTCTAGCATATCTGACCTTTAGATCATTGTCCCTCCCAAATTGGTGTGTTTTGACTAGATTTTTACCCACCCATAGACTAGTTGTTAAGACGCTTTCCTCCTTCAGTTTAGATTAATGCATAATTAATTGTTTATTTTTCTATTATTTCAGTTTACTGTTATCTGCAGGTTTATTTACAGTTATACCACACACTTTTTATTTTTCTCTACAAATGTTTAAGTTTAAAAATTAAAGTTAACATACTTAACACACACACCCTAAGTGAAGGTTAAAATCGCCAGGAAAATACTTTAACATTGTAATCAATTGATCCTACACCTCCTTGCCCTTCTTGGTCTTTATTCCCTTTGTGGTGTGTTTGTGCTTTAATCATTGCGCCCCCAAGGCGTGTATCCTCGAGACTTCTTGGCCTTCACCCTTAGTTTCCATTAGGAAGACTTACTCCTCTACATAGGATTTGAGTTAGTCCTCCACCGAGTCCACACTCTGACCCCTCTTCTGGTTCATTGGGTTCCCCTTCTGGTTCCATCCCTGATTCTCCCCCTATCACCTTCACCATTTCTGGTTTATGACCTAACGCTGGTGGTAGCCTCAGCCCTAATTCTAGGAATACCACTAGTGGGATCGCAGCAGGAACTACCTCGACTGCTCCCTTGCTCCCCTATATAGTAGGCCTCAGTATTCTCGATTTTAACCAGTTGATCAATGACCCTATACGCCATGATTTTGGTTGGCCTACTATGCCAACCAAGCTCCATTCCAACATCTCCAAGTTTGAAGATCTTGCTGGCAAAGATCCTACTAATCATGTAAGATCTTTCCACATGTGGTGTTTGTTTAAATCCATTACCGATGATTTTGTCCGTCTTCGGTTATTCCAACGTAGGATTACTGGCAAAGCTTCTAAGTTGTATGTTGATTAGGCCTCCTCTTCTCATACCACCTTTTCGAATCTTGCTTGGGATTTTCTGTCTAATTTCTAGCTTGCCATTCATTATGACACTGGTACCAAAATTTTGACTTCTTTCCGTCAATCGTCTGTGACCCTCCTATACCGTCATGTCCAGGAATGGCAGAGAAGAAAGAGCTTATCTCGAGCCCCTACCTTCGAAGACTGTGTCTACATGGAATGGTTCCTTACATCCCTTTTTCCTGCTATAGGAAAATATTTCGCATCGCATTTCCCTCAAACCAAAGAAGCTCCTCTCTAGATTGATTTAAAATATGACTTGATCTACGCTCAGTCAGGTTACGTTTATACCGTCTTACCTGATCTCCCTAGACCTGGTGGTTCCAATGCAGTGGGGGTATCCCATGCCACTGACGGTATCCTTGGAGCTCTTTCTCATCCATACACTCAGCCTCCCATGGGCTATGGTTTCCCTCAGGGAGGGGCCAGCACCTCTAGCACTTTCCCCCCTCCCAGTAACATGTATCCAAGATGCGACATGCCTCCTCCTTTTTCCCAACCTCCTGTATACCACAATGTTGCGCAACCTCCTTATTATCAGTATCCGCTGCCTGGTGCTCCAACTCATCCAGCATTAGCACCCCCGCCTCCCTTGCCTTCTCAACCCCTGAAATAGCAGCCAAAACACCCCCAGGAGAAAGTGTATGTACAGCAGGGCACGAATAATCCTCCTACTTCTAAAAATAAGAGGAAAGGAACCCAAAATCAATATTCCCCCTATAATCCTAGACCTAATCCCCAGGGTAATGCACCTAACACTGCTAACCAGCAACAAGGCACTCAGCCTGAGTAGGACAGGCATGTTCGCACAAACAAGTGTTGTTATTGTTGTGGTGTTTATGTTCATTACACCCACAATAGTCCTCTTTTACCATAGATGCATCAAATGTGGGAGACTCAAGCAACATCACGAGGACAACAACCCTCCTCTTCGGTTCCTCCCAATGCTATACCTATCTTGTCGGCTATGTTTACTATTCCTTTCCCTCAGCAAGGATTCATGGCTACCCAACCACCTGAAGGTCAGGCAGCCACACAACCTCCTCCATTTGGTACCTCCGATTACCGGATCCTCATGATGAACTCTGACCAACCCATTACCATTGACCTCAACCTTCAGACTCAGTCCCATCAGTACAACAAGCCTTCCTCTATGTCTACCCCCAAGCCCCCTTCTTCAGGTTCTACAAAGCCTCTTTCTACAACCAATGGCTCTTTACAGATCCATCAGCCTAAGTCGGAGGTTCATACCAAGATCCCCAAGGGACCATTACGCCTAAATGCTACTTCTGGAAAGACTTCCCATTCGTATAGTATAGTAGATGATTTGTCACAATCTCCTGCTGCCATCTCAATGCTGGAACTCCTTCAGTCGTTGCCTTCACAATGAAAAGCTCAACTAAATTATATGGGCACTGTATATCCTTTAGATGATCATTTGATCATCTTCTATGTTGACCAGTTAGAACATATTCCCCTTCCTACTCCCGTTGCCTTCCAAATTCCTGTCAAGATCTGGAATGCCAATGTCTCTCGTTCTATCATTGATGAGGGGGCATCCACCTGTGTGATGTCTGCTTCGATTTGGAAGCAACTCGAATCTCCTGAGTTGGCTCCTTCCACTATCACCCTCCGAGCATCGGATGGCCACCCTTCTCGGCCCATTGGCATGTTCCGCAATTTCCCTATTACTCTTGTGGGCAAGACTCTTTCTGTTGACGTAGAAGTCATTGATGCCCACTTAGATTATAACATTATATTGGGTCATAGATACACCTATGTGATGACTGATGTCCCATCTGCGGTTCACCATAAGATTTCCTTTTCTCATAATGGAAATATTGTCACCATCAACCAGTTGACATATTACGAATTGAAGTCTCAAACCTCCCCTATTCCATCATCTCTTCGGTGGAAAATAAAAAAATAGTCAACCCTTTGACTAGTGTTTCACCCGGAGTCTACAAAGACTCCTCTTTTCTTGATTCATTCCCTGGTCTCTCTCCTCCTGTCTCTAATCCTAGCTCTTCGAGTGTTTTCATGATGCAATCATCTTGGGCTAACCTCACGTGACCCGCTTCAACTATTCAGGAGCCCTGCCCTCTGCAGCCTGCTCCTAGTGCTTCGACTCAGCCTTCAGGACCCCCTCCTCAAGGCCCCTCATCTGAAACTAGTATCCATGGGTCTCCTTATCCTCCTAGCACAGTTCCTCCTGGCCTTAACCATCTTGGAGCCGTCCCGCCTAGCCATTACCCCTCTGGTCACATACCATTCCTAGCTACCCCTCCTGGAGTGTTTTCGGTACCTGTTATGGCTACCTTATCCCTTCCTAACTTGAACCTGGGGATCGCAGTTTGGTACATTGATACCCCAACTGCTACCCCACCTAGTCAGCCCGAACCTTATCTTGCTTTGACCCTGGTCCAACCAGCCGCCATGACCCCTCCCTCTGCTACCGTGCCTCAGCCACCTCAAAAGGAACCTCCTCCTGTTGTGAAAGCTTCAAGTGAGGGGGGAAAAGCTTTCATGAAGGCACCTAAGGACAAGGCCGCCCCGACAAACCCCGCTCATCCTCGGCCTCAAAAGCGTACCACCCAATGTCCTTTGTGTGAATTTTTCGGTCACACCACCCATAACTGTCCTAAATTTCCTTGTTTCAAGTCCATAGTTAACGAATCATTTCCAAAGTCTGATATCCCATAGGTATATGTCACTATACCCAATTCAGTCCCAAAACACAGGTCTTTGTGCACAAATCACCCTTGTGCTTTGTGTGATTTCTGTGGCCATTATACTCACCTTTTTCCTCGCCTCGATGACTTCCGCACCTCTCTAGCAGCAGTTCACCAATATGAGGCCAAGCGCAATGGGTCCATCTCTCCCTTTTTTGGGTATTTTGTTTCGGTAGAGCTAGAGGACAAGAATGCTCCCATTGACATTCCCCCTCATAATGTCGAGATGACAAAACCTTTGACCACCATATTCTACCTATCCTCGTCTGTGAGACCCATGGTGGAAGACCCCTCTAGGACTTCAACTTATGTTTTTCCTGACCTCCCTTCAGCGATCACCCTCGGCTAAACATCAATGGATCCCCTATCTTCTAGTTCTTCCGTCACCCCCCATGATGATGCGCATGTGAACATTTTTTCTCATGATGATGAGTCAGGCATATTCGCAGCGTCAGGTGGTCTTTCTTCCACTAGTCACCTCATCTTCTCTTACAATGATGACATTATGGAAGCGTTTACCACCCCTGACTTTATCTATCCTCCCTCACATCGAAACCATGCATTCGAACCACATACACCTTGTGGCCATTACATTGACACCCAATGTTTGGGTAACGGGGCACCCATATTTGAGAGTCCAGGAGAAGAAATTCTCGACTACTCTCCTAGTGCATCTAGTCATGTCGACTCTAGTACCATCATTCTTCCCTGCTTAGAAGAATCTCTAGAGTCCCATATTACTTCAGATCACTCTAGGGATGACCCCCCTCATCATTACTTCTTCTTACATCAGCAACCCAGTCCCCTAGACATTGTTGTTGACCAACCTGTGGGTTTTCTAGGAGAGCACTAGTTCATTTTCTCCAAATCCATTATTTGGGATAGGGACACCATGTATGCCAACCCAAAAACTTAAGTCCATTTTCTTCATATATGCAGTACCAAAAGAGATTGGTAATCCTCCATTCCCTTTCTCGAACTACATAACCATAATGAAAACAAATGGCGCACCACTTCATAAATATGGGTTTAGATTCCCCCTTTATAAATACATTATGGCATGACCATGACATGCTTGGGGGCACCTATGCCCCTCAACTATAAAAAATCACAAATCTTAACCAAAACAGCACTGAAACCCCCTTTCTCTGACAGGTCGCACTTTTCAGGTCATTTCCTAGGATAGGTCACAGTTTTCTGCCCAGTACCTGCTACCCAGGTTGCAGAACAGACTCCAAAAAGTGTGACCTGGCCTGTTCATGAGCTCTGGGCGCCTAATATGAAACTTTAATCCCATGAATTAAAAGAGTATGGTTAGGCCTCTTAACTGTAACTGACAGATCTCGATTCCAACAGTCAGTTTGTCTGCTACGATCACCGCAAGATTTAGGGCCTTCTCTCCTCTCTACATTCACCATAGCTACACTTGCAAATGAGTGATTTTGGAGGGAAAATTCCTTATTGAAAGAGAAACCTCATATTTCTCTTTCACCCACTGTGGTGAAACCATAGCTCAGATTGATAAACTGTCCATACTTTTGGAAATCTCTCAGCGAGCTCTCAAATGGGTATCCTTTAGTTTGTTGTGATTTGATACTTCACCCGGACACATTTTGTCCAGGAAGAGTCACTTCACCACTCCTCAAAATCGAATGTCTTCACTTGCAACACTTGTACCTGGAGCACCACTTTTCCTCCATACTTTTCCATGCTCGTGTCAATTTTCGTCATGAGTAACCATCTTGTACTCATGTTTTTATGGTCCTCACCAGACATTTTCTGTGTGGCAGCATCATCGAGTCGCCCTTTTTTAGAGCATCCAAGTTGAGTCATCATCACATCAATGGAGTCTATCCCGAGTCCCTTTGTATCCCACTATAGTCCTCCACCCTTCATTGATTGGTTCCTCTCTCGTGTCGCACATTATGGCCTTCAATCCTACTATCCCATGTCCACCTTGATATTGTATCAGTCGTTGTGAGGTCATCTATGTCGTTTCTGCTCTAACAAGGGAAGTCATCCACCCGCTACTCAGTACCCCACATTTAATAATAATCCCTAGTGTGAGTCTGTTAGTCACTATATTATTTTCTCTTGTGCCTTAGTTGAGGATCCATTATTGCCTCACCTAGTGCGGACCTCCTTCTATCGACATCAACTTATTCACTCCAGAAGACAAGTCTAGAGGGCAGTGTACCTTGGTTCTAGCTCCCACTCTTTTTTGGTGCCTCAGATTAGGAAAATGAACTCGTCATATCCCTTTGACTTGATTGTTTCTCAACTCTAGCTCCTTACAACATGATCAAGATCTGTATGCTTGATGGTTCAGTGATGCAACATATTGGACCAGTGATTCCTAGGTGTGTGTGAGATGTTTTAGAGCTCATGAGGGGGTGGCCCTTTAGGTAGCCTCCAAAATTCCTAGATGACCTATTCATTACATCCTTTGATGCAGCTCCATCGATTTGATTATGTCGGACTCAACCACTTGCATCACCTTTTTGTTTGCATATATGAGTCATATTTTTAGAGCCCTTTCCTGTTTACAGGGGCACATTGGTTATATTTATATCTCACATACTCAGATATTATTGTATAATTCCTGGCTATTATCCCAGGCATAGTATGTATGTGGGATTCATTATCATGTTCTTTATCTGGCTCATGTTTATGCCAACATGTACTATATAGTTCAGTCCCTTTTTTACTGGATGCATTATTCTTTGTACTTTGTCTCGATGGGCATAGGTATGCCTCCCCCGCCGCCTATAGCATAGGTACTTACTCATAAAAGAGACTTGTCGCACCTGTAAGTTTCACCTCCTCAAGGTATTTTCCTCTAGCGCTTTGGTCTACCTTATATTTCTCTCTCTCTGACTTCCCCTTCGGTGTCTATTTATTGATTTCTTACAACGTACTTCGGTCATACGATTAGCTCTTAACACTCGCACGTTGGGGGGCAATCTGTTACACCATTTTTTGGTCATCTAACCTGTTACAATTAGATGGAACAAAGTACACCATGTAAGACCAATTTTACCGTAAGTAAAATTTCTTTCACTATGAAAAATAACTTAGTAATTCATATTTATTAAATTGTTTATGGTCTAAACAGGAAACCTCATAAGTAAACATTAAATAAATCTATATTTGTTTGATTTTCCTCAAGGAATAATTAGTTAAACAGCAGTTTAATTAATTTTCCTGGTCATATTTAACCCAAAATAGGAAAATTAATTAGATAAACCATTATTTATCTTATTATTTTCTAGGAATAATTATTTAAACCTTATTTAAATAATATTCCTAGTTAAATTTGACTAAATTATTTATAAATAATTGAATAAATCATTATTTATTTAATTATTACTCAACCACATCCTTAAAATAATAAATAAATGATTTTTTTATTTATTATTTACAAATAAAGGGATTTGACCCAAGTCAAATTCTTTTTCCCTCCATCAAATATAATAAAATATTCCATAAAAGTTGGATCTAGATTTGGTTAATAATATTTTAATTATGCACCAATATCAAGACTAACTCAATATTTTATTATAAATAGAAGGGTTTTTCCATTCACTCACTACCTTTTTTTGCCCAAATATCACTCTGGATCTATATTCTTGGTCTGCCTTTGATCCTCCATCATTGTCATATTTTGCTACCATTTTTCTTGTGAGCTCCCTTTGAGTTCCATTTTTTGTCTGGGCTTTCTACACCATCAAGAGAGAGAGATTTTAGATCTGAATTGGTGAGGAAATTCAAGAACCCATCCCATTGAGGGGGACTGGTAACATATTTCTATGTTCCCTTCCCAGGTGTCAAAAATACAAAAAATTCTTTAAAAATGTTCTTTTATTGTCTATTGGATGCGTGGAGGAACTCTTGCTTTTATTTACTGCTTAATGTATTTTAATGCATAGATATCGATTTTTCAACATTTATCTTGGTCAACTAATTGCAGGTCTAACAATATTGACAACCATCTTTGTTGTTAGGGCTATTTGTTATGCACGGCTAAAGTGAACCTTTTTCATACGCTTGTGATTAAGATTCATACTAACAGGTATTACCCGAATCAATACACACTTTTACATTTTTCTTCTTGATATGTCCATCTATCTTGAGAGTTTGAGGAGTGGTACTTCCTTCCAATGCAGTAAGATATATGGTCAAAGTCATTTCTTCTTCCTCTAAGGCTGGTTCCTAGTGTATATCCTCTTATTTTTAAAATTCTTGTTCCTTTTCTTCCTCCTCTTCACAATCTATGTAAAATAATTTCTTCTCGACACACTTATGACCTTTAGTGTATTTTATATCACAACTATAGAGAAGCCCTTTTACTCTTTTTTCTTCCAATTGTTATGGTATCAACCTTGTAGGTTGTGGAAGTCTAGGAGTAACAAAACTTCCATATTTATAGTTGTGAGTGGTAGGCATCCTTGTTGCCATAATTTTCTTCGAATTCCTCTTGGAAATCAAGTTCCCAAAGGCTAACCTCATGTTGGATGTTATCCTTTAGAGTCCCTATGAAGACATCAATCTTATGTTCCTATGGAGTATTATTTACTCTTATATTAAATTTTTGTAAGTCCTGAATGTGCTCCATCATTTAACCCTTTTGTTTGATATTTTTCAATTGGCCAACAAAGGTGTTGCTCTTTGTATCATCATAAGGTGTTATCAATTCCTCCGTAAAAATTAACCAAGTGACAAGAGGCTTACAACAACAAATCCATGGATATAATACAAACTTATTTTGTTCTAAATATAAAGTTGCAATGTGTATCTTTTGTGGGTTTTGCGTATTATGGAGCTCAAATTATTGCTCCATTTGTAGTATCCAAGCTATCAGATCCTTGCCATAAAACTTCCTCATATCTATATATGGAATATGATGGGTATTAAATCAAACATTAGAGTCTATGAAATCATGATTCAAATTTCTTTTTTTCTGATCATGAGTTTCCTCTACTACCATTTCACCATTACGACTATTTTCTTATAGCAAAATTTCCAAACCTTCCTTCAAACCTTCCATGTCTTTCTTCAATTCTTGCATTTTTTCCTTTTATACCATCGATATTAGCTTCCATGCCTTTCTCCAAACAATCCATCTTAGCTTCCATTCATTTCTTCAAACCATCCATCTTAATTGTCATTTCATTTTTTGTTACTCTTTGCGAGAGCAACTTTTTTTTCACTTTGTCTTGTAATTTTGATATATCATGTTGCACTTCTTCCTCTTCATGAGTCACAATAGAGCCTTCTAAGGGCTTAATATATGTTGAATTATTTTTAGAGGGAAGTTTAGAACCCAATACTGATATATATGCTTCAATATGCCCTTGGAATCACTTCAAAATAATTTAAAAAACAAGACTTATGAAATAGAAAATAAAAATACACACCTTTTTCTTACTTTTCATGAGCTCTATTTTGAAACTGATCTATCTCTGTAATTAAGGATCCAAAATATTTTATATTTGACCCTTTAGTCACCCTTTGAATCATCTTTCCAATACCACAGGTCTGACCTGATTTGGATTCTTCAAGACAAAGTTATGCCCAATCTCCCACAATGACCTAATTATGGACTAATTCAGTAGATCGAACTTGTACGTCATGCCATGTGTCATTGTTTCCTCTTTCAGATCTAAAATTGAAATACAGGAAACTAAATTCCATTTACATTTAGCCAATTTTGATAGAATTCCAATATGATGCTGAGAGATAGAGTTATGAAGATTTTACTAAGGTCACCTCTTTGACATGAAGTTCGGGAGCCTGCAAAAACCCTAACTTCCATAGATCATATCTCCTAAAATATTGTGAAGAAAAATATGAAAATTTCCCATGAAGCTTATACGAAGTTCGATGCAAATGGGATTTTTTTTTAGCTTATGAACCTTCGTAGAAAAAAATTTATAGCAAAAATGCCATGACGACCTGTTTAAAGTATTAAAACCCTAGAATCCAAAGCTCTGATACTAAATCTTATGAAACCGGTTCACAAAATAGAAGAAAACAAAGATAAACGACTTAGAAATCAACCACTTTAAGGGGGAATCCTCCTTTGAATTACATAAATGAATAATTATTATATGATACAAATGAAAAAACCTCCTTTCTATATATGAGAGTCCATGGGTTCACAATATAATCCTAGCCGACATAACAATAATAATGTAAGGGCACAACAATAACAATAGTTAGTTATTATGGGGGACAATAATAACAATATGGGAACTATAGGGGTAGAAAAATAACAATAATCGGGCTACACTAAAAATAATAAGGGACTACCCTAGTAATATAGGGCCCTAACAACAATTTTCAAGTGCAAAGTTCCAGTAGTGACAGTGAAGTGCTTGAATTCTGTTGAATGCTTTTTCATTGAAATTTTATCCTTGGATGGTTTTAGTGCAGGTTCGGATGATTTGGTTCTTTCTCACTTTATTTCTAAGAGAAAGATATTTATGTATGAGCTAGGAAATGAAATTACTCAAATTTCTAGGCTTATGAAGTATGTGAGGGGATGAAGATATGATAATCCTATGATTTCCCAAGTGGAGAAGCAATTACTTGGAGTGCAGGAAAATGTTGTGAAGGCTATTTATTTTAAGTTCTTTTTTACTTATGTTTGATAGTGGAAATACGAGATTTTCTAAGAAATTAGTTGAGGAGGAGTTTATTGGTAACACCGTAGTCTCTACTACAAAGTCCAGAGTCATTACGCTTGTTCCAATGTAGCCAAGTATAATATTAAATACATTCCATGACCAAAAAGAGGCCATTTGATCCTTAGAACATGTTTTTCATCCATAACAGTGGTTCATTTTAGAACTATGAGAATCCCCACAACAGATTGTACCAAATACCTTTCACAAGGTAATGAAATAATCCTAATGACATTACAGTGTTGGATATTCGTTTTATTGATAATTTTGGTGTACATGACATGTTCAAAAAACATAAACTCCTTTATTCCATCCACCAAATTATGTCTGGTAATTATTAGTGCATGGTTTAAGAAGTCCATGAGCCACATGGTGTCACTCTGCGAGCCCCTAAACCATGACACAAGGTTTTTTTTCTATTTTTATTTCAATAAAAGTCACACTTTCTAATGTATCCCATGGCCCATGGATATTTAAGATCACCCTTAGTTGTGTTACTTCATGGGTGAGAATTTCATAGCCAAATAATCTTTCCAACTATTTTGTTCTGAGTGGGTGGAACTCCCCAACACGCCTACGAAATTTCATCGCTTTATAGATTGCATTTATGAGCCTATTGGTTGGACCTAATGCCCCAACTTATCTATTAATTATACTCCTCAACACCAAGCTCAAAATGTATCTCAAATTTCAAAGGTGGGTTCATGTCACCTGAAAGAAGTAGGACTCTTAAAGAAGCAAAGTAATGGTGGCCCACTATAGTAGTGTAAATTTATAGCAAGACCATAGTTTCAGCAACTGGGGAATATTTTAAATGGCAACTAGATATAAATTTATAGGCTCCAAGTTGTGGCTTCAACATGTTTTTATGATAGTGTTGAAGGGAATATGGACTACATCACTACTAATCCATAACGAATATGACCTCATCAATTTGAAGGTGGTATCCATACCTATATAAAATCCATAGTTCATAACATTAGAAATGTTATCCCTCGTTTAGATATTTTATGTTTAGATGTGTTAAGATAACTATTTTTTTACTTCAAATGGTCCTGAATTCTATTTCCAATTTGGTCAAATTATTTCAAGTCATATGGATGTCATGTGGGAGATTGTTGCTTTAGTTTTAACTAGCCTTGATTTAGTTGTGGGGTAGGGCACAAAACCATTATAAAGACTTGTAAAAATGATGTTGAGCTTTTATGGTCAAATGCTCAACCTTTCTAACATTGTGTTCCTATTGATGTTACGGAAAAAAAAATAAAAAAAATCATAACGAGATGGTTGACAAGTTGCCAATTCTCAATGTATTGTTTGCAAGAACTCCAACACAGTTGAAATCTAGATGATAATTTACTTATTAAAGTATGTTTCCAGTCAGAACTCCCTAGGAATAATAAGTTCAAAGTGATGAGATCATAACAGATAAATGAAGATAAAATGGAACCAACAACAAAAACCCTTGATAAGTAAAAAAGAAAACACATACAAAGAAGAGAAGACCATGGACAAGAAAAATATATATAGCTAAAGGATTGGGCATAGTAGAGCACTTAGCTCTTGATCAAACAAAACATTTGTACAATATTTTTACACACTCTAAGATAGGAAACCATCCCTAAGATGGTTATGGGGTCATTAAACTAGGTAAGTGTCCATTATTACAAAAATTTTATAGCTAAATTAATTTGAAACCTAAACCGCTGCATTTGTAAATAAATATGCATGGAATTAAATTTACTTATGACATCAATTAATAAAATTTCATTGAATATTCAGATATATCTTGCCATTTTTTTGTGTCCTTCCTCATATAAGTTTCTACATGGTATCAGAATGATACTTAAGCCCATCAGCCTGTGAGGATTCTTTGAGTTAGTTCATGCATATGTTAGGACCAAATGCTAAGTGGAGACATGCATACGAAACACTGTAGAGGAAGTTCTTGAAAATGATTTGAAAATATTTTCAAAGGATGTTAGGTAGTGGTGATGTGTGATAAATAAAATACACCCACCTTGAGATACCATGTAGAGAATACAATCCAGAGAGAGATATTTGAATAATAAGTCCACAAAATTTAAACAGATAGTGAAGAGATGTTGGTCATATGGTTTCATAGCATAGAAAAGAGTTATAAACCCATCCAAAATAATAACACACTGAAAAAAAATATTTTGTAGACCACATGAATAATGGAAATCTAGAAGACAAGACTGCACGAAACGTTGAAAAAATGTCCACCAAAATTTTCCAAAAGGTGCTAGAGCAAAGCTACAAGGTTGGTGTTTTTCTTGCTTATATTATGACATATCAATGATGTGTAGATAGTAAATAGTTATATTTACTGTTTTATGGG
>CM076583.1:209350097-209491644 GCA_034641835.2 Pinus albicaulis | reverse complement strand
CCAAGAAAGTGATTATCATTAAAGATGTATAATTTAAAGAAGAATAGGCATGGGACAGATGTATTGACAATCCCATTAAGCCCATAACCTTTAGAAAACAAATTCCACATACTGAAGAAGTAGTAGAAGAAGAACAAGTTGAATAGCAAGGTCCACAATTATAATCACCAGATAGGATCAATCCTTAAAGGAATCTATGAAATTCAACTCAAGGAGAAATATCAATTTTTTTTATACGAAGGCCTCGATCTGGTAGTAATTCTGATTCAACTTTTATAAAGATGATAAATATGAAAGATATATATGAAGAGTTAGACTCTCATTCAAACTATGCATTTTTCACTTGTCAACCCACATTTTTGAGGAAGTGATCAAACATAAACAACGGATTAAGGAAATGGATGAGGAAATAGATTCAATTAAAAGAAATGAAGCATGGTATCTAGTTGACTTACCCAAAGATAAGAAATGTATTGGAGTAAAATGGGTTTATAAATCCAAACTAAATGAAAAGAATGAAGTGGATAGATATAATGCATGATTACTAGTATAGGGGTTTTCATAGCAACCCAAGTTTTATTTTGAAGAAACCTTTGCATATGAGCCAAAATGGACATAGTACGAACAATTTTAACATTGGTTGCTGAAAATAAATGGAATGTATAGCAAATGGATGTCTAATATGCAATTTTGAATGAAATTTCAGAATTATAAGTTGATGTGTGGTAGCCACTAGGTTATGAGATCAAATTACATGAATACAAAATATTCAGGACGAAGAAATCTCTCTATGGGCTCAATCAAGTGCCAAGAGCTTCGTACAGAAATATAGATTTGTATATGATCAAAGAAGTTTTTAGCAGAAGCAGCAGTGAGAATGCACTTTACATGAAGGTAAATCAACTTGGTCAAATATTAATTGTTTTTTTTATATCCATGATATTATTTATATAAGATTTTTTCTAGTAAATGATTTTAAATATTTTATGAAAAAAGGATTGTTGAAAAATGTAGCAAGAAATTCTCATTTTGATTTTTTCTTGATTGAATTGAGAAAATTTGAATTTCCACATCCACAGACAATTTGGATGTAGTTAACTTGTGTGACATGCCTTGTGCCACCCAGTTTACTCATTAAATTCAAGTTGTAGGAGTTACAGTTCGGTTGAGCATGTGTGATTGCTAATTTGTAGTAATCAAAGTTTGTTATCTCAGGTTGTTTTTAGTTAAACTAGTTCCAATTGTTTAGGGAACTAATGGAAGGTCAGTGAAGCAATGGTACTTTAGTCAAACTCAATGATCATCTAGTTAACTGATCAATCAGCCCAAAATAGCTAGTGAATGTAGAGAATTTGAGTTCCCAGGCTTGGTAGAGATTCCAAGGTAGTGTAACATCAGTTGTAGACAAGTATTGAGTGTACAGGTGTTGCATGCAATCTGATGATCAACCTAAGGAATTGCCTAACCTATTTTGGAGAAATCCATAAATAATAGGGGCCTAATTTCTCAGGAACAATGAAAGGAAATACGAGCTCAAGAAGAGGAAAAATCTTACTAAGTTTGGGTTAGAGCTTCTCACTGAGAAAAGAGATAGGTTATGCTTGGTTGATAAAATCAATTATAATACATATCTATTCATCATATTATTACAAGAAGGCATTGGGGTTTTTAGCAGATTTATTTCCCCAGGAAAAATAATATTTTCATGTGTGATTTCTGATTTCATGTCTAATATTTTTGTTATAAATTATGAATTAATGTACATGGAGAAATAGATTAGGCTTGTGTCTTGTGATTTTGATTAAAAATTCATGAGAAGTTGAAAATCTACATTGTAATTTCTACATGGTACCAGAGTTGGATTCACATTAGAGAAAAAATTTCGAAGTTGTTTCTTAGGAAGATCGAATTTGGAGTTCAATGCAGTAGGATCTCTTCAGAGTTGAGAAGGTGGCCTTCAATGGACTAAGGCTAGAGTATGCCTTGGAAGGCACCTTTAATTTTGTTTCATGGAAGGATTGCATGGAGGCAATATTGGATGACAATGGATTGCTTAAATATGTCAAGACATACATTCCAAGACCACCATCAGCCGATGTCCAGGACCTTTCTCAATGGAAGAAATATGTAGCCAAGGCGAGGAGAATAACCTTGGAGGGATTATGGGATAACATTGTCTCAAATATTCATGGAAAATAAACTTCGTTCTCAATGTGGAAAGCACTGACATAATTTTTCGAGAATAGTAGTGACCATAGGAATCCAGCACTCAAGGATAACTTCAAAGCATCAAGATGTAGAAGAATGATACTATTCTGTAGTATCTAAGCAGGTTCACACAATGTCATGATGAACTAGGTGGGGTCGATGTTACCGTACCTATAGATGTCCTGGTAAGCCTGTCCCTTTTGGGCCTTCCCAAGTGCTAGCATATCTATCAAGATTCGGTGAACAAGAGGGAGAAACTACCAAATTGGAGCACTTATGGTTCAATTTAGTAAAGAAGGAAGTAAGGTAAAATACTAGAGATGGGACTTCATTCAAGGGCAAGGATGAAAAAAACAAATCATTGGATGGAAAGGAAAAGAAGGGAAAACGGAATAAATCTCAATCCAAACCAGAATCTAGTCAAGGGGGAAGAAGAAATATTTGTCCAAAATTAAATTCTTCCATTGTCATGAATTTAGGCACTATCCCACGAAGTTTCCACACAAAAAGGCAAGCAAGAAGACATCAGGAGGAGTAGCAAGTAAATATTTGGCTTCATAGTTCAAGCTTTAATTTATCCTCATTGTATGCATGGTCAGCATAGTGATGGGGAGTGTGTGGTACTTGGACTCAGGTGCATCGTTCCAGATGACGGGTTGTAGAGACTTTTTAGTGACCTGGAAGAAAAATATTTGCATATGCACATCGATATGGGGGACGATGGAAGGTATAGCATGAAACTGTTAGGATCCCCCCTCAGGCTCAAGGATGTCATGTTCGTTCCGGGCCTAAAGAAAAATCTCATATATGTTGCAATTTTGGAAGACCATGCTTATGATGTGATATTCAAAAAAGGAAAGGCATTATTAAGACACATAGCCATGGGACAGGTGAAGCAGATCGAGGTTCATGTGAAGAACGTGTATAACCTAGATGTGGAAGACTATGTTGCATTAAGCACAAAGGTGGAGAATGTGAAAAGTTGTGATGTTGGTGAAATTTGGTACAAGAGACTTGACCATTTTCATCATGGCGCATTGAATATTATGTAATATATAGCCACAAGACTCCCTAAAGGATCACTTGTGTAACAATATGTATTTAAAGGGTGTACCTTGGGGAAGTGCACAAAATCCATTTTCCATGATAAGTAAAGCAAAGTGAATGCATTCCTTGAAAGGATCCACTCTAATGTTTGTGGACCTTTCTCGATAGCCTCCACTTCCGAGCACAAATATTTTGTCAATTTTATTGATGACTTATCATGAAATTGTTGGATCTTATTCATGCAAAATAAGGAAGTGACATTCTCCAAGTTCGTAGAATTCAAAGCATTGGTTGAGAAAGAAACTGGAAATATGTTGAAGGCTCTCAGAAGCGATAATGGAGGTGAGTACGTGTTGAATGAATTTAAATTTTTTATGAAAAATAAGGAATTCAGCGAGAGTTGATAGCACCCCACAACCCACAACAGAATAGGGTGGTTGAGAGAAAGAATTTTAGCATTGTGGGATAAGCAAGAGCAATGTTGTATGACCAAGGCCTACCTCTTCATTTGTGGGTTGAGGCATGCAACACAATAGTATATTTTCATAATTGGAGTCCTCATTGGATTATAAGCATGATTGCGCCAGAGGAGGCTCTCTCAGGGATAAATCCAAATGTGTCACACTTTTATATTTTTTGAGCCTTTATTTACTTCCATGTCTCCAAATAATCAAGGAAGAAGCTCGATTCAACAGTACAATTGGGGGTATTTTTGGGTTACACATAAACTCCCCACAACTATCATGTGTACTTACCATCCCTCAGAATGAAAGTTGTGTGAAGGGATGTAAAATTTGATGAGGAGAAAGTTATGTGGTGCTCTCATGAGAAGGAGCTTCAAATCCCACCAAAAGAGGATATTTTAGTTCTGAAGGAGGAATATCAAGAAGTTATGGATGAGCTGCAAATTGAGGAGCATATAGTGGAGATAGCCACTCAATAATAACCATATAGATAAGGAAGGAAAAGAATCAAGGAATCTACTTCTATAAGATGTGAGGGAGAATGTGGGTGCTCCTTCAAATTAGCACAAGAAGAGAAGGTCACCTAATTGGTACACTGGCTACATGGCCCTAATGATTGAGATTGTAGAGACTGAGCTATCCTATTTCAAGGAAGAAGTAGATAAACTTGTATGGGTTTATGCAATGGTGGAGGAATATGAATCCATTTTAAAGAATAGTGTTTGGGAATTTGTTCCAAGACTAGCAGATAAATCAGTAGTGGGTTCAAGATGGATCTTCAAGTTAAATATGGTAGCATATGGAAGCATAGAAAAGTACAATGCCAAATTTTTGGCCAAGGGGTACTCTCAAGTTGAGGGAATTGACTATAAGGATACCTTTTCTCCTATAGCAAGGTAGTCATCCATTAGATAAATTCTTTCTTTGGTTTCGCATATGGGGTGGAATATCCACCAGATGGATGTAAAAATAGCATTCCTCATTTGATTTATTGAGGAGGCGGTGTACATGAAGCAACCAGTAGGCTTTGATACTTTTGATCAGGAGTCTCAATTATGAAGACTCAAGTGAGCATTCTATGGTCTAAAGAAAGCACCGCATGCTTGGTACACTAGCATTGATAGCTATTTCACTAGTTTGGGCTTCACCAAAAGTGAATTGGATGAAAACCTCTATCAAATCTTGGTAGAAGGTAAATTTCTCATTATTTTCTTATATGGTGATGATTTAATTTTAACTAGTTATGAAAAACTAATCAAATCTTTCAAGGAGGACCTTGCAAGAGAATTTGAAATGAAGGGCATGGTTCTCATGCACTACTTCCTCAGGTTGGAAGTATGTAAATACAATGGTGAATTGTATGTCTCTCAGATATAGTATTCCAACGAGATACTTCAGATATTCTGCATGGATAGTTTCAAACCCATGGAGACACTTCTAGTGACCAACTGGAGGAACGAGGATGTCACTTCAAGTGAAGAAATAGATGCTACCATTTATTTTTAGCTAGTGGGTTCATTGATGTAACTTGTGAACGCACGACCATATATGTGTTATGCAGACAACCAGTTGAGCCAAGCTATGTTTAGGCCAGCCAAATTATTTTGGAAGGCAACTAATTATGTTCTACGGTACCTCAGAGTCACTACCCATCTTAACTATGGTACAGACGAACAAATGGAGTGAAGTTGTGTGGCTTCACAGATGTAGATAGGGCAGGGAGTCCATCATACTGAAAGTGTACATCAGGTGGAAGTTTCAGTGTTTGGTCCATAATTATTTCCTGGTATAGGAGGAAGAAAAAAAAAAAATTTGCTCAGCTCGGTAGAAGCAGAATACATGGATGAAAGTCAAGTAGCATGTGAGGCAATTTGGGTGATAAATATACTTGTTGGATTATTTGGTCAAATGATGGATCCAACTTTGATCTATTTTGATAATCATATTTGCACCAAGATCTCTAATAATATTTTTTTACATGATCAATCCAAGCATAATATATATATATATATCACCATTTACAGGATGGTGTGTAGAGGCATATAATGTTATTGCAGTACATTCCAACAGAGGAACAATATCTTGACATTTTGACAAGGCATTGTCAGGAGGGAAGTCTGATTTCCACAGGTGTAGGATAGGGGTGGTTGAAAATCCCTTTCTTTTTGAGAGGGAGTGTTGAAAAATGTAGCAATAAATTATCAATTTTATTTTTCCTTAATTAAATTGAGAAAATTCAAATTTCCACATCAACAACAACTTGGTGTTGGAAATATTGTCATTGATACAAAGGAGGCAGCACTCAGGCAAAAGAGGCAGCGCTGAAGCAGAGGAAGGAAAAAGAGGCACAACGAAAGCAATAGAGGCAGCAAGAAGAAAGTCAAAATGTAACAATCATAGAAGCACAGTGAAGAACCATTAT
This sequence comes from Pinus albicaulis, assembly GCA_034641835.2. Classification (NCBI taxonomy): domain Eukaryota; kingdom Viridiplantae; phylum Streptophyta; class Pinopsida; order Pinales; family Pinaceae; genus Pinus; species Pinus albicaulis. Next base: position 209,485,503 of record CM076583.1, on the reverse strand, counting down.
GGAAAGGTAGAGATAGAGGCAGAGCGATAGAAGCAGCAGAGGCAGAGGCAGAGACTAAGTGACAGAGGCAGAGAGCCGTTACAAAATTCCGGGAATCACACACTCCAACCGGTGTTATACATATAATACATAATCCCTATTTCGGGAATCGCTTAACTCCAGCGGCAATGCAATGCATATAATACAGAACCATATTCCGGGAATCGCACACTCCAACCGGCATTATACAACACAAATATTATTCCAAGAATCGCCTACCCCGATGGAGGATACATATATATATATATCCATCATCTTACATATAAATTCCGCGCATTACGTATGCTGCAAAGGACCAAGGCATATATATTATGTTATATAAGTGGAGCGCATAAAACAAATTTTATAAGGTGGGACCCCTCCCCAATCGCAATCGGAGATCGCAAGGGCAGCAGAACATGTAACCAACAGGAAGTTGCGATTGCGATTGAAGTTCGGATCCGACGGGTCTATAAATCATGGTTAATATATATTTGAGTTCCAGGTCTAATCGCATCGGCACTGGTCAATCGCATTGGAGAATATATGAGTTGCGATTGCGATTGGAAGTCCGGACCCGATGGAGGTATGAATTATAATTCAAATGTGTTTGAAGTCCTTTCCCAATCGCATCGGCAAAATACAATGAACAGTGGCCAATCGCAACACATATTAAAAGACTTGCGATTGCGATTAAGAGTTCGGACCTGATGGGTGTATTAATGATGGTTTATATATATTTGAATTCCGGCTAATCGCATCGGAGACCATAAGATCGTCGGAACATATGTTAAAGACTTGCGATTGCGATTGAAGCCCAGACCCGATGGCTTATAAATTATGATTAAAAAATGTTTCAATTCCATGTTCCAATCGCATCGGCACTGGTCAATCGGAACACATGTTAAAGACTTGCGATTGCGATTGAAGCCCGGACCCGATGGGCTTATAAATTATGACTAACAAATTTTTCAGTTCCATGGTCAATCGCATTAGAGGTAAAGTGGAGCATCGGAACATCACAACAGAAAGTTGCGATTGCGATTGAGATTCAGACCCGATGGACTGATAAACTGTGACTTGATAGGTTTGAGTTCCGGAACATGTTAACAAAGATTTGCGATTGCGATTGAAAGGCCGGACCCGATGGGTTTATAAGCCAAGACTGATATATGTTTGAAGTTTCGCCATAATAGTGAATAATCGCAATCGGAAGAGGCTGAGGAGTGATACATCGCATCAGAAAGATCGGCGAGTGAGCCCGAAAGGAGTTCTTATTTGTTTAAAGAGTTTTTATTATATAATGCCGAGAATTGATTTAAGCCTTTTTAAAAGGAAGGTTGTATGTATGCCGAGTGTTGAAATTACTTATATATATATGAAAGGGCACTGTTATATATATATATATATGTAACGCTGTTGCGATAAGCCGTGTGGTCTGTAGACCCACGGGCCTCAGCTTAACGGGAGGGCGATTCTTAATATACAATGACTGTGATATATGTCCGTTCCGCTTGCGGAAAGCTCCAAATCAACAAGACATTTGCTGCAAGTCAGCAGTCATGTATTTTTCTAAGAGGCACTGATATAAAAGCACTGTTACACGTATGCAGCAAATACACCACAGCAGAGGACAAAAAAGCATACAGAGCAGAAAAGAGTCAAAACACAGTCACAGAAAAGACAAATGCACAACAAACCAAGAGACAAAATAAGTGAAATTTTAGAATTCACATTGTAATTCGAATGTAAATGTTTTAATCGTTTTTATTGTTTGTGATGCATTGGCAAGTCTCCGAGAGAAAACAAACTCCCACTGTAATGTTAAAATTGACACCTACGGTTATAATTTCTGAGTAAGCTGATAAAAGGAGTGAGAAGGCAGAAGGCAAAGAGACATGACTTTCCATTTCAAATTCCAAGCAGAATACAAACAGTCATGTGAGGAAATCTATAAATAATATCATCTTGATATTCAAAAAAAAAAGGAGGAGAGAGTAAATCAAGAGAAGGCAGAATATAGAAGAGTGAGGCAGAGAAGATTAAGAAAAGCAGAACAGAAGGAGAAGCTACAGAACAGGGCTGATATCTGAGGTAAATCAGCAAACTTTCAGTTTGATAAATTGAGGAAGTTGGAGCTTCCCTATCAGAAGTTGCGACGGTAGTCGTCGATTATGGGCGGCGAGGTTGGAGCCTCACGTAGGTTGGTGCCTCATCTGACGAAGAGGGAGTTGGTGCTTCCTTGCAAGGATTTGTAGCTTACTGAGAATTGAGGTAGGAGCCTCCTGTAGGTTGGTTTTGCGGACAACGATGGTGAGGGAGTTAGAAGCTTGCCTTTGCATCACAAAAATAATAAGATGTGGTTTTCTCCCTTTATGGGTTTCCACTTATAATACGATGTCTCTTGTGCATGATATTTATGTATTGATGCGATATGTATAGATCTTTTCCTGATGATGAACCCCGTTGGCTGGGTTTGAAACGTCGAAATCAACAAAAATGTATGCGATTAAACCGGAAAACTTCTCTACACAAGATACTCATCGCAGAAGCCTCAAATCTATAATGTATCATTTGCTTAATACCTGCTACTCTCATATTAAGTCTACTGCTCTATTAAACTAATACTTTCTGATTACATTATAAATTACTCTCACATCAAATTGAGTTTGAAATGAAGGTGTAAATAAGTTTAATGAAAAGTTTTAAAAGATCAGGAATGTATTAAACTGATTCACCCCCCCTCTCAGGTTTAATTAGAGGTTCAACAATTGGTATCAGAGCAGGTTCCTTTGTACAAGTCTAACAACTGAAAGGAGATCCTAGGTTCCCAAGATGGCTAGTAAAGAAGGATGCTCAACCAATAAAGCCCCTTTCTTCACCGGTGAAAATTATGCCTTTTGGAAAATAAGAATGAAAGCTTATATAATTTCCTTAGGATTAGAAGCTTGGGATGCTGTGGAAATTGGATATGTCACAAAGTCAACTGATACAGAGAAAGAAGCTAAAGAAAGCTTTGTAGCTAATGCAAAAGCAATGAATGAAATCTTAAATGGACTATGTGAAGCTGAGTTTATCAAAATAATGCACAGTAAGACTGCCAAAGATATGTGGGACACTCTAGAGAATATCCATGAGGAAAATAAAAAAGTTAAGATTGCCAAACTTCAAGTATATAGAGCCCAGTTTGAATATTTAAAAATGAATGATGATGAAGATGTTGGGAGCTTCTTCTTAAAAGTTGCAGAAATTGTTAACAGTATGAAAGCTCTTGGAGAAACAATACCAGAAGGTATAATTGTACAAAAGATTCTAAGATCTCTTCCATCCAGATTCAATCCCAAGGTGTCTGCAATAGAAGAAACAGCTGATTGGGAGACCTTGACCATGAACCAGCTACTAGGAAATCTTACATCATATGAGATGAGGCTCCCACAGAAGAAGCCAAGTACAAGGGAGGCAGCATTCAAAACAGAAAAGAAGAAAGAAGAAAAGGAAGACATATGCTCCTGCTCTGATGAAGAAGAGGCTAAATTTGTCAAGAAATTGGATAGAGGATCAGGTAGATACAAAGGCAAACTTCCTTTTAAATGCTTTAACTGTGGAAGAGTTGGAAATTATGCTGCTAGATGTCCTCACAAGAAAGTAAGAAATCAAGCTCAAGAATCAGAGAAAGACACATCAAAGAATTGGCAGAAAGGAAAGAAATTCAGCAGAAAATCCTTCTATGCTCAGCAAGACAGCAGTGCATCTGAAGACTCAGATGAACTCTCAGGAGAAGAGGGAACCTCTGAATTTTTATTAATGTCCATAGAAGATCTTGAAGGACTCCCGCTAGAAGAAGAAGAAGAAGGGGAAGTCGATCTTGAGGGGGAGCTAAGAAGTGCTCTGGAGGAGATTGACAGACTCAAACTAAAATGCAGAAAACAAAAAGAGATTCTCCTCAAATGTGTGAAAGAAGAACAAAATTTAGAAGTTCTCATGCAGCTGAAGGTAAAGCTTGAAGAAGCCAAAAAGATAGAAGATATATTACTTCAGCAAATCAAAGATAAAACTCGAGAACAAGAGAAGCTGGAAGAAGAAATTCTGTGTCTGAGAAGGAAATTAGAAAGTGCTCAACAAAAAGTTTCTATATACCCTTCTCAAATGACAAGTTCTAGTAGGTTGAATGAAATATTGGATGCTCAAAGATCTCCTCTAATAAAAACTGGGATAGGCTATGAAGGAGAATCAAGTAAAGGCAAAGAAAAGGAAAACAAAAATATAATTTTTGTGAAAGCAAAGAAGGTTGATGAAGTAGCCCAAATAATTCCTACAAAGAAAGAAACATGTAATGAGAAAGACAGAGACCAGAAGAAACCTCTAATAACAAAGATTGTAACAAATACTAAGACAACAGAAAAAAGATCATATATTCCTGATTATATCAAATTTGGAAGCCATCAAAGGAGATTCTTGCCTCCTATGAAGAATGCCACCTGTTATGTCTGCCACAAGCAGGGACACATTGTTGCATATTGTCGTGCAAGGAGGAATGATTCAAACCAGAAAAAGAGGCAAGCATGGAAGAGACAACCTTACATCAGGTATGCAAGTAATTTCTATGGTTATTGTTTTTATTGTAAGGATTTTGGCCATAGAATTATTGAATGTAGAAAGTATGGACAAAGACTGATGTTCAATACCTCAAGGAGGTTTATGAGTCAAAGCAATTTTGTTCATGCTCACAATTCCGCAAAAGCTATAATCAAATGTTGTATATGCAATCAAATTGGGCATATATCTTCCAAGTGTTCTCTAAAGGGATATAATTCATCACCTCACAAAAGATACCAAACAAAAGGGGGCCTCAAGTGGATAAAGAAGGTGAATAAATGTGACTTGGCTTTAACTGCTCAAGATTTGAAGAGTCAATGGTATTTGGACAGTGGCTGCTCTAAACACATGACAGGAGATAAAAACAAGTTTATTACTCTTGATGAAAAGAAATCTGGCAATGTTACTTTTGGCAATGATAAATCAGGTAAGATCAAGGGAAAAGGCTCAGTCAGCGTAGATAATGGAAGAGGAAAGGCCCAAGATGTACTATTTGTAGATGGGCTGAAAGCAAATTTACTGAGTGTCAGTCAGATGTGTGACAAAGGCCGTGAAGTTCTCTTTAGAGCACAAGACTGTGAAGTCAGATCAAGCACAACAGGAAAGACTTTGCTCAAAGGTGTCCGAACAGAGAGTAATGTGTACATAGTAAAAGAGGAGGATGAAGCCTGCCATCTGAGCAAACTTGAGGAGTCATGGTTATGGCATAGGAGATTAGGACATCTCAGCTTCGACCATATCATCAGACTGAGTAAGAAGAAAGTTGTCAGAGATATGCCTGAAATAAAGAGGCCTTGAAATACCATATGCAAATCTTGTCAATTTGGGAAACAAACTCGCACATCCTTTAAATCTAAAGATGAGCTATCAACTAGAAGACCACTCCAGCTTGTGCACATGGATCTGTGTGGACCTGCAAGAACTAAAACACCAAGTGGAGAATCCTACTTCATGTTGATAATAGATGATTTCTCCAAAATGACATGGGTTTCTTTTCTCAGGAACAAATTAGAAGCACTGGAAAAGTTTAAGATATTCAAAGCATTAGCAGAAAATCAAACTGGATGCAAGCTGAAATGTATCAGATCAGACAGAGGAGGAGAATTCACAGATTATGACTTTGTAGACCTATGTAATGAACATGGAATAAAGCAACAATTTACTATCGCAGGGACACCTCAGCAGAATGGAGTAGCAGAGAGACAAAACAGGCCTGTACAACAAATAGCAAGAGCTATGATGCAAGAGAATAATATTGCTCAAACCTTCTGGGCAGAAGCAGTGCACACAGCAGTACATATCCTTAATAAAGCTCACTTAAGGCCAAGCAGTGACAAGACTCCCTATGAACTATGGCATGGAAAGCCAGCCTCAATCAAACATTTCGGAATCTTTGGAAGCAAGTGTTACATAAAGAATAATGATGAAAATCTTGGCAAATTTGATGCAAGAGCAGATGAAGGGATATTTCTAGGATATGCCTCCAAAAGAAAAGGGTACAGGTGCTACAACAAGACCCTTCGGAAGATAGTTGAAAGTATTGATGTGAGATTTGATGAAGAACTTCCAAACAATACTAGAGATACAGACTTCTGCAGTACATCAGACAACAATGAAGAAGAAGACGAGAATGATGATGAAACCAACAAGACAACAGAAGATGCAGAGCTGAGCTCAAAAACCCCCTCAAGATACACTCAGAAGAATCATCCTGAAGATCAGATCATAGGAGACAAGAAAGCAGGAGTCTAGACAAGAAGGTAGCTAACAGAACAAACGGAAGAAGTATACATAGCCATGTTATCACAAATAGAGCCAAAGAAATTTGAAGAAGCCAACAAGGACAAGTATTGGATAAAAGCAATGAATGAAGAATTAGACCAAATTGAGAAGAACAATACCTGGGAACTAGTTCCTAGACCTATTGAGAAAAATATCATTGGTTCAAAATGGGTATTCAAAAACAAAATGAATGAGCAAGGACAAGTAATCGGGAATAAAGCTAGGCTAGTCTGCAAAGGATACTCACAAATAGAAGGACTTGATTATGATGAAACATTTGCCCCTGTAGCCAGAATGGAAGCTATCAGAATGTTCCTGGCATTTGCATGCTATCAAGATTTCAAGGTATATCAAATGGATGTAAAATCTGCTTTTCTTAATGGTGATCTAGAAGAAGAAGTGTACATGGAACAACCAGAAGGTTTTTCATTGACAGATAAAGAAGACTATGTATGTAAACTGAAAAAGGCCCTATATGGACTGAAATAGGCTCCTCTTGCTTGGTACTCAAGACTGGATAAATATTTGAAAAAACAGGGTTTTAAGAGAGGTGGAGTAGACATCAACCTATACATAAAAGCCCATGAAAATGAACTTTTGATTGTTGTAGTGTATGTTGATGACATTATGTTTGGAAGCAACAAAGATGATCTAGCAAAAGGGTTTGCTGATGAAATGAAAACAGAGTTTGAAATGTCTATGATCGGAGAGCTTAGTTTCTACTTGGGACTACAAATTCAGCAAAAGAACACAGGTACATTTATTTCACAAGAAAAATACATAAAAGAAATGTTGAAAAAGTTCAAAATGGAGGACTGCAAACCTGTGTCAACTCCCATGACCACAGGTTGCAAGTTGTGTGCTAATGATGGGTCTGCTGACATAGATCAAAGACTTTACAGATCAATGATTGGAAGTCTATTGTATCTGACTGCATCAAGACCAGACATCATGCTAGCAGTAGGATTAGTGGCTAGACTAGCAGTAGGATTAGTGGCTAGATATCAAGCAACACCTAAACAAAACCATCTTCTGGCAGTCAAAAGAATATTCAGATATCTACAAGGAACAATACAGTATGGACTTTGATATCCTAAAAGCAAAAACTTCACTTTATCAGCATACACAGATGCAGATTGGGCCAGCTGTGTGGATGATAGGAAGAGTACAAGTGGAGGTGCATTCTATCTAGGAGAAAGTCTGGTGGCATGGCTAAGCAAGAAACAAACATCCATCTCTTTTTCTACAGCTGAAGCAGAATATATAGCAGCAGCAGCATGTTGTACACAAGTCATGTGGATGAAGCAAGCTCTTCAAGACATGAAGGTAAGCATTGATGAACCTATTTCAATCAAATGTGATAATACAAGTGCTATAAGTATATCTAAAAATCATGTAATTCACTCAAAAACTAAACATATTCCAATTAAGTATCATTTCCTCCGAGAACAAGTGGCTCAGAAGATAGTAAAGCTGGAATATGTACCAACGAAAGAACAGACAGCTGATATATTTACCAAACCTCTTGCTAGAGAACCATTTCAATACTTGAGAGATAAACTAGGGGTAGTATCTGCAGATGCTACTCTCTGATATAAAAAGAAAGCACGATCTCAGGGGGAGAACAAAACGAAGATATCATTCCAGGGGGAGAACAGCCAGTAAGATAAGCATAAAACAAGTCCACAGGATCAGCATTATCAGTATTATCAGCATTATCAATAGTATCAGCATTCTGAAGCAACAAGAACCATTCAATCGTAAAATGCATATTATAGGCACTACAAATGAAACACAACTATAAAACATATATTGGCTCACTATACCAAAGTGTTCTCTCAACAAGTTTCATACATCACTCTGGAGCAGCATAGTCCAATTTCAGCAGAAGAGGACCTAAACGTAACTCAGAGAAAGGAAATGCAACGACAGAACCCATATAGAGAGATGAGGCATCGTCCTTTGCCATTGATGTCAAAGGGGGAGGAAGAACAAACAACAGGAGGAAGAGCAGGCAAACAGGAAGAGCAAGCAACAAGAGAAAGTGGATTTCCATCAATGCCAAAGGGGGAGACTGTTGGAAATATTGTCATTGATGGCAAAGGAGGCAGCACTCAGGCAAAAGAGGCAGCGCTGAAGTAGAGGAAGGCAAAAGAGGCACAGCGAAAGCAATAGAGGCAGCAAGAAGAAAGTCAAAATGTAACAGTCATAGAAGCACAGTGAAGAACCGTTATCGAAAGGTAGAGATAGAGGCAGAGCGACAGAAGCAGCAGAGGCAGAGGCAGAGACTAAGTGACAGAGGCAGAGAGCCGTTACAAAATTCCGAGAATCACACACTCCAACCGGCGTTATACATATAATACATAATCCTTATTCCGGGAATCGCTTAACTCCAGCGGCAATGCAATGCATATAATACAGAACCATATTCCGGGAATCGCACACTCCAATCGGCGTTATACAACACAAATATTATTCCGGGAATCGCCTACCCCGATGGAGGATACATATATATATATCCATCATCTTACATATAAATGCCACACATTATGTATGTTGCAAAGGACCAAGGCATATATATTATGTTATATAAGTGGAGCGCATAAAACAAAGTTTATAAGGTGGGACCCCTCCCCAATCGCAATCGGAGATCGCAAGGGCAGCAGAACATGTAACCAACAGGAAGTTGCGATTGCGATTGAAGTTCGGACCCGACGGGTCTATAAATCATGGTTAACATATATTTGAGTTCCAGGTCTAATCGCATCGGCATTGGTCAATCGCATCGGAGAATATATGAGTTGCGATTGCGATTGGAAGTCCGGACCCGATGGAGGTATGAATTATAATTCAAACGTGTTTGAAGTCCTTTCCCAATCGCATTGGAAAAATACAATGAACAGTGCCCAATCGCAACACATATTAAAAGACTTGCGATTGCGATTAAGAGTTCGGACCCGATGGGTGTATTAACGATGGTTTATATATATTTGAATTCCGGCTAATCGCATCGGAGATTATAAGAGCGTCAGAACATATGTTAAAGACTTGCAATTGCGATTGAAGCCCGGACCCGATGGGCTTATAAATTATGATTAACAAATGTTTCAATTCCATGTTCCAATCGCATCGGCACTGGTCAATCGGAACACATGTTAAAGACTTGCGATTGCGATTGAAGCCCGGACCCGATGGGCTTATAAATTATGACTAACAAATGTTTCAGTTCCATGGTCAATCGCATCGGAGGTAAAGTGGAGCATCGGAACATCACAACAGAAAGTTGCGATTGTGATTGAGATTCGGACCCGATGGACTGATAAACTGTGACTTGATAGGTTTGAGTTCCGGAACATGTTAACAAAGATTTGCGATTGCGATTGAAAGGCCGGACCCGATGGGTTTATAAGCCAATACTGATATATGTTTGAAGTTTCGCCATAACAGTGAATAATCGCAATCGGAAGAGGCTGAGGAGTGATACATCGCATCGGAAAGATCGGCGAGTGAGCCCGAAAGGAGTTCTTATTTGTTTAAAGAGTTTTTATTATATAATGCCGAGAATTGATTTAAGTCTTTTTAAAAGGAAGTTTGTATGTATGCCGAGTGTTGAAATTACTTATATATATATGAAAAGGCGTTGTTATATATATATATATATAACGCTGTTGCGATAAGCCATGTGGTCTGTAGACCCACGGGCCTCAGCTTAACGGGAGGGCGATTCTTAATATACAATGACTGTGATATATGTCCGTTCCGCTTGTGGAAAGTTCCACATCAACAAGACACTTGCTGCAAGTCAGCAGTCACGTATTTTTCTAAGAGGCACTGATATAAAAGCATTGTTACACGTATGCAGCAAATACACCACAGCAGAGGACAGAAAAGCATACAGAGCAGAAAAGAGTCAAAACACAGTCACAGAAAAGACAAATGCGCAGAAAACCAAGAGACAGAATAAGTGAGCTGGAATTCACATTGTAATTCGAATGTAAATGGTTTAATTGTTTTTATTGTTTGTGATGCATTGGCAAGTCTCCGAGAGAAAACAAACTCCCACTGTAATGTTAAAATTGACACCTATAGTTATAATTTCTGAGTAAGCTGATAAAAGGAGTGAGAAGGCAAAAGGCAAAGAGACATGACTTTCCATTTCGAATTCCAAGCAGAATACAAACAGTCATGTGAGGAAATCTATAAATAATATCATCTTGATATTCAAAAAAAGAGAGAGAGTAAATCAAGAGAAGGCAGAATATAGAAGAGTGAGGCAGAGAAGATTAAGAAAAGCAGAACAGAAGGAGAAGCTATAGAACAGGGCTGATATCTGAGGTAAATCAGCAAACTTTCAGTTTGATAAATTGAGGAAGTTGGAGCTTCCCTATCAAGTTGCAGCTTGATAGTCGTCAGTTGTAGCTCACTGAGGTTGGAGCCTCCTGTAGGTTGGTGCCTGCAGAAAACTGAAGGGAGTTGGTGCTTCCTTGCAAGTTGTAACTTGCAGAATTGAGGTAGGAGCCTCCTGTAGGTTGGTGCCTGCAAAAAAACAGTGGTGAGAGGGAGTTGGAGCTTGCCTTTGCATCACAACAATAATAAGATGTGGTTTTCTCCCTTTATGGGTTTCCACTTATATCTGGTGTCTCTGTGCATGATATTTATGTATTGATCTGATATGTATCATTTTCTTAATACCTGCTGCTCTCATATTAAGTCTATTGCTCTATTAAACTAATACTTTCTTATTACATTCTAAAATTACTCTCACATCAAATTGAGTTTGAAATGAAGGTGTAAATAAGTTTAATGAAAAGTTTTAAAAGATCAGGAATGTATTAAACTGATTCACCCCCTCTCGAGTTTCTAGGGAGGTTCAACACTTGGATATAGTTAACTTATGTGACATGGATTTTTTCACCCAGATTACTCAGTAATTTATAGTCGTAGGAGTTATATTTTAGTTGAGCATGTGTGATTGTTGATTTGTAACAATCAAAGCCAGTTACCTCAAGTTGTTTTCAGTTAAACTAGTTCTAACTATTGAAGGAACTAGTGGAAGGTCAATTAAGCAGTGGGACTTCGGTCAAACTCAGTGATCATCTAGTTAACTGATCAATCGACCCAAAATAGCTAGAGCATGCATATAATTTAATTTCCCTAGGCTTGGTGGAGATTCCAAGGAAATGTAGCATCAATTGTAGACCAGTCTTGAGTATAAATTTTTTGCATGCAGTTCGATAATCAGCGTAAGGAATTGTGCAAAAAATTTTGGAGAATTTACTAAATAAAAGGGGCCTGATTTCTGAAGGAACAATGCAAGGAAATAGGATCTCAAACGGATGAAAAAATTTGCTAAGTCTAGGTTAGAGCTTTTCAATGAGAAGAGAGATATGTGATTCACTTGCAGGTTGTGCTTAGTTGAGAAAAACAATTGTACATACATATGTATTCATCAGATTAATGGAAGCAGGTATTAGGGTTTTTAGCAGATTTCTTTCCCTAGGAAAAATGCTATTTTCATGTGTTTGATTTCTTATTGCATGTCTCAGAATTTTGTTCTAAATTATGAATTAATGTCCATAAATAAATAGATTAGGTTTGTGTCTTGTGATTTTGATTAAAACTTCATTAACAGTTGTAGATTTACATCGTAATTTCCACAAGGAGTTTGAGATAATTGATTTAGGATTGATGAAGTTTTTCATTTGGATAGAGGTAAGTTAGTTAGAAGATGGAATTTTTATATGTCAAACAAAATATTTATCTGATTTGCTAAAAAGATATAGAATGAAATATTTTAAAGCAACACCCACACTTGTAGCAATAGGAACTAAACTCATCAAATAAGACAAAGGTGTGGATATAGATCCAACAACATTCAAGAGACTTTTTGGACACCTCATGTATCTTACAACTATGAGACTTGATATTATTCATGTAGTTACTTTGATTTCTAGATTTTTGGATGCTCCTAAATACATCCATTGGAAAGTTTTAAAATAATTTTAAGATACATTACAAGAACAACACGATGTGACATTTTATGTTCAAGGACAAGGAATGATGTTTTGATCAGCTATATGGAAAATGAATTTTTAGGTAGTCTATATGATAGGAAGAGTACTCCAAGATATTTTTTTTATTATGGTTCAAGGATAATATCATGGGCATCCAAGAAGAATCTCATTGTGACACTCTCATCAGCAAAGGCATAGTATGTAGCAGCAACAACAACATCTTTTCAAGTGGTTTGGTTATGAAAATTTTGTAATGATATTCAACAAAGATAAGAATAATCGACTTGAATGTATTGCAACAACAACTTGGTGATAGAACTATCCAAAATCCATTTTTTCACCAAAAATGTAAGCATATAGATACTAGATATCATCTCATTGGAGAGTTTGTCAATGAGGGTGATATTTACTTAAAATAATGTAAATCACAAGAATGATTAGCTGATGTATTCAAAAATCCAATGGCAATAGATGTTTTTGAATTTCATAGGAAGAATTTAGGAGTTAGAGATGTTGAATTATTCAGCGGATGTAATTAAGAGGGATTGTTAGAATAATGTAATTACACTACCAATTAATTAACTTTTCAATCACATCCTTTGGTTTAGATAGTTATATAATTAACGTACAGTTACATTGTTGTAACCTATAATTTGATGAATATAACAAAGAGATCGATGATTTGAGATGTTGAGCATCAAATTTACAATTTTATGCGTGAATGTGCATGTGTGTGTGGCTATAGCAACAGCCTGCAACTCCTATCGATGTTTAACAAACCCTCAGGAAATCTATTTTTTTATACAATTCTTACCTATAATGGTAAATGCTACCATGTAATAAATGAAAACTTATTCAGTCACCCGTAAATCTTTTCCTTGGAATAGATATATATTCCTTGAGGTTGAATGAATGTGGATTTATTATGGAAACCATAGTCCATGCATTGGGTTCCATTCTAAATAATAAATCTCTCACATTGTTATATTTCTAGTTTATATTTGTGATTCATCATTACTAATATTACATATTAGAAGTAATGATGAATCACAAAATACATTCACATAATAAATCAATATGAAAGAAAACTTCTCATACAGCTTGTTAACATGCTTTTGATTGATTTAGGAAATTTAGGTGGGTCTTTTTCACAGAGAAAAAATTCGTAACTTTTCAATTAAGATAGGTTACATGTTACATCATCTGGTAGTATGTACTACTATTCTATCCAAAGACTAATACTAGCTGTCACAAAACTGTGTGATGGCCAAGAAACAGTCCCAAATAAGTATGGATGAATCCCATGTCCATGAAGTAAGTTCGGTGCATAACTTACTGCCGAGATTACTAATAAGCAAAAAATAATAAAAGTACAGTCGATATATAGATATAAACAGGAGAGAAAGTAACCAAAAATTCTCCCAAGAAGCTATATAGTTAGACAACCAAAACTGCAGGTGCCTCCTCAATGAAAGGCCGATGAAAGTATCTGTAAATATGCCCTCTAGAATGTTCTGTGATATGCCAGGTGCCCCAAATTAGCTCCGATGCTTCTTTGGACAGTTTGTCAGCCACTTTGTTCTGAGACCTGTAAATATGAGTCACAGAGATGGAGTCAAAAAGAGCTCTGAGATGATGGACCTCACGCAGCAATGCAGTCAGTGTATGCGAGTGACAATATGCAAGATTGTTGAACCAATTGATCACAAGTTGAGAATCACCAAAAATATGTATGGAATTGCATTGAATATCCCGGGCAAATGTGAGAAGAAGTCTAAGGCTTTGCAGTTCGGCAAAGTTGTTTGTGCCTGGCCCCAGGCCCATTCTGATTTCATAATAGTGTTTTTCATTTAAAAATAGAATGGCGCCTCCCCCGCAGCCCTGTGCGTTGGATGCACCATCGAAGTAGGCCCATGCCCGGTCATGGTCGATTGTTTCAGTTGTGATGAGAGAAGGATTGTTGTGAATACGGTCTTCAGGCAGGAGTCGAAAAGTTGCAATAGCGGCAGCGCTTATGCGATCAAAGTCAATAGGAGTGTTATTAAATATCAGTTTATTGCGCCCAATCCAAATCTCCCAAGCAACAATCAGTGGGAGATTGCGCAATCTTGGGCTGGAAACGTGCTGCTGCCACCAGTTTGTCCAGGCCTCAATTAAAGTTTCGCCCTGCCAAAGAAAACGGCAGCCAAGACCCGTGCTTACCCATAGCCAAATGCTTTGGATGGAATTGCATTGAAGGAATAGATGGGTCGTCTCCTCACCATGAGCAAGACAGTAGCAGCAACAAGAGGCCCCATGAAACACCCGCCTGTGGAGATATTCCATCGTAGGTATACATTGATTAAGGATACACCAAAATAGAGAGCGATGCTTATGCGGTGCTTTTAATTTCCAGATATTACGCCACCACCAAGCCAGAGTTGGGGGCTCCTTTTAACGTATGAGGGCGAGATAACCCAGTTTTGGAGAATAAAGACCATTTGGTGACACAACCCAAATCAAATTATCAACCTGATCATTGATGCGGATATTTGTTGCTTTTAATGCCCAGATATATTTATTCCATTCCCTAATGGCAGCCTGTGGGAGTTCCAGATCATTTTCTTGTAGCCATGCCTGACCCTGCCAAGAGGAGTTGACCCAATCTGCAATCTGCGCAAGGTAGAGGATATTTCTGTGTGTAAGGTGCTCAATAATGAAATCCGGCAATTTGTAATAGACCCCACTCCCTGACCAGGAATCAATGCCTATGCGAATTGAAGCCCCATTACCAATTTTCCATGATAATCCCTCTTGGATAATATGTGCCGCTTTAGTGATAGCCTTCCAAATGATAGATGCTCCTGGTGTCTGGCTAATCCTCCCCCGGATCCAATCGAGAGGGTTCTGTGGCATGATATACTTTGCCACAATGACCTCTTTCCAGAGGCTTTGTCCATTGATAATGTGCCAACACATTTTAGCCATGAGGGCCCGAGAAAAGAGGTGGAGATATTTTAACCCCCAGCCACCCCATTTCTTGGGGATGTTAATGCGGTCCCAGGCTATCCAGGAAAAAGTAGAAGCCTTCCCTTGGTTGCGCCAGAGGAATTGTCTGTAAATGTTCCTGATTCTGTTAGTAATACATATAGGTATCCAAGCCAGGGTCATCCAATAGACCGAAATGGCTTCTAGTACAGACTTGATGAGAGTCAGTCGACCAGCTCTGGATAACCATATGTTATAACAGACATTAATTCTGTGCTCAATTTTTGTTATGATCCAGTTCCAATATTTGATCATGTAATTGTTTGGTTTAATATGATACCCCAGGTATTTGAGCCCATCATTGATATCAATGGGAATATATCCAAATAAATTCAATGCAGTGCCTTGTTCCAATCTTGTGCATCCGGTCATGATAATAGAGGATTTGGTTCCATTAGGTGACATTCCGGTGGCCTTGAAAAAACACTTTAGGAGTAGATCAAATTGTACAGAGTCTTGTGTAGAACCATTAAGGAAAATAAGAATATCGTCCACAAACAATAGGTGAGTGAGATATAATATATCATTGAGCCGGAGCCCCTGTAGAACTCCACTCTCTTTTTCATTTTTAATGAGAACAGATAGTCCTTCCATGACCAGGACGAATAATAATGGAGATAGTGGGCAACCTTGGCGGAGGCCCCTCCCAGCATGAAAGAAGTCCGTTGCAGTGCCATTGATCAATATGCTGAAAGTGGCATGGCAGATGCATCCCATAATCCAGTTTATAAAAGTATGGGGGAAGCCCGAGTGAATAAGTATAAGATGAAGGTAACTCCAGTTAACTTGATCAAATGCCTTTGTAAGATCAATCTTGAGAATGGTGGATTTCTGATGCCGAGTTTTGATGGAATGGAGGGCCTCCTGTGCAGACCCAACAGCTTCATAGATTTGCCTATGATTCAGAAATGCAAATTGTTCCTTTTCAATGTGAGAGGATAGGAAAGGCTTGATGCGGTTTGCGATAATTTTGGAAATGATCTTGTATATGCAGTTGCATAGAGATATTGGCTTGAAATGATTGAAACTGATCGGATTGTCCGATTTAGGGATAAGAGCAAGAAAAGTGGTATTGAAACCATCATAAATCCTTCCCCAAATTCTGCTATCCTCAATCATGAGAAGAAGGTCAGTCGATATGAGATCAATGAAGTGAATGAAGAACTCAATGGGCCAGCCATCTGGCACAGGGCTTTTGTCCCGCTTGAACCATTTCAGAACACCTTCTAATTCGCCCAAAGTGAATGGCGCATTGAGATCATCCCTCTACTCGTGTTCCACAAAGAGTTTAAGCTGCTGGGTAATATGCATAATGTCCGGGAGATCGATGTTCATAGGAGCCCTATAGAGATTAGTGAAATGTCTGGTACCCATATCTGACAGTTGAGTCTATGTCTTTGCAGTGAAACCGTTTGGTTCAGTCAGCTCCCAAATGGCATTAGCCGCCCTGCGCCCATTTGCATGCTGCTGGAAGAATCTAGTGTTTTCATCGCCCGCCTGAAACCAAATGGCACGGCTTTTTAGCCTCCAGTCTTCCTCCTTTTTTCTCAGGAGAATTGCCCTTTCAGCCTCAAGAGCATATAGCTGATTTCTGGTATCAACAGATCTAAATCCCAAAAGATCCGCATTGTTGAGTTGGGCAATTTTTATGTCTATATTGTGCAATGCCTCCCTTTCCAATCTCCTTTTGTTCCGAATACACTGTATAGTGAGGTTCTTTATTCGGATGAGGTTTTCGTTGATGATCCGGCCAGGATCAAGATTATCCTGAGGGTCACAGTGCTTCCAGGCCCGTGTAACCAGCATGTGATATTCAGGGTCTTTCAACCATCTGGAGTTGAACTTAAAGGGAGAACGAGCCTTTATAGGACCACAATCGAATTCAAGATAAATTGGAGAATGGTCAGATTTTCCACCTGTCCCAACCCATTGACGGACACGGGCCAATATAGAAAGGAGAGGCTGCTTGATAAGAAATCTGTCAAGTCTACGAGCCACAGCAGCATTACCAACCCTTCTGTTTCTCCAGGTAGGTTGAAGCAACGTGGTCTGAGTGTCAATAAAATTTGAGGCGCCAAGTTTCGAGATGAAGAACTCAGCAAAAGGGTCCGGAGAGGCCTGGGGGCCCCAAGACTCCGCATTGCCTAAAGAAAAGTTAAGATCACCTCCCATGATGATGTGGGGAGCAGCCAACAAGGTACAGGAACAAAAGGGAGTTCCAGAACAGCGCTCTGTTAATACAGGGCCCATAAACATTGATCAAGGTAATCGCAGTCTCAGAGGCACCAAACAAGACCTCCATAGCAAGAACCCCCGACCGGCCCCAACAGTTGCACATCCGGGTGGTTCTGTCATTTATGCCCAATGCACATCCCCCAGATCTGCCAAGTGCATCTAGAGTGATAAAGGACCAATCAGGTAAAAAGGCCTTCAAGGTAGCCACAACCTCCAAGCCAGCACCAAGCATCTCTTGGAGAAAAAGGATATCAATAGGCTTAATTGCAATTAGTTCCCTCAAGGCCAATCTCTTATCGGGGTTGGCCAGTCCCCTGCAGTTGAAGGAGAGACAAATCATGAGGAAACAGCCACCAAGGGTCTTCTAGCTCTAAGGACCCGCATGAGAGATGATTGAGTTCCAACTTCCACTTCTAGGTTGGCTCTTTTGATTGCCTTAGCCAAAGCCGACGGTCTACCACAGGATTTGGATGGGATTAAACCCAGGCCCGAGCCGATGCCAAATGCCTCACTAGAGAGTGGCTGGGAAAGGGATCTAAGGTAGTAATGATGCTTCGATGAGGTAGTCTTCGATGAGGGGGACGAGTTGCAGTCAGATAGTTCGGCCGATGTGTGCTGAATGATAGGGGAGTAAGACGAAGGGGCCTCAGCGATAGAACAGCAGATCGAGGGGAGTTTCAGTGACTGGTTGAGCAAGGTCGAAGTAGTGCAAGGTAATGTAGTAGAAAGAGAGAGATTAAAGCCAACATCATCTGATTAAATAATTAAAGGAGAGGCAGAGTGATCAGTAAACAAAGAAACAGTGGAAGGAACAGTACCTGGGATGGCCGAAACGCCAAGAGAAAGCACCGGCAAGGACTGTGGCCGAGATCTGGGGAGCGTGTTCGTCCATGTAGGGAAAGTAGTCTGCACCGATCCAGAGGCGTTCAGAGAAACATGAGCATTCATTGGCAGATCAGCCTCTCCCAACTCGGATCTATTAACAGGCTCAGTCTGTGTGCCGATAGAAAAGGATTTCTTTGAGGCCAACTTGCCCAACCGCTTCTTTGGGCAATCTTTATACAAATG
The DNA here is from genome assembly GCA_034641835.2 of Pinus albicaulis. Classification (NCBI taxonomy): domain Eukaryota; kingdom Viridiplantae; phylum Streptophyta; class Pinopsida; order Pinales; family Pinaceae; genus Pinus; species Pinus albicaulis. The sequence goes on along the minus strand of CM076583.1, from coordinate 209,466,763 downwards.
CCCCACCTCATGGCATTTCCTGCAGCGAAATGGCACGCCCTCATAGTCCAGAGGTTGCTGCCACACCATTTCATCAAAAACCATGTTAAAGTTTTCATATAGCCCATCCCTGGTGTCCAGGAAGATCAGTATGCGTGCCACTGCTCTGCTACCTGAAGTCAAGTAGGATTTGTCGTGGTCCAAGTAAAGCCCAAAATGTCCCCCAATGTTCCGAAGGGCAAAGTCATTCCAAAATTGCAGGGGCAATCCTGGCAGCCGCATCCAAATGGGGCCAGCCCCCGCATTCTCTTTCCTAGGATCAAATAGCGGAACCCATCTCTTGAGGTAGACGGGGTGCATCTCAAGATGCCAGTAGTGTTTGAGAGCCCATTCGGATTGGTCCGGGTGAGCAAAAGAGAGGGAGAACCAACCTTTAGTCAATACCTGTACCTCCGGAAGCTGATCGAGGGTCCCATTCCAGATCTCACTGATCCATCTCTGTAGTCTCGACGCAGAGTATTTTCTGCCCCGAACCTTTCCAACCAAAGTCTTGGCCGCAATGAGGCCCCAATCCTCCATGCCGCTCTCACAGCCAAAGTTAGTGAGGTAACTGAGCTTTGATTTGGTAACTTTGTGCTTCTGTTTAGCAGAACTAGTTCTCAGACCCGGCTCTGCCTGAGTGTCAGATACATCGGAGGATTGATGCCTCTCTGAATGGGTCAAGTCCTCCGGGATGTTGGCAAAAACCCTGGAGGCCACCGTCTGTACATTGGGCCCCGAACTATCCGGAAGCGGATCACCTCTTACCAACAGGCTCGACGGGGTAATACAATGAGTAAGAGGGCCCCCAGTGCTTAGCTGATTCAACGATTGGGAAGCTGTTTCGATGTCGTGGAATACTACCTCCGAGAAATGCTCCGCACCTCCATTTGTAACAGTCTCTAGGGTGTCATGGGGAGCCATCGAGAAATCCCATAGTGTTGTGTCCGCCTCCGAAGGCGTGCCAAATCTAAACTGAAACGTGTCCCCCATGGGTGAGCAACATCCTTCCACGTTGGATAGTTCGGGCAGAGTAGGCAGCGTCCCCCCAGGAGCTGGGTCCAGGTCGAACTCCCCAACCACGTCACCGTGAGAGCCTAGGCCCCAAATATCAACACCCTCCAGTGGATCCACCGAGTAATCCACCTCATCCTCATAGTGGCTCATGATGGAATGAAGGCTGCCAAGCGGGATTCGAGCAAAACCTGCAGGAATATTCAAGAACCCACAAAAAATACGAAGTAAAACAGACCCGCTGACAGGCCAGTGACAGCAGTGCCAGAGTAGGTCAGGGTTAACGCCAAAATAACTGGACCCAAGTCCAATCCTGCAGGGTCCACAGATCAGTGAATGCCCTACCAGACAGAGAGACGATAGCTCAAACCGAGATCCCAAGACAAGCAGAGGTAGAGAGCCGGTTCATGTTCGCCGCAGAATGTGTCGAAGACCCTTTCCAATACCGCCGCGCGCGCCAAACAGGGTAGTATGCCAAACAGAGTCCCAACTTGGTGAGAATATACCGTGGCGCCCAGTCCTTGAACCTCCCGAGACCGGAGTAGGTAAACCCCAAGCTAAATCGCCAAGAAACAAAATGAATAGAGCATGGAGAACAATGTATTCAACAGTGAGAACCCGACATCACCATTCGCGGCCCCCCAATATCATAGCTGCATGAAGATATCCGCCATTACAAGGGTTCCAACGCCTCATTTAGGTGGGTCTTTGTTATTACCAAACCATTTTTTAAAATCTATTTAACCACATTATTATAATATTGATAAATAATAATAATAATATAATATTTAAAATAATTGTGTTAGACTTTCTCCAGTCAAATATGGTAGAAATATTGTAATGTAATGTCATGTTTCATTCTAAAAATAAAAATAAATTTATGTAAAAATATTTTTATTAGACAAAATAAAATTTATAATAATAATAATAATAATAAAATGGAAATAACTTCATGGTATTTACTCATGGTATTGACCAATGGTATTCATGTGGAATATAGCCTACTTAAAGGGTGAAATTAAACTAGACTAGATCCATCTTAATTCTATATCTACCAAGGGTCAAGAGGGATTGAATACCTTGAAATGAAAACCTATTTTAGAGTGAAAAGGGATTTGATCCCTTTAGTTATTTGTAGATCTAGAGTTAAGATAAATATAGGTTGGTTTAATAGGTTGCTAGTTTTTTTTTTAATTGGGTTGAGAGGCACTCTCCAACCCAATATGATATAGATGTTGTAATGTAATGTCCTATAAATATTTTAACTTAGTCATAATAAAATAAAAATAACTCAAAACTAAAATAATAAAAAATAAAAATTATATGTTTAAGGTAAACATGACTTGGTTAATTTATCAATGGTTTTTGAGCTCCAGTTTTATGAGAACCCATGGTATTCATGTGGAATATAGACGACTTAAAGGGGGAATTAAACCAGCCTAAATTCATCTTAACCCTCCTATGAAAGGCCAAGAGAGATCAAATCTCTTTTCATTCAAAAAGATTTTTTCATCTCAAAATATTTAATCCCTTATATTTAAAATTAAAATTAATTTTTTTAATTGATTTAGGAAACTCATTACCCATTGTCCTTGTGAATTTTTGAAAAATTATTACGTCATTTAAATACAAGGAAGTTTTAATAGAAATCCCCAAGTTTTTTTTTTTTTTTTCGATCAAAAACATTCATTATATTATCATATCATAAGTGTCAACAAAATACAACAACACAAGCTTAAGAGATGGCACAAGCCTAGCTCTGAATAGTAAGAAGCTTGAAGAGGAACCTAGACAACTAGTGTCTTTGGTTATTTCCAACACAAAAAGATCAAAATTACATATCTCAAAATTACACATTAAGGAGGGGGATTGGGAGGGAACGCGAGAGCTTCAACGAAGATAGCAACATGTTCGTGCATATGGTATTCAATTTGTTCCACCTGATTCCCCAGAACATGGAGATGTGTCCTTCCACAGAGTCTAGGGTCTTGTTCTGCATATGTTGGGGGTCATTGATATAGGAAACCAATTCTTGGATATCCTCGTAAATTTGTTCCCTCAATGTATCAATGTTAAGTTGTATGTGATCCAAATGGGTTGCGATGGACTCCAAGCTGACCAGAATTTTGATGTGGCTCTAGGAACGAGCTGGAGATAGGGCCATTTTCGTAGCGGAATGTTGAATCTTAGTCGACTCAGAGTCCAAGCTAGGTTTTCAGTAGTTATGCAGACATGGACCTGCACCCCCCCATGGGCACACCTTCTCTAACAAGGCATGCTACCAACACCACCACAATTGATCACACTGTTATAGGAGACGAAATGACTGACCAAAGAAACACACCACAGAAAACTAAATTGATAATTCTGAATTAAAAAACCACTTACAATTCTAGAATCGTTGGACAACACTATCTAGCGAGGAGGGAGCCTGGAGACTCGAACACCAGCACCACAACCACGAGCAACGATGAGGTAGGATGACATGCCACAAGGTCTGGGGTCTGCAGAGCTAATACAGTCCCAATATACTCACCTGAAGTCTCACCCCCCAACATATTTATGCTCCAATGAAGTTATTTCAAACCAAAGATAGAACCGTGAGGCGGAAAATGCTGAGATTGCTCTCGACCCACCCGAACTAGGCCAGAGACAAGATAATTTATTATGTATTTCATAGAAATATTCCCCTGGATCCAATGCCTATTATTGATGCATGGGCCAAATCCCCTCCCTTCCACATCCAAAGTTTTTGTCTTGTTCTACTGCCCCAAGCCACAACATGAACTAGGATGCCAAAAAATTGCACCTTCTTCTCTCCCGGCATTCTCTCCTCACCACCCAACGTCTGTGAATGGCCTCCATCTTGTTAATGTGCAGTATTAACCTGAGATCGCAGGGAGTGTGGGACAGGTTCCAAAGACACTTCATTAAATCTGTGTGGTGCGTGGAGGCCCCTCTAGCTCCACAAACCTATGCACCACCAACTGTCCCCTTAAATGCCCACCCCCATTAGGGAAGAAAGCTCCAAGTTTTATTAAACATAGTCATATATATTTTAAATGTAAATTCAATATGGAGATTTCATCGTGATCATTAAAATACTTATCAATGTATATGCCAAGTTTTCAAGAAATAATTTTTTCAATATTATTATTATGAGCTATTATAGAAATATATAGTTTTTTTCATTAATTAATGTATGAGATATATTGTTAACTAAAAAATTGTAAAGGTATTTTTAAATTATTTTACTTTTGGTGTAAATTTGTTAAAATAATTGTTGATGAGACCATGAATTTTTTATTTAAAAGTGTTTTTGAATACATACATAAATTCAGCGCTTTGAAAAATCTTTAGGGTACTCAGATTATGGAAAGTTTACAACTCAAACTCATGATTTCAACAAATCCCTACGAGCGAAATTTGACCATAGAATATGCCCAAAAAACACTCCAAAACTTAAAACATTAAAAAAACAATTTTTAAAAGTAATTTTTAATTATTTTACTTTTGATTTATATTTGGAAAAACAATTTTTGGTCACACCATGACTTTTTGTTATTTTAAAGTATTTTTGAATACATATATAAATTCCCCACCTTGAAACATCTTTAGGGTACTCAGATTGTGTAAATTTTCCAAATTTGACCATAGAATATGCCCAAAAATCACTCCAAAACTTCAAAAATTTAAACAACAATTTTTAAAGGTATTTTTTAATTATTTTACTTTTGATTTATATTTGGAAAAATAATTGTTGTTCAAACCATGACTTTTTGTTATTTAAAAGTGTTTTTAAATATATAAATAAATTCAGCGCCTTGAAAAATCTTTTGGATACTTAGATTGTGGAAAGTGTACAACTCAAAATCATGATTATACTCAGATTGTGGAAAGCTTACAACTCAAACTCGTGATTGTACTCATATTGTGGAAAGTTTACAACTAAAATTCATCATACTAGCCAAATTTGGCAATAGAATATGCCCAAAAAACACTCCAAAACTTAAAACAATTAAACAACAAACTCCTTTTTTTTTGTAAGCTTGGCAAGACTACATCTTCATCATGTCCAATATATCACCCTGATTGGGGCAGAGAATTGAACCAGTGACTTCATATAAAGGAGTTCCCTAACAAAGCACTGGATCGACGTCTATCCAAGACCCTGTGGACAAACAAAGACTTTTTTTTTAATTAGAAACATAATATCTCATTTACTAGTACAAAATGACTAATTAGTTACTAAAAAAACAACTAAAATTTGCATATAAATGACTATTTTTTTATTGGTGACCAACAATAGCTAATTTACAGTATCTTATAACGCGGCCAACTTTTATTCGTGTTTAGCTTAGTCATTAATTGGTTGTCTCAATTTATTATCTAGTATTATATTTATTCATAAATTTGGTCATTGATTTAGTCATTTATTTAGTCATTAATTACCACAATTAATGTCCAAATATACACCAAAATATATTACTAAATGATCACCCAAGAAAACCAATTAATGACTAAAGAAATATGACCAAAATGTTGGTTGTGTTATAATATATTGTAAATTAACTACTAATAGTCATATATATGCAAATTTTAGTCATTTTTTGAAACCAATTAATGACCAAAGAAATATGACTAGATATTGGTCATGTTATAAGATACTCTAAATTAGCTACTAATAGTTGTATATATGAAAATTTTAGTTGTCATTTTTAATCAAAAATTTATCATTTGCAGTAGTCATTTATCTCTTTTTGGTAGTTTGATATTCATTATATAAATGACTACTTCAGTAATTTATATTAATTTCATTTACTTTTGTTAACTATTATAAGAAACTAATTCCATTTTATTTGTGTTCATCATTTATCAACATAAACTACTATTTTAGTAGTTTTAGTTTTATTTCATGTGTTCATTATTAATCAATGTAACTTAGTTAATATGATTTTACAACTAAATTTAAAAAAACATATGTCATACAATGTACATATTCATCTAATATGAAAATGCAAAGTTACAAGTGTTAATTATAATACTAAATAATATCAAGTGCAACTATAAATCATTCTAACCACACAAATTTTATTATATAAAATGCCAAGTATTACAATATGAGTTTCAGACTTAATATTGGTTGGAGTAAATTTTACACATGAAATATTATTTCTATCACTTCAAAACATTATCATTGTGTTGCCAAGGCATTACAGGTGAATTCACCATCTTTGAACACATAACCATCAGTCTTTGCATGTGTTATGAGGGATATTGGCTTTACAGGTATGACTAGACAAATTCTCTTATCTCTCTCTTTAATTTTCATTATGTCGCTTCAGTGTTATTGTTCTCCTCTTTCTTCAATTCCTGCTTCTTACCATCAATACTGAGTTCTTTTTTTTTAAAGGAAAGAAGATATAATGTGGAGTATAAGATATGAAAGCCAAACACTAGAATATAAAATAAAGTAGACTATAAAGGATTTATACGATCTATACCTCAACATTAGCAATAATTTCAATGTCATTTTTCCCCATAAAAGCAAGAAACTCGAACAAGTTTTCTTCAATTGAGCATATTTAGTGGTTAGATGACCTACATAAACAAAGAAAATAAAATGTCACCATAGAAAATAACACTTCAGTAAATTTAGTATTCAACCTTCAAGGAAATCTTAGGCACAATAATGCCAACTAATTTACTGCTAAAAAACTCAAGTTGTATATTACTTATACAATGTGGGAGTGCAAACAAAACTCTTATAAAATTTCAAAGCTAATTCTAGAAAAAAATGAAATGAAGTAAAAATGATACAATAATAGGATAGCCTTGTATACATGTAAATAACTGGATAATGTAGAAGGCTAAGTGAATAATTCCAAGGCTAGAGGTCAATGATGTCAAGAAGGCCCAAGTCTGATGAGCATTTCTTCATATAAGAACTACTATTTGGGTCCATTATCACATATGAATAAGCCAACTAGTCTATATCAAATTATTAATGTTTTTCTTGTATTTATGGGTCACTACAATATAAGTGGATAAATTGCAAAGACAATTATCTTCCCATTATGTTCCTGTCCTTTGGTACAATATATATTAGTTGTGATTTGAAGAAATTTTCCAACATCAAAAATATGTAGCAATTTCCACTAGTAATCCCCCAAATCAGATTATTTTGGAATGTAACTTTCAAATTCTAGTTGCTACATGATTTTTGAATGGAAAATAGACATTTAATTCCAACACCAAACTTCCAATTTGAGGGAACACATGTGGCCATCCTCAATCACTCAAACTCAAAACCTCAGTGATCTTTATAATGAAACTATAAAATAATAGTATTTTTGATCTATTTTTCATATTTATATGCAAAGCACCAATAGTTTTCCCATATTTACCATACTTGTAATTTCCAAGATATAACACATCGTTTGATATTTTACAACAAATACTTGATTCAATAAAAACAATAATTTAACATATTACAACAATACCGCCAATGTTTGATCCTCAATTAGTTCAAACTAGTTAGGACAAAAACCTCAAGAAATAGCAACAAGTAGAAATAACAAATCCATCATTTAATAATCAATCAAAAAAGGATAAGCTTTTTGCTGAAGCTTGATAAACAACTATAAATTATATTGACAATCCACTGCAAATATAAATAACTATAAATTTGTGACACTCCATTTTTATAACATATAACAATTATAAACAACCATAAATTTGTTAGAATATGAATTGAATGCTCATTATGTGAATTCAAACATATATACCAAAGGACAATAAACTTTGAAAAATGTCATCAGATACATACAAATTTCAAGGCTCCAGAGCATAAGGTTATAACTAGAAATACTACACATGATGCAACATTGCAAGATTTCCAGCCAAAAATGTAGAGTTTAAATTATGGTTATTATGGTCTCTAAAGAAACCAAGAATTTGAATGTATAGGAACAAAAAGGGAAACATCCATACTTATGCATAGTTTTCCCTAACAAAAATTCCACCAAGGAACAAAGCTTCTAAATTCAACCCAATCCCATATGATTTGTTGTCCAATTACTCATCAATTGTTGTAGCAATTAAATTACAATAATTAACAATTTATTATATTGAGGTAACTTCAAACTTTTAAGAGGTATCTTCTTAGTACCTATTTTCTAGCTTGATTCCCAAACATATTTATTTTTGGTAATTAGAGATGAAGCATTACTCAGAACTAACTTACACCAACTCCTGGCATATGGATTATGCATTTGTGGGCTTTCATGGATTGATTTCACAATAGGTTTTGAACCTATATTCATGGAATTTCTTCATATGTGCTTTGAATAATCCTCCTGAGGGCCCTAGTTCTTGTTTGTACATAGGAGTGGCATAAGATCAACAAAAACCTTGTAAAGGTCACCATCATGCACACCTCTATCGAAAGTGTAATGTTCCTACTTAGCCTTAGCTAAGAGGAGACATTAAATTTTGATTTATTTTATGTTTTATGAATAAATGAATAAAGGAGGACATGTAAAACTCCTCATAAATCAATGCCCATGTGAAAAAAGACAAATCTGGGCTATGTAAATAATCACTTGCAGGTGTGAAAGAGGATTGAGCCAAAGATTAGGTCCACCTTGACCAAATCAACTACGTTGTCTAGGTTCAATGCATCTCCAAGAGGGACTGCGCAGTTCTAGAAGGGAGCCTCTAATGTGTAGAGGGGTGACTCATCAAAGTGGTTTAGGGTTTGAAAAAGGATTTCTCATGCTATAAAAAGGAGGAGAAGACACTTGAAGAGGTTGTTGATGAATTATATTTTTGAAGTATTTGTCTGCTTAGACAAATACCATTCTCTGCTGTTTAGTGGAGGATTGTGATTAGAATTCCTATTTAGGAGTGTCATCTCTTCCCTTGAGGTTCATTGGAGGAGTTCATTGCTGAAGTTGGCCACTATCTGGTGTGATACCAAGCTCTATCTTTCATGAGCAGCGCTGGCCCATTGAGGGTTTTGCAGCTGCTATCTTTTGTAGCAAGTGGCATTTTAGATCTGCTTAGATCTAGTTGTTTTTGAGAGGCTTTCTCTATTTGAGAGTGTTCTTCAGCCTCCAAGGAGTTAGATTATCTATATTTCATATCAGATCTATACTTTTCATTCCATGTATTCATTCTCCTTTACCCTCTGTGCAGTTTCTGCTTCATACTTTGTTATTTTGTGAGAGGGCTTTGTTATTTCAGTTTGCTATCTGTTTGGAGGAAGATCTCTTGGTGTTAGGCTTGCCTTCCCTTGGTGATCCATGGATTGAGTTGTTGATCCATGTCTCTAAAAATCTGATCTATTTTAGTAATAAAATTTATCTTCAGAAATTTTTGGGTTTTCTGCAGCACAGTATATTGTAATTTAGATCTACAGCTTCATATGCAGTATTTTGATGTAATCCCAATTGGATCTTGTTCTTAAAGTCTTGTAGCTTCCATATATGTATTAGATCTTATTTTTCATCCATATATCTTTCATAGATCTGAAATTTAATGTACAGCATCTGAACCACCTGGAAAATAACGTTGTCTATGTATTTCTGCAGTTTACTTCTAGTTGCAGCTCTCATTTCTGAAGGGATCTTTCCCTAGTTCTATTTGTAATCAGTTGTAAAGGAAATAAACTCATTTGTAAATCTGATTTACTGATATAATACTAAATTATTAGATCTTTTGCTGACCTCCTCTAAGTTTCAGTCAAATCTGCACAATTCTAGCAATTGGGGTTTCATGTTGCAGCAGCTTCTCTCTTTGGCAGATTTCTAGCTAGTCTTGTTTCTAGGAGATCTATTTAATGTGATTAAAATTATTTGTTTCTGCTGAAATTTCATATATATGTCACATATAGCTTGAATGAGGGGATCCCAGCCCTGATCGGCATTTTATTTTCTCATATTTTCTTATACAACATTTTCATTGAAGGCCTTGTTGAGATTCCTGAATTGGGATTATTCCAAACTCTATAGGCAGAGTCTATAGTTGGCCAGGTAGCCTCTGGTTCTCACCCTCTTTTCAGAGGTGACATAACCAGTAAATTCCTCTGTAGTTCATCTCTGACATAGAATCTTGAGAATCCAAAAAAAGGGACATTACAGTGGTATCAAAGCTCCACTCTTGGCACAGCCTGTGCTAGCTTTGGAGCCTTAGTCATGCTGCATTCTGAAGATGAAGATCCTATTTCTGAGAGGGAGAGGAGATACCAGAATATAATTCATAAAAATTATGACTATACTACTGTTGACCTTGACAAGGGTCAAGACAAGGGGAAATCCCCTAGGTTGAATGATAAAGATAAGGAGGCATAAGTGTTTGAAAAAACTCTCTTGGAAACCATGCAAGATCTATCCAAGGAAATAAAGGAGATGAGGATAGAAAGAATGAGGGAGTCCCTTGGAAGACTCCATCAAGGAGCGAGTTCTGAAATGTCTCAGTTTGGCACTAGTCCACCGGTGAGCTTGCCACAAGCTCCACAGATCTCACAATGCTCTACAATGCCTACCTTCTTAGTTGTAGAGAATGAAGGGCTTCAAGAGTCAACCTCTTTGGAAGGCTACTTTTCAAAATAAGATTCACAAAGTTAAAGGTTCAAGGACAACTTGAGATTTCAATATTTATGCCATCTCAAGGATCGGAGGAGGCCATTGCAGCAGTATAGAGATGGAGGTTTCCTTCATGGGAGACACCACACCATGTGCAGGTTCTTCTTGACTAAGTTTGATGGATCACCCTCGTGTTCAGATAAAGCATGGATGGAAAAGTTGGACATCTACTTCCAGCTGAATAAAGTGCCTGAAGCAGAACCCATTAAGATTGTTGTGCTGCATTTTGATGGAGAAGCCCACAACTGGTGGTTTCATGGACTTTGTACATTGGGGCACAGCAATGTGTCCACTTATGCTGAGTTCACTAGGAGACTAGTGGAAATATTTGATCAGAAGGATCCGGAGGCCCCTTCAATAAGCTTAGCAAAGCTTAAGCAGACAAGAGATGTTGAAGCCTATCTCTATGAATTTTTGAGGCTGTCTGTAATGGTTCCTGATATTTCAGTTGCAAGGAGAGTCTATATGTTCATAGATGGTTTGGAAGAAATTTTGCATGGGTTGGTCAAGTCTACAAAATCCACCACTCTGCATGATGCCATTGAAAGAACAAGAGATCTCCAAGATGCCTTGACAAGGGAAAAGGCAACCCTTCCAAGCAAAGCCACTCACTCTTCTACAGGGAAGGAAGGGAAATATGCTCCACCCAAGGAGAGCTCACAGAAAAAGCTTCTTGACAATGATCTCCAAAGGGAGTTGAGAAAGAAGTAATTATGTTTCACTTGTCAAGAATCATGGGTGTCGGGACATAGATGTGTTGCTGGAAGAGCACATTATATTGAAGCCTTCTCTGATTGTGAGGAGGAGGAAGGCAATGATGGACCTAGGAGAGGTCACAGCGCTGGTGATGATGAGGAGGAGGATCCATCATCATCCAGAGAAGAAGAGGGAGCATTTTCTCCAACTAATAGGACTCTTGCTTCTTTGAGAGGAGTGCCCAAATATTTGACTCTTAGAGTGCAGGGTTTAGTTATGAACCAAAGAGTATCTATTCTTATTGACAGTGGGGCAACCCACAATTTTATTGATGCTCACTTTGTGCAAAGGAAGGGGATCCCTATTGATACTTTTGATGGGTTCTCTGTTTTGGTTCCAGGAGATAGAACTATGCAGTGCATGCAGTATGTTCCATCACTTTCTGTGACTATGGGGACCTACACTTTGGAGGATCACTTCTTTGTAGTGGACATACTAGACACCAACATCATCTTGGGTGTCCAGTGGTTGATTACTTTGGGAAAAGTCACCACTAATTGGAAGGCCTTGCAGATGGAATGGGTGGATTTGAAGAGTGGGAAACAACAAGTCATTCAAGGCATGCACACCTACCCTTCACTTGATGTCTCTACCCACACAACAAATATGGATTTGCACAGTGAGGGAAAGGATCTCATAGTTCCTTATCTCATGTTCATGATATTGCTACAAGGGACATTCCTACATCATGGCAAGCCTCTTGGGATGCCATTAGATTTTGTGGAGAAGGCTTCACCAAGTGCTGAAACAATGGAAGAAAGAGTCACTGCGCTGTGGGAGGAAGCAAAGGGGAGGATCAACCTTCCCACACACAATTTTGGCATGCATGATGCCAAAAAAACAAGCAGCAACAAGGCAAGCACCACCATAGATACATCTACAGTGTTTTCCTTATTGGGGAGTGTAGATCCATATTGGAGGTCTCAACTCCTTGTAGAGTACTCCAAAGATCTGCACACCGGGATGATCTTAGATGGCATAAAGCAAGGAGGAGGTTATATGGTCCATTAAGGGGTCATATATCATCTTGGTAAATTATTCTTGTCTCAAGCCTCCAAGCTTAAGCAAGAAATACTACAAAGGGCACACAAGGAGTTCCTTTCCAGCTACATGCAATCAACAAAAATCTACTCCCTAATCTTGGAGAATTTTGATTGGGAGAGTATGGAGGAGAAGCTACATCAGCATTATGATTGGGAGGAACTAAATCAGAACCTACAAGAGTGCAATAGTTATGTGGAGATGGGGCAGCCGAGGGATCCTATGCAGGAAACATTTCAGCCATCTCCTTCTTCTCTCAAAAGAGGGGAAAAGCCCATGCCTAACGCTATGAGTGTGGGAGATTTGTATGGTAAGAAATCTGATCTTGTGGAGAAAGTTTATTTTTCTGATTTGGCACATTCTCTTACCATATGTATGCAGGCCATGGCTCCTCCAAGGAGCAATATTACATGCAGATCTCATGGCAAATATGGGGCCAATGAAAACTCCAAAGCTGGCCACTCCCTTGAGATGCAAAGGGAGATTGTTTACCATGATGGGTGCTTTCCAAAGGCACCTAATGAGAGTTTCACTTTCAGCCATGTCAAGGTGGCTTATGAAGCAAATATGTGGTGGGAGTACCACCTATCACATTCATATCTACATAGAAAAAGGAGAGTATTGCGCTGGTACCTTATGTGGGATTGTGACCCACCTCCTCATGTGCAAATTTCAGTTTGCCTTTATGTGATTTTTCTACCATACATAGATGACATATTGGTTTTTTTATGGGTATGTATGGGCAAAGAGTCAGTAGTGTACATGTACCACATGGATGGAACTTTATCCAGTACTTCATGACACATGTTTCAGTTGTGACATTGGTTCACCCATGTTTATTTCTGTTAAGTTTTACACTTCTGAAGGGGCAGATTATGAACCTATCATGCTAGCATTGGAGGAGCAATTTTTGATGTATTGCCTTGGCGAACACCTACTTCATGATGAGAGCTTGATTCTTGATGGTGTCATCAATGGAGAAGGAGAAGAAACATAGCTCTTACCCTACCAGTTTCTTGAGGACAAGCAACATTTTGAGGGGGAGGACTGTAATGTTCCTACTTAGCCTTAGCTAAGAGGAGACATTAAATTTTGATTTATTTTATGTTTTATTAATAAATGAATAAAGGAGGACATGTAAAACTCCTAACAAATCAATGCCCATGTGAACAAAGACAAATCTGGGCTATGTATATAATCACTTGCAGGTGTGAAATAGGGTTGAGCCAAGATTGGGTCCACATTGGCCAAATCAACTATGATGTCTAGGTTCTATGCATCTCCAAGAGGGACTGCACAGTTCTAGAAGGAAGCCTCTAATGTGAAGGGGGGTGACTCGTCAAACTGGTTTAGGGTTTGCAAAGGCTTTCTTATGCTATAAAAAGGAGGAGAAGACACTTGAAGAGGTTGTTGATGAATTATATTTATGAAGTATTTGTCTGCTTAGACAAATACCATTCTCTGTTGTTTAGTGGAGGATTGTGATTGGAATTCCGATTTAGGAGTTTCATCTCTTCCCTTGAGGTTCATTGGAGTAGTTATTTGCTGAATTTGGCCACTATCTGGTGTGAGAACAAGCTATATCTTTCATGAGCAGTGCTGGCCCATTGAGGGTTTTGCAACTGCTATCTTTTGTAGCAAGTGGCATTTTAGATCTTCTTAGATCTAGTTGTTTTTTAGAGGCTTTCTCTATTGGAGAGTGTTCTTTAGCCTCCAAGGAGTTATTTGATATATATTTCATATCAGATCTATACTTTTCATTCCATTTATTCAGTCTCCTTTACCCTCTGCGTAGTTTCTACTTCATACTACGTTATTTTCTGAAAGGGCTTTGTTATTTCAGTTTGCTATCAGTTTGGAGGAAGATCTCTTGGTGTTAGGCTTGCCTTCCCTTGGTGATCCATGGATTGGGTTTTTGATCCATGTCTCTACAGATCTGATATATTTTAGTAATAAAAGTTATCTTCAGAAATTTCTGGGTTTTCTGCAGCACAGTATATTGTAATTCAGATCTACAGCTTAATATGTAGTATTTTGATGTAATTCCAATTGGATCTTGTTCTTAAAGTCTTGTAGCTTCCAGATCTGTATTAGATCTGATGTTTCATACATATATATTTCATAGATCTTAAATTTTATGTAAATCAGATGAACCACCTGGAAAATAACGTTGTCTATGTATTTCTGCAGTTTACTTCTAGTTGCAGCTCTCATTTCTGAAGGGATCTTGCCCTAGTTCTTTTTGTAATCAGTTGTAAAGGAAATAAACTCATTTGTAAATCTGATTTACTGATATAATACTGAAGTATCAGATATTTTTCTGACCTCCTCTGAGTTTCAGTAAAATCTGTGCAATTCTAGTAGCTGGGGTTTCATGTTGCAGCAACTTCTCTCTTTAGCTGATTTCTAGCTAGTCTTGTTTCCGGGAGGTCTGTTTAATGTGCTTAAACTTATTTGTTTCTACAGAAATTTCATATATATTTCACATACAGCTTTAATGAGGGGATCCCAACCCTGATCAACATTTTCTTTGCTCAAATTTTCTTATACAGCGTTTTCATTGAAGGCCTTGTTGAGATTCCTGAATTGGGATTATTCCAAGCTCTATAGGCAGAGTCTACAGTTGTCCAGGTAGCGTCTGGTTATCACCCTCTTTTGAGAGGTGACATAACCATTAAATGCCTCTGTATTCCATCTCTGACATAGAATCTTGAGAATCCCCAAAAAGGGACATTACACAAAGTCCATGGAGTTACTAGACTACAATCAATGATAGTGCATTGTTTTCCTTCAAATGTAACTATATACAAAAAATATATCATATAAAAAACTAAAAAGATATTTTTATTCAAACCAATATTAAATAAAAGATCGTTAAACTCAAAAATTGGTCTCTAGAATGAAATGGGGCCCACTTCTTTCATAACATATGTAGTGTCATCACCCAAATTCATTGGGGTTCATTTTTCCTACTCATAAACCATGTTGAAGAGTGCAATTCATGTCTCAATACCAAACAATAGGTTCTTATATATCCATGAATATAGGTTTAAAATCTATTGTGAAATCAGTGATTGATTAATGGGTTATTTGTTACTCCCAAGAAACCCAAGTGTTTTCATATGCATAAATAAGGACACTCCCCCTTGGTATATTATTTTCAAGAAATCAACAAGAATGAATGAGAAACTCAAGTCTTCCTCCTCATCTAATGCAATTATTCTTCCAATAGAACAAACACCACCTACTCATTTCTCTAGCATCTGATTATTCTCAAGGTTTATTGTATGGGAGATCATGTACTGTAAATGGCATGTTTCTAGGGAAGGAATATATTCCCCAGGGACACAATTTTCCTTAACCAAATAAAATAGCTACATGTGGATGTCTGTCACCCTCCTCATATCATATGTTGATACTCCCAAGAAACCAAATTTTTTGC
Organism: Pinus albicaulis; assembly: GCA_034641835.2. Taxonomy (NCBI): domain Eukaryota; kingdom Viridiplantae; phylum Streptophyta; class Pinopsida; order Pinales; family Pinaceae; genus Pinus; species Pinus albicaulis. The sequence goes on along the minus strand of CM076583.1, from coordinate 209,450,845 downwards.
ATATGCATAAATAAGGACACTCCCCCTTGGTATATTATTTTCAAGAAATCAATAACAATGAATGAGAAACTCAAGTATTCCTCCTCATCTAATGCAATTCTTCTTCCAATAGAACAAACACCACCTACTCATTTCTCTAGTATCTGATTATTCTCAAGGTTTGTTGTATGGGAGATCATGCACTATAAATGACATATTTCTAGGGAAGGAATATCTTCCTCAGGGACACAATTTTCCTTAACCAAATAAAATAGCTACATGTGGATGTCTGTCACCCTCCTCATATCATATGTTGATTTCTCCCAATGGGTGCAAGCATATTATAATTCCCTTTAAAAAGGCATTGGGAGGATTAAATTAAGCTAATTTTTTAGGTGACAGAGCCTACTGTTAGAAAATTATATATTACAAAGAAATGCAACACATAAAATATGTGGAAAACACAAGAACACAAAACACATAAAACTAGAGAGACACAGATATACGTGGTTCACCCAGTTTGGGATATGTCCACCCCAAATAGCCAATCCTTCCTTTCTATTATCTAGCAAAATGAAGAGACACAACTTACAGCAGATCCAATGTAGTATCCTCTGTTCTCTCTCACAGTCTCCCTATCTATTTCTCGCTTTGATAATACACATACAATATATAGTCGCAATACAGTACCCTCATACAAGTGAGGGGTTTCCTTCTAGGGAAAAAAACCCTAAAATAAACATAACTTCTACCGTCAAATCGTCCGCCTAATGAATGGCCTAGATTGACTAGAAATTACTATAGTTTTACAAGAAAATTTTACATCTACTTTTAGCTTCGGGGGTGCTGCCCCTGAAACCCCCCACTAGGGGGGGCTCCATAAAGTCGCAGCCACCCCCCCTGGACCCCCTAGGCAGTGTTTAATTATGAGCGGCGTTGCCGCCCCATTAAGGTATAGGGTTCCAATGCTGTGATACAAAATAAAGAAGATAATCAATCTCCACACCCAACAATATCCCAGTTGGAGACTGATTGTAGCAACTCCACTGCTACTCCCTTTATGGACAATGACTCCAGTTTGGACCTGGTTGTTTCTCATATTCATCATCATACTTGAAGACCAATTGAAACTGAGCATATTCTCATTTTCTCTCTGGTTACAACTTTTTTTAGCATATCTGTAGGATTCTGGCTAGTGTGTATCTTTTCCAGCTTCAATTGTCCATATTTCAACACTGGCCGTATGAAATGGTACTTGAGTTGTATGTGTTTAGTCCTAGAATTAAATTATGAGTTCTTTGAAAGATGAATGGAACTTTGGCTATCACTGTATAACGTGCCCATATCATGCTTCTTACCCAATTCATCCATAAACCTTTGTAACCAAATAATTTCCTTACTAGCCTCTTTAGTAGCAACATACTCTGCTTCTTTTATTGAAAGTGCAACAACGCTTTGGATTTTTTAAACACAACTAACAGTTTTTCCACCTACAATAAATATATGCCCTGTAGTGCTCCTCATGTTATCTCTGTCACCTGGCATATCTGCATCAACATATCCCTGTAGAGAAATGTTTGAACCACCAAAGCATAATGCTTGATTTGTGGTACCTCTCAAATATCTGAGAATCCATTTCATTTCCATCCAATGTTCTTTTCCTGGATTTTTCATGTACCTACTTACAACTCCCACTGCATGTGCAATATCAGGCCTTGTGCAGACCATTTCATACATTAAGCTTCCAATTGCTGATGCATATGGAACTTTAGACATATAATCCATTTCTTCTTGGGTCTTGGGGCACATCTCCTTACTAAGTTTTAGATGGCTAGCAAAAGGTGTAGTAATTGGTTTTTCATTCTACATATTAAATCTTTTCAACACCTTTTGTATGTACTCATTTTGAGACAGTGTTAATTTGTGATTTTTCCTATCTCTAATTATTCTTATACCAAGGATTTGTTTTGCAGCTCCCAAATCCTTCATTACAAATGAATTTTCTAATTTTATTTTGAGCAAATTTATTTCCTGCATGTTAGACCCTGCAACAAGCATGTCATCTACATACAATAACAATATAATATAGCTTCCATCATTTTTCTTTTTCAAATAAACACAATGATCAGAGTGACATCTAGTATAACCTTGTTCAGACATAAACTTGTCAAATTTTAGATACCACTACCTTGGAGCCTGTTTTAAGCCATACAAGCTCTTCTTTAGCCTGCACAATAATTTTTCCGTCCCTTTGACCTCATATACTTCTGGTTGCTGCATATAGATCTCTTCCTTCAAATCTCCATGGCGAAATGTTGTCTTTACATCTAACTGTTCAAGATGCAAATCTTCCGCTGCTACAAGACTTAAAATAGTTCTGATTTAAGTCGTCTTAACAACAAGAAAAAATATTTCATCAAAATAAATATCTTTCTTCTGTATAAACCCCTTCACCACTAGTCTAGCTTTGTACCTCTGTTTTCCTCCATCTTCTTACTTCAGCCTATAAACCCATTTAGTCTACAATCTTGTTTTATCTGTAGGCAACCTGACTAAGTCCCAAGTTTGGTTATGTATTAAGGAGTCCATCTCTTCTTCCATGCCTAGATCCCACTTATTCCTAGTTTCAACCTGCATTTCTTCTTCATAACATTCGGGTTCACCAGAATCAGTCAACATTAAATAATTTAATGAAGTAGAGTATTATTTAGGGGGTCTACTTATCTTGGTAGATCTTCTGACACCACTTTCAGGTGTTTTAGGTGCCTGTTTTTTTTGTGGTGGTTTTTATTGTTGTGGCTGTTGATCATTACTATTTTCAGGCACCTTTATTTTTTCTATGATCTCATCAAGAACTGTGTATTCTTTGTTTTATTTTTCCTGTTTCTTTTCTTGCAATTGATTCTTATACAAGACCTTTTCATTGAATATTACATCTCTTCTCCTAATGATTTTGTGATTTTCATAATCATATAAGCGATAACCACAATCATTAACGCCATATCCAATAAAGGTACATTTCTTTGATTTTTCCTCAAGATTTTTTTTGTTTTCTTTATTAATATGGACAAAGGCCTCACAACCAAAAGGCTTTAAAAAGGAGTAGTTTACCTTTTTAACTGTTCATGATTCCTCTGGAATACCACCATCCAAGGAACTTGAAGGCCCTCTATTTATTAGATAAACAACAGTATCTACAACATCTACCCAAAATTGTAAAGGCAATCCTACATGCAATCTCATGTACCTTGCACGCTCCATCACTAGCACATTTGGCCCAATTTTCGACGGCCAAAATTTCTCTCTTGTGACACATAGGTGTACCAAGAATGAAACTTTGAGGTGGGGAAAAACGTGGTTAGCCATTACGTCGCAATTCCAACACTTCAATAAAGTGTCGGAAGAGCGACACATTTTCTGACGTTTCCAGACAGTCGTCACTCTTCCTATGTTAGCCCGAACATTGCTATTCCAAATTTATCAAAAGCGTCACTATTCCGACGTTAGCTAAACCATCAATCTACTAATTTTTCACACCATCACTCTATCGACGATCCATAACTTTCGGTCTTCTGATGTTTTGCAGGTTTTCAAACTAATGTCGGTATTTTGACGGTTATGACTATTCATCGCTATTCCAACGCATGTGACTTTCTGTCACTCTTCCAACATGTGTGACTTTCCATCGCTCTTCCAACATTTTTTACTTTTCTTTGCTATTCTGACATCCTGCAGAGTTTTTCGCAAGTCTAACAGGTCAGACTTCGTCCAACATCCGTCGCTATTCCGACGTATGTGACTTGTCGTCGCTCTACTGATGTGTTGCAGACTATGTCAAAAGTCCGACATCGTGCAGTCATTGTCGCAAGTCCGATAGTTGGAAGTGGATAGCAAGCGTCAAAAGACCAACGGAAAAAAACATATATGGAAAAAAAAATAGGTGCAGTCTTCCAGCTCCAGGAAGGTGCAGTCTTCTAGCTCCAAGAATACGTCCAATGATATCAGATAATCTCAAGGAATGTGTATTGTGATGGAATATTACCTCAATAGGTACTGTGATGGCTTAATCTTCTCAACAAGAGAGAAATTTTCAAAACCTTTCACGTAAAAGTTGTTGTTAAAAAAACCAATGTTGCAAATAATGGCATTATTCTTCACAAAAATATCAGCAGTTCCAAGTACATCCTCAGTAGGGGCTTCCATAAGAGGTTGCACGGCATAGAATGGCTTTCCAAAATCTCCATATCCACACACAACAACAACCTTACCAGTAATCATGACAAATGTGGCTCGCATAAGACCATCTGTGGGAGAGGATATGCATCCATATAAGTTATTAAACTACAAGAAAAGAGAAGAAAGATGCAATCAAATTCATGACAACCCACAAATAAAATAGTATAAAAACTACAACAGAAACATTATCCAGCCCCTGACCTAATTTCATAGCGGTTCAAAGCACACAAAACAACCTTCCAAATAGGCCCAAACAACTTAGCACGCCTATGATCTCAGTGAATCACAAGGCATCAAAAATAGTGCAATCTATATAGTCTAAAATAAATTCATTGTAGCCAGCCTAGAAATACACATAATGCAACCAAAAACATAAATTAAACTCAATGTTTAAAATGCAAGAACTCAATCCAACCTTCAAAAATTACCCTTCACTAAGATATCTCATGTAAACCCACACCGTTCCCCTAAAACCGTTTTCTGTCACATCATATTTCTAACCTCATCACTTGAGATTAGTGATCTAAAACTCCCATAAACAATTTTCTGAAATAAAACAAAGCATTCTTAATCTGAAGAGTGGCTTTGAGCTACACATCAAGAACTAAATTGGCTATGATGCGGACATGAAACTTGCAGCAAGTTTGAGCATCCTTGACATAGTAGTTACCCATCAAATCTGGCCCCTAGCAATTAAGATAGATGAGCACCACAATTTGCAGCTCATAAACTGTCGACATCATATACACATATATGATATGAATCTAAATTTATGGAAGAGGATCACTTATGGAAGAGGATTCTACATTCTTTGTTTTCTTAATATTGTCACCATATTAAGAAGGGACTACTAGTTTTATTTACTCTTTTTGTTAGGGAGGTAGAGCCTCATTAATGTGCACTAGTGTTATATGTTCCCAAATATTGTCGAATCTCATTTTATGAAAACAAGTGCAAGGTAGGGGATAGAGTGAAGAGCTATTTCAACGAAGGAATTTAGGAGCTGCTAAATTGGAGATTGGATACTAAGTGATTTGAGGAGTGAAATATATTGTAATATGAGCAGACGTTCTTGGATCATTCATAGAAGACCTTGTTTGAAGCATTGATGAAGATCTTGTTGAATACTTGAAGCCCTTTTGAAGAAGCCTCATTTAAGCAGAATTGAAATCCATTGAAGTAGCCTCTTGGTAACAGATATTCATAACCCTTTTTGAATTAGTAAAATGTATCTATGATAAATCTCTTGATGATGAGAAACCTGACCTATGACAATCTGAGACAGAATGTGGGATATGATCTGTAGTGGATCTTTTTTTTTTGGAGCAGACTTTGGAGACTAATTGAAATATATTATATTCTTGACCTAAGTACATTGGAAGATATGTCAAACATACCATTGAATACTTCTAAATAAATCCATTGAAGCTTATTTGAAGTATCTTGGAGGCAATCTATTCCACCTATAGAAGAATTTGTTGAAGTAAAGCTTACCTGTAGTGAGATTTCCACCTGGATCCAACATTATGTATGGAACCATAACACCCCTGACATGCCAAACAAAATTATTATCAAGAAAATATAAGGAGATTTGTAACTTGTTTTGAATGAAAATTTGTACAAAGACATAAAGAGACGTTGTTGAAACATAAAAGTATATTTTGGATGCACTATAACCATATTTTATCAAAGTGTTTGTTATAAATACCAACACATTGCTTGGAGCTCACATATGTTAACAAATAAAAAATGTGGAATGCGATGGAAAATGAATTCATTGGGTACTTTTTTCCTCCTAATGGTTTGCTTTCTCTTACAATTTGTTAAGGATGGAATAAGCCAAATCAAAGAACCAAATTTGAAGCCTATTTCAGACCTATATAGGTTAGCTCCAACATAGATAGGTTTACTCCTCCACTAAAGATATATTCACCTCCTCAAAAATACATGATAGTTTAATAGGTTCAAACGAGCATAAATAGAGGTTGAACTTTCCTCCATTTCAGCCTTCACTCGTCCAAAAATTTAGAAGAAGATAAGAAAATAAAGTGAAAATAAGACCATGAATAAGGACTAAGATTAGAAACAATATTATTTTGTGGCATATCTCCTAAAGGAACAAAATTATCTGTGATCCATCTCTGTACTAAAAATACCGAAGTCTTTTTGATTCATCTCTGAGGCATAAGACCAAAAGTATGAAGTAATTTCTGTGAAAATTAAGCGAAACAATTTTTTGTATGGAGGTAAAGGTATCTCTAAGGGACCAAGACCCTGTGGATTATCTTTGAGAAAGTAGACCAAAAATTTGTGAGAAAGAGCTCAGATCCTAAGGTTGAATTTACATGTGAAAAAGTATCACGTCACTTGTGGAAGAGGGAGACAAAATTATTTGTTTTCTTAATATTGTCATGATGTTGAGAAGGGACTATTATTTCTATTTATTCTTTGTTTTAGGGTAGCATAGCCTCAATGATTCACACTATTATTATATGATCCCAAAGAGGGTTGAGTCTTATCTTATGAACATGAGTGATAGATATTAGATAAAGTGAACTAGTTCAACAAAGGATTTTACGAGTCGCTACATTGGAGATTGGATACTAAGTGATTTGACGAGTGAAATCTATTTTTATAAGAGCAGAAATTCTTGGAGCATTCATAGAAGACCTTGTTTGAAGCATTGTTGAAGATCTTGTCGAAGACTTGAAGCACTATTGAAGAAGCCTCATTTGAGCAAACCTGAAATCCCTTGAAGTAGCCTCCTAGTAGTAGATATTGACAACCGTTTTTGGATTAGTAAAATATATATATATGATAAATCCCTTGATGATGAGAAAAATGACCTATGGCTATCTTTGTAAGAATTTGGGATTGATCTATAACAGATCTTAAAATAGACTTGATCCTTGACCTAAGTACATTGGAAGATATGTCAAGAATACCATTGAAGACTTTGTAACCAATCCATTAAAGCTTATTCGAATTATCTTGAAGGCCATTTGTGGCACCTCTAGAAAAAAAAAATTGAAGTAAATCTTGGAGTGGTATGCGATGCATTTTTGGAGCAGTATTGGATACATTCTTTAAGAATTGGTAAAGTATTATTGAAGAGATAGTTCAAGTATTATTGCTAACTCACTTTCTAGAGTTTAAAGATAGCATTATGATCCAACCTCCATACACAAGGACTAGATACATGACCTTAGTTTCAAGTTGTCTCTCAAATACTTTGGATTGACACAAATCACCACATCCTGCAGCAAAACAAGATTTTCCACTCACGCCATTGACAGAGCATCCCATCTTTCAATGCCCAATGTCAAAAGATAGATTCACCTATTCATGACTTGGCAAGCTCCCTTTCCAATTTTTTATACTACCCTAATGAAAGAGAAATAGATTCACACATTCATGACTTGGGATGCTACCTTTCAACCTTTTCTACAACACTGAAAAATGATTCCTTTCTCTCCTCATAAGGGAATTATTCAGACACAAAAATCAATGTGTACTTCTATCAACCTAACCACATGCCCTCAAGAGGATCACTTCATACTTCTCAGTTGTTGCATCTATTTGGGGCAGCAAGAAACAATCAAAGATCTATCATTCTTCAAATCCTGCCCTAAATAGAATCCCTAAAGAGCAAAACCTCATACTTCTAGATTGTCCCACCTAACTGGGGAAAGAAGTGACAAGGAAAGATTTATGATTTTTCAAATTCTAGATGGATGTAAACACTTTGTAATGCAGTGACAAGCAAAAATTTTAATTCTTTGAATTCTAGATGGATGCAATCACTTTGTAATTCCAAGTTGAGAACCTTCCTCTACTTGTAATATCCTCTATCAGGGGAAACCTTCACACCTCTACCTTATATCAACACTGACGAAGTTAGAAATCCTGTTGGCCCATCCTATTTATCTGTTAAGACTCAATTTTGAAGCATAAGGCAAAAGACTGGACACTGTTATTATATGATAAGTTGAAACATAATCTGAACTACAAGACAAGCATATTTATCCTCAGTGGGGAGGATGAACCCAATTATACCAATCCTATCAGAGAGTTGTCCCTACAGAGATTTGTCCTAAAAATACTTGTCCCAACATATTTGGAGCCCAACAATTTGAGATCCATATATCTACTGCAATCGGACTATGATGCAAACTAGTGAATTTACATATCAATGCTCATCCTATGAGGATGGACACTTTTCATCAATTTTCTAAGGTCTAGATCAACAGAGATGGGATCATTACCTTCTTCACAAATTGGCTTGTTGGGGGCAGTTTCACAGGCATCAATAAGGCGGCTAACAAATTTTCAAGAAATGTATTTGGATGATCAAAAGTAAGGTTGGAAAAATTAGTAGACACACTCTAGACATCCATTAAAAGCATACTCTCTATTTGTCAAATACTAATGGTACCAATTTTAGACTAGATTATTAGCCCAACAAGGATCCCCTCCTTTCCAAAACGTCAAAACATTCATTTATTTTTTCCTTAGGTGTAACATTCAAGGTAAGGATAAGATGGCAGACTTTTATATGGATATTTAATACTTCTTGGTATGAATTTGTGGGACCCCAACTCTCAGCTAGGTGATGTGAAATTTATTTCTTTAGCCTTATGGATGATAGTCACTAACTATCAGAGGGAAAACATAGTAGAGATCCTCGTACAATGCAGAGGGAAAAGACCCAATAGCCTCTCTAAATACAGAGTCCTCTATCCAACATTGAGATAGAGAATAGATTTACAACGTCCACAATGAATCTTTGTTGGTAAGTGGACTACAAGTCCATTTATGGATCATAACATATAGGAGCAGCTACATCCTTGATTGTGACTCAACTGCTAAAACTATGAAGGGAACATGGCAAGCCTGAACATGGGAAAAGCAGGCAGAGAAATATTGGAAGACTTAAGAGACAATGATGTTGAGACTCAAGAAGAGAACAAACACTTGAAATAGAGGGTCCAAATGATCAACCGGAGGATGGAAAATATGGAGAAGCACTTTGAGACCTCTACCAAAATATTTCCATTACTAAATAAGAAGTTTTGATGAATGTCAAGATTCTCTCATTACATTCATTTTCGATTGGGATAAGCATAGAGTGAAGCTTGTATTCCTTAGTGAGGTGGTCATCTAGATGGATAGTTGGCAAGAAATTGGGTTCACTCAAATGATGGTACAACTACAATAAGAGTTAGAGGAGAAGGAAGTGGCCTTGGAAAGGTTCCAAGCAGCTGTCCAAGACTACGAGGAAGCAATACCACCTTCCTTTCCATTGCTAAAGCCAACACCATGACTAAAACCACATTTCTAAGCTCACTTTCCGTGGACATTTCTCTAGTGCAAATTGGTGACTTTGAAAAAGCATACCAGAGGCATTAGTTCCAATATCCTAAAGAAAATGGGCTATGATGAACAAGGATTAGGAAATTCAAGGAATTCTAAATTTTTTTATAGCTATACAGAGGCCAAGCATAATGGACTAGAATTTTATGGAAAAATGGAAACGCCCATTACCATCAAGGCCATTTTGTAAAACCAAATACATGTTGGTGTTGGCCTATTCATCAAGAGATGAAGGTAGTAGTCCACTATCATTTTAGCCTTCTTATCCAAGAATCTTACCATATCAAGAATGGAATGTCTTTGTACTGGTGCTTAGCATGGTTACACACTCAAGTGATGGAAATATCTCATAGAAAGACCAACTATATATGATAATCACACAAATTATACCAATTAGTCTTATGCTACCATTACAATGTAAAAGACTCCATGACTCAACTATATTTTGCAAAATTTTAAAGGAAAAATGCACAACTAATTTCAATTGATTAACTAAAATTGAGAACAATGCTACATTCACTTATCTACAAATTCAATGAATTTTCAAACGTCATACTAACTGCAATAATGGAAAATATCACACCTCAATAGCTTTCAAATTTTTTGAGACTCTAGTATCGTTGGGTATTTTGAAGGCCACAAAATTGCATTCAACTTCTAGGATTGGATTGCCTGCATCTTGATGTTCCTGCATGCCAAGGTCAAGACAAATTTAATTCTCAGGAAGATTTTTAAGAAAATTTGGTTTATATTACACACACATTAATATGCACAAGAGTAGAAAAGAATAAACAATCACATTGCAGCTAAAGCTGCAATAATCTGAATATGTAGAAACAGAACATTTTTGGAATTTATAATAGATGAACTCATGCCAACAATTAATCGTAATATTTTATAAGCATCTTCAGGAATCTTTATCATCAGTTTTCTGGGGTAAAAATAGACATTTTTAAACTATTATTAAGTGTATTTTGTTGCCGAAATAAATTTATGGGTTTTAACCCTAGGGTAAATCAATTGTTTTCCATTGCAAGTAGTTTCCAGATCATTGATAACAAAGAGGTAGATAACGTTAAGGGGATCAATACATTTCTTGATATATTGATGCAGCTTCACAGGCATCAATAAGGCCGCTAAAATTTTTTCAAGAAATGTATTTGGATGATCAAAAGAAAGGTTGGACAAATTAGTAGACAGACTCTAGACATCCGTTAAAAACATACTCTCTATTCATCGAATACTAATGGTGCCAATTTTAGACTAGACTATTAGCCCAACAAGGATCCCCTCCTTTCCAAAACATCAAAACATTCATTGATTGTTTCCTTAGGTGTAACATTCAAGATAGGGATAAGATGGCATACTTTTATATGGATAATTTAATATTGCTTTCTATGAATGTGTGGGACCCCAACTCTCAACTTGGTGATGTCAAATTTATTTCTTTAGCCTCCTGGATGATAGTCACTAAATATTAGAGGGAAAAGACCCAATAGCCTCTCTAAATAAAGAGTCCTATATCCAATATTGAGATAGAGAACATATTTACAACTTCCGCAATGAATCTGTGTTGGTAAGTGGACTACAAATCCATTTATGGATCATAAAGTATAGGAGCAGCTGCATCCTTGACTGTGACTCAACTACTAAAACTATGAAGAGAACATTGTAGGCTTGAACATGGGCAAAGAAGGCAAAGAAATATTGGAAGACTTAAGAGACAACGATGTTGAGACTCGAGAAGAGAACAAACACTTGAAAGAGAAGGTCCAAATGTTCAACCGGAGGATGGCAAAGATGGAGAAGCACTTTGAGACCTCTACCAAAATATTTCCATTACTAAAGAGGAAGTTTTGATGAATGTCAAGATTCTCTCATTACAGTCATTTTCGATTGGGATAAGCATAGAGTGAAGCTTATATGCCTTGGTGAGGTGGTCATCTATATGGATAGTTGGAAAGAAAGTGGGTTCACTCAAATGATGGTACAACTACAACAAGAGTAAGTGGAGAAGGAGGTGGCCTTGGAAAGGCTCCAAGCAGCTATCCAAGACTACGAGGAAGCAATACCACCTTCCTTTCCATTGCTAAAGCCAACACCATCTCTAATATGGCTTCAAATATCTAAAGAAATAGGCTCCAGACCTATTAATTTGAGGAGAAGGAAATTTTGAAGCTAATAGCTTGAAACATTGTAGCGGCATCTAAATTCATATTCAAAAAAGAAACAAAAACATTTTTGGCATTTATAATAGATGAACTCATGCCAACAATTAATCGTAATATTTTATAAGCATCTTCAGGAATCCTTATCATCAGTTTTCTTGGGTAAAAATAAACATTTTTCAACTATTATAAAGTATATTTTATTGCCAAAATAAATTTATGGGTTTTAACCCTAGGTTAAATCAATCATTTCCCATTGCAAGTAGTTTCCAGATTGTTGATAACAGAGAGACAAATAAAACTAAGGGGATCAATACATTTCTTGATGTCTATTGATGCAGCTTCACAGGCATTAATAAGGCCGCTAACAAATTTTCAAGAAATGTATTTGGATGATCAAAAGAAATGTTGGAAAAATTAGTAGAGAGACTCTAGACATCCATTAAAAACATACTCTCTATTCGTCAAATATTAATGGTGCCAATTTTAGACTAGACTATTAGCCCAACAAGGATCCCCTCCTTTCCAAAACATCAAAACATTCATTGATTGTTTCCTTAGGTGTAACATTCAAGATAGGGATAAGATGGCATACTTTTATATGGATAATTTAATACTTCTTGCTATGAATGTGTGGGACCCCAACTCTCAACTTGGTGATGTGAAATTTATTTCTTTATCCTCCTGGATGATAGTCACTAACTATTACAGGGAAAAGACAATATATATCCTTGTAAAATGCAGAGGGAAAAGACCCAATACCCTCTCTAAATAAAGATTCCTCTATCCAATATTGAGATAGAGAACATATTTACAACTTCCACAATGAATCTGTGTTTCTAAGTGGACTACAAGTCCATTTATGGATCATAAAGTATAGGAGCAGTGGCATCCTTGACTGTGACTCAACTACTAAAACTATGAAGAGAACATTGCAGGCCTGAACATGGGCAAAGCAGGCAGAGAAAGATTGGAAGACTTAAGAGACAACGATGTTGAGACTCCAGAAGAGAACAAACACTTGAAAGAGAAGGTCCAAATTTTCAACCAGAGGATGGACAAGATGGAGAAGCACTTTGAGACCTCTACCAAAATATTTCCATTACTAAAGAAGAAGTTTTTATGAATGTTAAGTTTCTCACATTATAGTCATTTTCGATTGTGATAAGCATAGAGTGAAGCTTGTATGCCTTGGTGAGGTGGTCATGTATATGGATAGTTGGAAAGAAAGTGGGTTCACTCAAATGATGGTACAACTGCAACAAGAGTAAGTGGAGAAGGAGGTGGCCTTGGAAAGGCTCCAAGTAGCTATCCAGGACTACGAGGAATCAATACCACCTTCCTTTCCATTGCTAAAGCCAACACCATGACTAAAACCACCTTTTTAAGCTCACTTTCCATAGACATTTTTCTAGTGTAGATTGGTGACTTTTAAAAAGCATACGAGAGGCATTAATTCCAAGATCCTAAAGCAAATGGGCTATGATGAACAAGGATTAGGAAATTCAAGGAATTATAAACTCCATTATAGCTACACAGAGGCCAAGCATAATGGACTAGATTTTGATGGAAAAATGGAAAGGCTCGCCAACATTAAGACCTTTCTGTAAAACTAAAGACATGTTGGTGTTGGCCTATTCATCAGGAGAAGTAGCAACAACAAATGAGGGTAGTAGTCCACTATCATCTTAAACTTCTTGTCCAAGAATCTTACCATATCAAGAATGGAGTGTCTTTGTACTAGAGCTTAGCATGGTTATACGCTCAAGTGATGGAAATATCTCATATAAAGACCAACTATATATGATAATCACACAAATTATACCAATTAGTCTTATGCTACCATTACAGTGTAAAAGACTCCATGACTCAACTATCTTTTGCAAAATTTTAAAGGAAAAGTGCGCAACTAATTTCAGTTGGTTAACACAAACACCAAAGTTGGATAAGTCCACTAGTTTGGTGGTCAATGGGCAATAATTTAGTGATGGTAATAGTGTTGAGCCACTATATGTGAAGTTTAGCCCTTGTCTCTAGTGACTACGTTAAGCACTATTCAAAGGTTCAAGGTTGAGCTGGATCTACTTCAAAATTTAACAAATGGAAGAAGAAGTCCTATAGAGTATGACATCTCTAAGAGGGTTTCAAATATCTAAAGAAATAGGCTCCAGACCTGTTGATTTTAGAAGATGGAAATTTTGAAGCTAATAGCTTGAAACATTGTAATGGCATCTAAATTCATATTCAAAACAGAAACAAAAACATTTTTTTCATTTATAATAGATGAACTCATGCCAACAATTAATCATAATATTTTATAAGCATCTTCAGGAATCTTTATCATTAGTTTTCTTGGGTAAAAATAGACATTTTTCAACTATTATAAAGTATATTTTATTGCCGAAATAAATTTCTGGGTTTTAACCCTAGGGTAAATCAATCGTTTTCCATTGCAAGTAGTTTCTAGATCATTGATAACAGAGAGGTAGATAACATTAATGGGATCAGTGAATTTCTTGATGTATATTGATGCAGCTTCACAGGCATCAATAAGGCCGCTAACAAATTTTCAAGAAATGTATTTGGATGATCAAAACCAAGGTTGGAAAAATTAGTAGACACACTCTAGACATCCATTAAAAACATACTCTCTATTTGTCAAATACTAATGGTGCCAATTTTAGACTAGAGTATTAGCCCAACAAGGATCCCCTCTTTCCAAAACATCAAAACATTCATTCCTTTTTTCCTTAGGTGTAACATTCAAGATAGGGATAATATGGCATACTTTTATATGGATAGTTTAATACTACTTACTATGAATTTGTGGGACCCCAACTCTCAGCTAGGTGATGTGAAATTTATTTCTTTAGCCTCCTGGATGATAGTCACTAAATATCAGAGGGAAAAGACGGTATATATCCTTGTACAATGCAGAGGGAAAAGACCCAACAGCCTCTCTAAATACAGAGTCCTCTATCCAACATTGAGATAGAGAATATATTTACAACTTCCACAATGAATCTGTGTTGGTAAGTGGACTACAATTCCATTTATGGATCATAAAGTATAGGAGCAGCTGCATCCTTGACTGTGACTCAACTGCTAAAACTATGAAGAGAACATTGCAGGCCTGAACATAGGCAAAGTAGAGAGAGAAAGATTGGAAGACTTAATAGACAACGATGTTGAGACTCGAGAAGAGAACAAACACTTGAAAGAGAAGGTCCAAATGTTCAACTGGAGGATGGAAAAGATGGAGAAGCACTTTGAGACCTTTACTAAACTATTTCCATTACCAAAGAAGAAGTTTTGATGAATGTCAATATTCTCTCATTACAGTTATTATCGATTGGGATAATCACAGAGTGAAGCTTGTATGCCTTGGTGAGGTGGTCATCTAGATGGATAGTTGGCAAGAAAGTGGGTTCACTCAAATGATGGTACAATTTCAACAAGAGTTAGTGGAGAAGGAGGTGGCCTTGGAAAGGATCCAAGTAGCTATCCAAGACTACGAGGAAGTAATACCAACTTCCTTGCCATTGCTAAAGCCAACACCATGACTAAAACCACCTTTTTAAGCTCACTTTCCATAGAAATTTCTCTAGTGCAGATTGGTGACTTTGAAAAAGCATACTAGAGGAATTAGTTCCAATATCCTAAAGAAAATGGGCTATGATGAACAAGGATTAGGAAATTCAAGGAATTTTAAACTCCATTATAGCTACATAGAGGCCAAGCATAATGGAGTAGACTTTGATGGAAAAATGGAAAGGCCCATCACCATCAAGACCTTTCTGTAAAACCAAAGACATGTTGGTGTTGGCCTATTCATCAGGAGAAGTAGCAACAACAAATGAGGGTAGTAGTCCACTATCATCTTAAACTTCTTGTCCAAGAATCTTACCATATCAAGAATGGAATGTCTTTGTACTAGTGATTAGCATGGTTACACACTCAAGTGATGGAAATATCTCATATAAAGACCAACTATATATGATAATCACACAAATTATACCAATTAGTCTTATCCTACCATTACAGTGTAAAATACTCCACGACTCAACTATATTTTGCAAAATTTTAAAGGAAAAGTGCACAACTAATTTCAGTTGGTTAACACAAACACCAAAGTTGGATAAGTCCACTATTTTGGTGGTCAATGGGCAATAATTTAGTGATGGTAATAGTGTTGAGCCACTAGATGTGAAGTTTAGCCCTTGTCTCTAGTGACTACGTTAAGCCCTATTCAAAGGTTCAAGGTTGAGCTGGATCTAATTCAGAAGTTAAAAAATGGAATAAGAATTCCTACAGAGTATGACATCTCTAAGATGGCTTCAAATATCTAAAGAAATAGGCTCCAGACCTATTGATTTGAGGAGAAGGAAATTTTGAAGCTAATAGCTTGAAACATTGTAGTGGCATCTAAATTCATATTCAAAAAAGAAATAGAAACATTTTTGGCATTTATAATAGATGAACTCATGCCAACAATTAATCATAATATTTTATAAGCATCTTCAAGAATCTTTATCATCAGTTTTATGGGGTTAAAATAGACATTTTTCAACTATTATAAAGTATATTTTATTGCCAAAATAAATTTATGGGTTTTAACCCTAGGGTAAATCAATCGTTTCCCATTGCAAGTAGTTTCCAAATCGTTGATAACAAAGAGGTAGATAACACTAAGGGGATCAATGCATTTCTTGATGTCTATTGATGCAGCTTCACAGGCATCAATAAGGCCACTAAAAAATTTTCAAGAAATTTATTTGGATGATCAAAAGAAAGGTTGGACAAATTAGTAGACAGACTCTAGACATCCATTAAAAACATACTCTCTGTTCGTCAAATACTAATGGTGCCAATTTTAGACTAGACTATTAGCCCAACAAGGATCCCCTCCTTTCCAAAACATCAAAACATTCATTGATTGTTTCCTTAGCTGTAACATTCAAGATAGGGATAAGATGGCATACTTTTATATGGATAATTTAATACTTCTTGCCATGAATGTGTGGGACCCCAACTCTCAACTTGGAGATGTGAAATTTATTTCTTTATCCTCCTAGATGATAGTCACTAACTATTAGAGGGAAAAGACAGTATATATCCTTGTAAAATGCAGAGGGAAAAGACCCAATACCCTCTCTAAATAAAGAGTCCTCTATCCAATATTGAGATAGAGAACAGATTTACAACTTCTGCAATGAATCTGTGTTGGTAAGCGGACTACAAGTCCATTTATGGATCATAAAGTATAGGAGAAGCCGCCTCCTTGACTGTGACTCAACTACTAAAACTATGAAGAGAACATTGTAGGCCTGAACATGGGCAAAGCAGACAGAGAAATTTTGGAAGACTTAAGAGACAACGATGTTGAGACTCAAGAAGAGAACAAACACTTGAAGGAGAAGGTCCAAATGTTCAACCTGAGGATGGAAAATATGGAGAAGCACTTTGAGGCCTCTACCAAACTATTTCCATTACTAAAGAAGAATTTTTGATGAATGTCAAGATTCTCTCTTTACGGTCATTGTCAATTGGGATAAGCATAGAGTGAAGCTTGTATGCCTTGGTGAGGTGGTCATCTAGATGGATAGTTGGCAAGAAAGTGGGTTCACTCAAATGATGGTACAACTGCAACAAGAGTTAGTGGAGAAGTAGGTGGCCTTGGAAAGGCTCCAAGCAGCTATCCAAGACTACGAGGAAGTAATACCACCTTCCTTGCCATTTCTAAAGCCAACACCATGACTAAAACCACCTTTTTAAGCTCACTTTCCGTAGACATTTCTCTAGTGCAGATTGGTGACTTTGAAAAAGCATACCAAAGGCATTAGTTCCAAGATCCTAAAGAAAATGGGCTACGATGAACAAGGATTAGGAAATTCAAGGAATTCTAAAATCCATTATAACTACACAGAGGCCAACCATAATTGACTAGACTTTGATGGAAAAATGGAAAGGCCCATCACCATAAAGACCATTCTGTAAAACCAAAGACATGTTGGTGTTGGCCTATTCATAAGGAGAAGTAGCATCAACAAATGAAGGTAGTAGTCCACTATCATCTTAGCCTTCTTGTCCAAGAATCTTACCATATCAAGAATGGAATGTCTTTGTACTAGTGCTTAGCATGGTTACACACTCAAGTGATGGAAATATCTCATATAAAGACCAACTATATATGATAATCACACAAATTATACCAATTAGTCTTATGCTACCATTACAGTGTAAAAGACTCCATGAATCAAATATCTTTTGCAAAATTTTAAAGGAAAAGTGCACAACTAATTTCATTTGGTTAACACAAACACCAAAGTTGGATAAGTCCACTAGTTTGGTGGTCAATGGGCAATAAGTTAGTGATGGTAATAGTATTGAGCCACTAGATGTGAAGTTTAGCCCTTGTCCCTAGTGACTATGTTAAGCCCTATTCAAAGGTTCAAGGTTGAGTTGGATCTACTTCAGAAGTTAACAAATGGAAGATGTCCTACAGAGTATGATATCTCTAAGAGGGCTTCAAATATCTAAAGAAATAGGCTCTAGACCTCTTGATTTGAGAAGAAGGAAATTTTGAAGCTAATAGCTTGAAACATTGTAGCGACATCTAAATTCATATTCAAAACAAGCTACAGTTAGTCACCTTGAGAATCTCTCTTGAATCATTCTACACTTGAAGAATTCTACATCATGCCCAAGCATGATTACACCATGGAAACACCTTGACATCATGCCCAACTAGGATATCCTATGACCTAACAGAATAGACTTATACTGGGATAGTTTATGACCTAACATAATAGACTTCCAAAAAATGGTGGTAGGGAGAAATTGTGGCTGCAAATACTCTAGGTCCACTCCTAGGCTAATATAGCAAATATACAATTACCAGAACAGGGGCGCTCATTCTACTACAAAATGGGTCATTGGGCTGGGGAACCCACATATATTAAATTTACGTTGTTGGCCAAGAGGAATGTGAGGGAATTGGAACTGGTTGGAGTTCCTTTGAACCTAACTACAACCCAAGGGAATGCGATAAGATGGATACGATACAATGGTGGTTATATCACCATAACTACAACAAGTAAGTATAAAAATAGTATAAAAAAAAAAAAAATCAATGTTTAAAAGCATGTTCAAACTTACAATCAAATAGATGAAAAAACACATACAAAAAACCAGATAATAATCATGAACAAGCTTCATATTGAATTATGAACTGTAAAGGAACTTACAAATTGTGACACTACGAACCTGGTCAAGCGCACAAGCAAAAATATCCTGGACATGACCCTGGTTGACAAGTTGTATTTCTCATGATGCAAGAGGATTTGTACCTGCGCTGCCAAGTCATTCAAAATGCATAATTATCTATACGATAAATACAAGTAATTGATGTAGTATTTTTTACTCTAAGATGCATTCTTATGATAATGTTATAACATATGTTGAGAATGTCAAAACATACCTGAAGAAGCTCCTCTTCGTTTCAAGAACAATTTATTGGAGTCGCCTGAACTTGGAACAAGCCTCCCACAATATGAAAGAGTAGCAACTAAGTCAACAGTGACTTTTTTGTTGCTATGTTGGATCGAGGGAGGTTTGCTCCAAGATTAAATCGCTCCAATAAATTATTCTCTACTAAACAGGGCCAACCACGTGAAGGTGGAAGCTCTTATGGCCCCTCCTCCCCCACTCACATCACTCTCAATTCCCCAATACCCAATCTATATTTCATTTTTTACTTTCATGAGTAATATATATATATATATATATATATTGCTTGACATAAAAATAGTATGATAAATGAGTTTTTAATATAACGCAAAAAACGTTCCAAGTATGGTAACATTTTTCTTATAATAATACAATATTTTACATTATGAAATTTTCTTTTTCTTCTTCCTACTTCTAAAGCTCCTAACTACATCATCAACATCATCGTGCTCTACTCATGTTTCGTGCCTTTCCCGTAGAGCTGACCTAGTTTCGTAGTCACGATGTCTGGTCTCATGCAATGACGAGGCATCGCCTACAAAAATAGATAATATTAAATTTTAATTGTCAGTTTTTAAATATCATTGAAATAGTTCGGTAATATTAATAATAATAAAAAAAAAGTTGCAATGAGATTATTTACCTAGTGCACCAGTTGTCACCGTTCGAATCATTGCTTTGTATTCCTCTCTAGTGGTAGGATTCTCAAGTACAACATTCTCTGTCATTTAAAAAAAAACGTTATAAGGACACAACCATCAAGGTATAATTAGAAAAAATTATAAGTGGAAATTAATTACCGTCATGGCCCTCACTAATAATAGCATTGCTGGCCTGGTCCCCACTACAACGATTAGGTTGCACGTGAGGACCATGTACTTCTGGCACTATTTCACTCTCAACGCACTGCTCTACAACTAGGTTATTTGGCTTGTTGAAAGTGTTGCTCCCCTGATTTAAACAAAGTTGTTAGAAATTAAATTTATGAACGAAAACAAACATATTGAAAGGTTAATGTTTTACCTTATCAGGCATTCTGGATCTTGGGACTTGTCCCAAGCTTCTACGATGTTCAACTACGACTTGATAGCCGGAACAGAAAGCGATATCTTTGTCTTCCTCTGTGGTTTCCGTTCCAAAGTCATCACCCTAAATTACATATGATTGTGTATTTTTAATGTTATTTGATGAGATTACAAAATTGTTGGAAGGTGATACAATTAATTATAAGATGTTTAGCTACTTACAATTCTTGCGGCTAATTTCAAGTAGCCGGCCCTTTTCTTTTTTCCGTCATCGATGAGTGCTCTCCACTCCCTCTCTGGAACTGTGAGAGGACAGTCGTTTAATTTGAAATTGTGTCCTATAGGTGTCCCTGGTATATTTCAGATATTTTCCAACTACTTGAGCCACCGTTGTTCTATCAAATGTGCCCACCCCAAAAAGGGCTTTTAGATAATCTAGAAGTTCCTTTTTCAGGTTGGAATTCTGGGAATTCCAGATTGTGCGTATGGTTGGGCCAAAAATTATCAATGCCTTGCTCTCTAAAAACCTGTAGAACTCATTGTTTCCTACACAGAAAAAATATATTATCATTAATTTAAAAATAAAAATCATGATATAATATGTTTAATATAGAGTACATGAAATAGTTAAAATATTAAAACTTACCTGGGAGTTGTATGTGATTTATAGGAACACCTTCATCGTTCACCAAAAACATGCTATCAATGGTCACCATGGAGGTGACACGTGTAGCTCTAGGAAACACAATAATATAGTTGGCCATATTGGCCTCATCACTGCCAACACGTTCAACAGTTGGCTGCGTGTCTTCTTGGGCAGGGTGCATTTCTTGGCTCCCACCTAAAGGTGTAGAAGTTGTCTAAGAGGGTCGCTCGGAAATCTCTTACCTTTTTTTCCCACTACCACCAACACCGAGTGCAGCAGGTGTCAGATAACACTACATACAAAATAATTTTTTTTGTTAGTTTACTTAATGTAAAAATTAAAAATCAAACTATCACAATTTATCTCATGCAGAACAAAAAAAATATCCTTTTGATTTTTTATTATTACCTTATATTTTTCAAGCCGGGTCATAAGTTGTGGTGTCCTCATTGCTAATTCAGGTGTTTGAGGCGTAAATTCTACCAAATGCTCAAGTTCCAACTTTGCTTTTTGTGCCTTTTTTTGCAGCAACAACAATGGACATGGGGATGAAGAAAAATCTTCCTCGTTGAGGGAATCATTAGGCGCTCCATGGCCAGGCATTTGCATATTTGAAAAAAATTAACATTATTTCAATTATGGAAATAACTAAAATACCTGAAGATAGAGCAATGTTGGCACTTTACATGTTCTTCAGCTGGTCCCTTTCCGTGATCATCCTGTCTCGGGGTTGTTCCTATAATGCCATGATCAGTCTGCCACATTGCAATAAAATTAGAAATTGAAAAACTTGAAAACAATATCTAACTTGAAAACACAAAATGAAAACTAAAATAATTTCTAAATTTATAGTGAAGTGCTTGAATTCAGTTGAACTTTTTTTGATTGAATTTTTATCCTTAGATTCTTTTAGTGCATGTTTGGATGATTTGGTTCTTGCTCGTTGTGATTCTCAAATAAATATATTTATGAATGAGCTAGGAAATGATAATGGAAATGCAATATCTGCTAAGAAAGTGGTTCAACAGCTTGCCTTCTTAAGACTTGAAATATTTCAAGGGAGGAAAACTTTTCCTAAAGATCAGTTTAAATAGATTTGCATGATAAGGATTTTGTTTTGATTAATGGTCCTCCAAGTGTTCAAAAACATTCATTACATGGATTATAATCATACTTACATCTGGGATCTACAATGATTATTAACCCTATAATATGGTGGCCATTTGGTGCAGATTTTGATGGGGATTCCATTCATGTTTTTTATCCCCAATAGTTAGGATCTGACACTGAGCCTTCTCAGCTTCTAAGTGTGGATCAAAAAATGTTTAGTTCCCATTTTGTAGAGGAAAGAATAGCACTAAGTGTTGATACTTGATACATTGTTGTGTGCCAATATTTTATCCATTCACATGATGTAGAATTATACCATCGGGGTTGGAAAAAAGACCTTGGGCTTTTGGAATTGCAATCAGTAGCAAATATCTATAAATACACAAGGTGAAGTATTATTTTTACCCAGTGTTCAGTAGGCTTTTAATTGGTAATAAATTAATATGCAATATTTCACTTATCCATGTGGCATATTGATAACACCAAGGTGGATCAATGTAGTAACCAAGTCATATTATCCTATCACTTCTATTATATTCTTGTTATAATGTTTTAGACTAGGTTTCGTATGTGGATTGGTCCTAGTGATCGAGTTGATCTGGTCTATGTACACTTGTTCTTAGACACATTATATGAATTGACCTTGCAGATTTTAAACATTGTAGAAGTTAAGAGAATGATGATTGGTCTTTATGATAGTTGTGGCAGATGGCTGGTATTGGCATGTGTAACTCTTGCATTTGTAATTTTTCTTCCCTTGGTCAAAATTCTGACACTTTAGTTTCAAGGGAGGAAAAATTTATCCTCGGCAATCTCTTGTCGGAATTGAAATTTTTCAAGGGAGGAAAACTTTTCCTAGAGATTAGCTTAAATAGATTTGCATGATAAGGATTTTTTTTTATTAATGATCCTCCAAGTGTCCACAAACATTCATTACATGGATTATAATCATAAGTACATCTGGGCTCTACAATGATTATTAACCCTCTAATATGGTGGCCACTTGGTGCAGATTTTTATGGGGATTCCATTCATGTTTTTTATCCCCAATATTTAGGATCTCAAGCTGAGCTTTCTCAGCTTCTGAGTGTGGATCAAAAAATGTTTAGTTCCCATTTTGGAGAGGCAAGAATAACACTAAGTTTTGATACTTGATACATTTTTGTATGCCAATATTTTATCCATTCACATGATGTAGAATCATACCATCGGGGTTGGAACAAAGACCTTGGGCTTTGGAGGCACGTCACTCATGCTACCCCTCCTAAGTTGTGATGGAGTATATCAATATCTTATGATTACTCTCTCTTCCCATTGGTATTAGTTGTCTTCTTGATGTATATTATGAGATATACACATTTCATTTGCTCATGGCTATGATCATTTTCATGACATGGACCCGTTGTGTACTTTTTTCATGGCCATGGTCTTGCATATTATTACATGGATTCACAATGTATTATGTTTGCAGCCATGATTTGTTTCTCTTCTAAGCATCGGTATGCCTATCTATTTGTTGACAATCGATGGCAAGTAATCACTAGTTCCTTGTTCTTTAGCTCTTTCCTTGGAATTCCTCATAACTTATGTTTATTAGAATGTGTTTTGACCATTGGTTCCTCTTCATACCTCACACATTAGGGGGTGTTGTTACAACTCTATTTTCCACCCTTGAATCTCACTAATGACCCATTGCATAGACCAACACTGAATGAGTTGAGGAAATCACCACTAAATTAATCGGTTCTCTTGCACTAGGAGATTTTGAACTTATTAGACTCAAGTTCCTTAAGTTTGAGAGATATAAAACCATCCTCTAGCCTCCTCCATGAATCTATTAAAGGAAGGTCTCTCAAGGAATAAAGGAGGAAGAATCATTTGCAAACATGTGTTGTTCATTTTAAAAGAGACTATTCAACCTCTAGATATCAGACTTCTCATGTTGTGTGAGGGCCAAGGAAGTGTTAGACAAGGGACTAGGGAAAAAAAATATGATAGCATTTTCCATTACATTTGGAAAATGAATTAAGCAGATTTGGATAAACTCCATATATTCAAACAAAATACACAAATATTTTTTATAACTTCAACTTTGATCCAAAAATGGCTCAAGGCTAAAACATGTTAACTGTCATATATTTTAAAAAAAAATCCTCATAGATACATATATAAATGCATGCACACACACAAATATATACATATATTATTATATTTTTTTTTAAAACAAATAAAAATTAATCTTGGTGATTTTTTCACAATTTTTATATAGAAACCTGCTTGGTTGATTTAATTTGCCATTAAATTCACTAGTGCAGGAGATTCAATGAATTTCATTTTTTTAATCCACCCCCCCACCCCTCTCCAAAAAAAAAACAAATGTAGTGACTAAGAACACAATCAACATCATATCAAACCTGAACCATAATTATTTTGTTAAAAACATTTGTAGGAGGAAGATAAGATACAGTAAACAATAAGCCAATGGGGCTAGAAAATACAATGAGACATATAAATACTGTGGAAGTGCCTAGACTACTCTTGATTCTTGAAAGCTAAAAGATAAAGATATACAAGTGATACTGAAAGAAAAGTTGAATCTAGAAGGAGAAATTTAAATTGTAGAAATCAATATTCCATATCAGATACAGAGGTAAGATGTAGAGGAGGGTGCAGAGCCATCCTCATCTCCATCACCAAGGTATCAATGAAAATACCAACAATAATGTCCTGTATAGAATGCTTGACGCTAAATATTTAGCCAGGGCATCATGGGAGGATAAATTTGGTGGTGATCAACTGAAACCCTCCTAAAATTTGAGGCCAGAGAGAAAAATCTAGTGATCGACATTTGGTTGCTTGATATGGGCACAACTCTGCACTAAAATAAGATACATTTTTGTGGCCTTTTGAATGTAGTTGCATACCAATAGAAGGGGGCAATGCGGATATCTGACTAGCCTAATATCATCTATGTTTAGGGCTAGGGAATATATATAGTGTTTAGCACCTCCAATTACCGAGATAGGCTAGAAGGAGGAGATCAATTTGGTGAAACAAGATCTACACAAATATTGTAAGTTCAATTTTATGTTGTAATGCCTCACATATGTAGAAAGGCAAACATTTCTGATCTTAGGAGGCGGACTTAATTAAAACTAGTGTCACAAGTATCTTTGATTCTCCAAATATTTTCTAATCCACTGGGAAAACTCGGAAGAAATATGTAATCCTCTAAGGAAGGTCCAATTGAATGGAGAAAAGGGAAGAGAAGAAAATTAGAAAGGTAATACAAGATTATGTCTTGCTAATTAGAAGCCCTAAAAACAAATTTCATAAGAAAAGAGAAAATCTAGAATTCTCGACTATAAAACATCTCAGAGATGCCACTGGATATTTCTAGTAGGAAACAAGACAAATGTGCCCCAAGTAGTTGGCAAGGGCATAGATCACAGTGAATACTCAAGATCTTGTTAACCTCTCAAGCTATCAAACTGCTGCTACAAACTCAGAAAACTAGTAGGAGAAAAACAAGAAATCTTAGAAGTTGAAGAAGAGTGAATAATCAAATTGTAACTTTTCTCTTGCCAAACATACCAATAGACCAAATGGGAAAAATATGTGTTATGTAAAATCACCTCATCATTATAAGATAACCCCTAGAAAAAACTAAATATAGGTGGTATAATCCTCACCCAACCACAACATAAGCTCTTATCACCTTTCTTGCATATCAAACCAACTCCTGCATGTAAATTTTCTTGCATCTCAAGAAATGTTGAAGTGAACTGGATATGATTTCCCTATCAAAAACATTGAATCAACAAATCCTCCAAAGACAATGACTATTCCAAAAAAGGGGACAAGTGTGAAGAAAAATACTAGCAATCATACATTCACCTATGATGTTAACTCAATTTGCAAGGTGGGGGTTCTTATTCTCATTGAGGGCATACATATGATAGCAGGGGTGCAACTGTTTAATCCCCAATGAATCAAGACTTCCTTATTATTACCATTTAACCAATAAGGGGACACAACTTCCATAACAAAGAAAAGGTCACCAAAGAAATAGACACAAAATAGAGGAAGTAAGGGGTTTCTTGTATAAGTTTGAAGTCCAAACCATAGTACTTTGAAGTTCTGTAGTGATTTAATATTCTATAATTGTATCATTATGTGACCAATTAAGGAAAAAAATTGTATCAATTTAACTTCATTCTTGGAAGTTTTTCCAAGGTTAAATTTTTAGTCTCTTGGTGTGTTTTAAACCTATTGAAGTTGTGCCATTAATTTCTCCTTGTTTATTACATAATTTTTTACTGAAATGAAGAAAAAAGTTACTAGAGGGCTGATATGTTTCACTTGAAGGCTAATATTTGTGTTGCAGGTGTTTGATAGATTCGTCGTCCATTGGAAGATCAACTAGCCATCAAACTAGGCCTCTAGGCCTAAGGGTTTGCTCTCATTCCTCATACTCTCCTCACTTTTTTTACAATAAGATCTGAATCATCTCATTTACAGTAACATAAATCTGATCCAAACACCTTAGTAAGCTCTAAAATACATTGGCATAATTCTATAATCATTTCACACTTAATCTCAAGTAACTATAAATACTTGTGTCATTGCTCTCAAGGCATTCTAAGTGATTTTCAAGGTCCGATGTATAATTTTCTGAGTCTGATATACGTGTTGCAACAATAAGGAAATACCTTAAGAAGCATTTAAAATTCATAATAATTCATTCTCATACCTTAAGGGTTTCCTATATTTCATTTTGTCCTCATATGCAAGTGATAATGGGTTGCTCTTGTAATTTTTGGTGTCTTGTGCATCCTGCATCTTGCTTCCTCTTGTATTTACATAGTGCAATTCACTTGTATAAGTCAGTGTTAGTAATGTCATCTCAAAGATTGAACTTAAGGGTGAAGATTGATTATAGAATGATAAATTTAAAATATCTATTTCTTTCTTGTTATTTGTGAAGGCAATTTGAGGGAACAACGAAGAGCACATCCTGGACTTGTAGATCATTCAAACCTGCAAAATTTAGGGAATTTTGAAGTTGATTGGCTGCAATTGGGCTTGCTTCGGTCTTCATTCAAATTTTTTTGCTTGATTGGAGAGCAAATGTTTCATGAACTTCCCTTCTCAATTTTGTCTGAAGGAAACTCTTACTATCACTATGCATATTAGGATATTAATGCATGTATGCTATGTATTCTTAAAAAACGTAATACTTCTCTACCTAACCATGACCTTCTTATTGAATACAAAGGAAGGTAATTTCTTAACATCAAAGCTGTCATTTGCATGAGATTTCATTGATCATGAAAAATCCGTAGTTTGGATTTCCCAAGGTTTGAATTTCACTTGTTTCTATTGTAATCTTTTGTTGATATCAAATTTTGTAATCATTTTCTACTGCTAAATTTTTGCTTAGTGACACATCCTCTTTGCATGAGATTTCATTGATCATGAAAAATACGTAGTTGGGATGTCCCAAGGTTTCCATTTCCCTTGTTTCTATTGTAATCTTTAGCTGATATCAAATTTTGTAATCATTTTCTACTGCTAAATTTTTTCTTAGTGACACCTCCTCTTAAAAGGCATTGACATTTAAGATGGTCTCAATATACTTGCAAAGTATGTCATTCCTCACGTATTCAATCATGTAACATTTTTACTATTTATGGATTGTCTAGAAACATTAGATTTCCTGTTTACTTATATTGTTGTTTTAAATGTTTATCAGATTCTGAATCTTATAGAAAAAAAATTGAATTTCTGAGAGCACAGGCGAGCACATTATGATGAATTTCGAAATATCAGAGAATTACAATGCCAGAAAAGACGTATTAATACAAATGGAAAGACCTAGTCACTTTATTGTATATTATTTTAGGTGGCCAAGTCTGGCCTAGGCAATTGTGGGCCCATAAGTAAGAATCATACCATCGGGGTTGGAACAAAGACCTTGGGATTTAGAGGCACATCACTCATGCTACCCCTCCTAAGTTGTGATGGAGTATATGAATATCTTACGATTACTACATCTTCCCATTTGTTATTACTACGAATTTTCATGGCCATGGTCTTGCATATTATTACATGGATCCATAGTGTTTATGTTGGTAGCCATGCTTTGTTTCTCTTCTAAGCATCGATATGCCTATCTATTTGTTGACAATTGATTGCAAGTACTCACTAGTTCCTTGATCTTTAGCTCTTTCCTTGGAATTCCTCATAACTTATGTTTATTAGAATGTGTTTCGACCATTGGTTGCTCTTCTTACCTCACACATTATGGGGTGTTGTTACAAATCTATTTTCCACCCTTGAATCTCACTAAGGATAGATGCAACAGTTACACATGCCAATACCAGCCAACTACGACAACTATCATATAGACCAATCATCACTCTCTTAACTGCTACAGTGTTTAAACTCTGCAAGGTCAATTCATACAATGTTTCTAAGAACAAGTGTACATTCACCAATTCAACTTGATCAGTAGGACCAATCCACATACCAAACCTGGTCTCAAACATTATAACAAGCATATAACATAAGTGATAGGAGAATATGATTTGGTTACTACATTGATCCACCTTGGGTGTAAAACTAACATGAAGAAAAAAACAGAAATAGTAGGGGAAAGCTAGCCACTTTTGTTAGATTTGAGTCCCTGTGGTAGTTAAGACAATACCTTGCTCTTACCAACCTGGTTAACTTCTCATGGGTGGAAGTCTTGTATTCAAAAAATTTAGTTTGAATATTTGACGGTAGATATGTATTCAAAACCTTGAGAATTTCCTTCAAACAGTATAAATAAGGATTTCCTCAAGATATGATTTGATTGTGCTAAATTTGAAAGGCGTCGTGTAGGACTTGTGGCACAACATGCATTTGGACATCTGAGAAGCAACCATTTTTATGTAGTCTATTAATTCCTCTTCTTGTCACTTTGTTCCTGGATTTATTCTATGATGATATTGACTTAATTTCATGTGCCACGACATCTTTAAAATATAGCGAGTGTTAGTGTCTTTTCTATGAGTTACTAGGGCAAAGCTGACACAATTCGGTGAGTTCAGTTGGAGGTACTTGTTCACTACTGAGTAATCCTTATATCCTATTTTTGCAGCTTCCATTTCCACTAACCCAACAAGGAGAGAGATCATTAGAAATCAAATTAAATTTAAACTTTTTGAATTAGCAAAGTACCAAAGCAAGTTGTTCTGCTTCAAATGTAACGATAATCGCTTGCTAGCATGCAAGTGAATATGTGTTGCAAATAAAATTTTCAACTTGATTAGGTTGGTTTATGATTTTGAGGTTGAAGATGAGGATATTTAAGATCAACTCATTGGTGCTAGTGACAGGTATCTCCTTGCCAGTTTTTGCCATCATGGGATTAGTTCAACCACAAATTATAACAACCTCATGCTGTCATTAGAAAACAATCATAATAACCTTAATAATTGATTGATGATAGTAGTGCTCACTGCCTTTTTGATGTTTTTGTATTTTTGGATGGTGCTTAAGGTAAAGATCATGTTAAAATTTGGGACATCATGTTGTTTTAGTAATATTGGTTGGTGAATTTGGCACAATGAAGATTCCAATTTGGCACAAAATTTATGGACTGTGTTGACGGGAAAATCTATCTGGCCTGTTAGCACTCAAATCTACCTCAGGCTGAAATGAAGTAAAACTCAAGGCTACATCAAACCACGCTCAGCCTCATAGCTAGCCCTACGAGGACAGGAGAGGGCTCTCTCCGTCAATCTCGAGAAAATAAGCAATAGGATGCGAGATGACTTACAATAAGAACTGATTTTAGGCTAGTAAAGAGATAGGTATGTTTGGTTTTTTGGTTTTTTGAGTTTTCGCTGGAGAAATGGGAAAACAAAATTTTGGGTCCGGGGATAAGGTCAGACCTTTGCAGAGTTCAAGCTGGGGCGAGGTAGGTGATGATCTTGATGCTTTAAATTGGATGTATGGATAGATTAGACTGACGAGGAGCTGAAGAGGGCAAAGAAGAACTTGGATCCTCTCCAAACAACTGAAAACATATAGAACTAACTGAATTCAAAGGCCAAGCACTGTAAACAATGGATTCAACCTTATTTCACTCATTCAAATTAGTTCAGAAGCATAATGAAAGGATGGCATACATTAAACATGAAGAAACTTACAGTAAAAAAAGAAGAAACACCATCAAGAACAGAACACCACAAGGATCCCAACAAGTGCCGCAAAACCCCTGATCTTTCCTTAGCCAAAATATGAAAGTATGTACAATAGTATCA
Organism: Pinus albicaulis; assembly: GCA_034641835.2. Classification (NCBI taxonomy): domain Eukaryota; kingdom Viridiplantae; phylum Streptophyta; class Pinopsida; order Pinales; family Pinaceae; genus Pinus; species Pinus albicaulis. The sequence goes on along the minus strand of CM076583.1, from coordinate 209,420,484 downwards.
AAAGTATCCCAAGAGTCCAACCTGTAGAATGCCTCAGAAATTACAATATATAGATCACTCTAACCCCTTTCCCCACCTCTAGGGGTCGAATTCCCTCTTCAGGGATCAGTTTCAAACAATTCTAATCATGGAACTACAATCTAGGCAGCTAACAACTTGCCTCTAAAAGAGTGGAAACTGATCCATTACATGATTTTTTACTCATTTGAGAGTGAATCTTCTAGAAGAGATAAAAACAAGCCAAAATTACATGCCAAACATGAATTTACATCACAAAAACCCAAAAATTCTATCCACAAGCAAAACTGGTCCATAATAGGCGAAATACTGAGCTGGCAGCTGAAAATTTAGGAAAAATTCTAGGTGGGTCGCTCCTGAACTGTGTGGGTCGCTCATGTTCCAGGCTGAATTTGAGGTACTTCCCGGCATCCAAATTGAGCTCATGATAGCTCGTTGGAAAGCCCTGGATGTCTACTTTCCAACCCAAGTGGAATGTCTGAATTTGGAGTTGATTTGACCCTCCAAAACCTCATTCTCCCAGAGGTACTCTCTGCTGGTGCAAAAGGTGGCAGCAAGGTGGTTTTCATGGTGTTTTTGAGCTTTTTGACCATCCAGATTTCGATGAAATGCTAAGTTGACTTCAGAGGATGCATAACTAACCATGAAAAATCCAAAAATGTAAAAATCTCCTCCAGCAAGTGTCCCAAAAAAAAGTGAGCGCATGAGCGCGCGACCCACGTAACTGCAAAACCTGTTTTTTGACCCAAAAATTTGAAAATGACAAAATTTTCTCCGAATTTGCCCAAATTCGGAGCGGAGGTCCTCCATCATGTGTCCTGCCCATTCAATGAAGCCTCGGCCAAAATCCGAAGTGGATTAGGCCTTTTCTGCCGTCTAAGTGCCTTGCGCAACCTCCTCTTCATGATCTTCATCCTCGCTTTGCAAACATGCATGCGAGCCCAGTAATGGCCTTTCATGTGGATATTCACACGCGTATGGCGTATTCTTCCGTCACTTGTCATGTCACCGAATTTCGATTCCACTGTCTGTCCTCACGGATTTGGCGCACCTCATAAAATGTGAGCTCATCCTCAAGCTGTTTGTTGCGCTGCTCCAAATAGTTAATCACCCACCGAGCCTTCTGCAATTGGTCTTTCAGCTGGTCATTCTCGGCCCTTTGCTCCTGGATGACTTCCCTCAGCTTCGAGCTAGGAGAGCCCGTATCAACATCAATGACTGTCATATCGGTGTCCCGGCCTCCTGATGGGCCCTCATCATGCATAGGCCTCTTGCCCCTGTCCTGTATCTGTACTGAAGAAGAAAGCGAGACCCTTTCCACATCACGTGGAGATAATACTCGCCGTGTCGATGAAGTCGGCAGGACCCCTTCCACCTCACGTGGAGATAGTACCCGCCGTGTCGCTGCAAATAAGGCCCCGTGGCCTCGCTGATATGTCTGAACTAAAGGAGTGACGATATGCTCAACCTCAAGCATGTCCGGCTGGTGTGAGGGCTCTCCTGCATCATAAACTGCCTCGGGAGGCTGCTGTGGCACTCTGAAAAAGTCTCTAGAAATGAAATCCTCCCAAGTGATGCCCTGCTCTGCCAACTGATGTGACACCAAGATTTTGATCAAAGAGAAATGATATATACTCCTGTACTGCTGCACTGGGCTCGTCTTCTTCTGCACAAACATCACCATCCTCTCTATGTTGCGGTGTATGAAATACGGAACATTCATCATACGTACCCTTGTGAAGTGCATCACAAACGAATATGGTACGCGAAAAGACGAGCATACCTGCCCTCACAACTAAAATACTGAATGATGAGCTTCATCAGTGGTGCATACTCATCTCTCAAGAATCTGAATGGAAAAACTCTGCTCAAGTAGCCCATATATCCAGTTTTAATATATGGCTCATAGTGAAATTTCTCTAACTGTTGACCCTTGTTCCATTCCTCGCCCATGTTTGGTATACCAGTGGCTTGAGCAATAGTCAAGGGTGATACAATGAAATCAACCCCAGCAAGGCTTACCTGACCATCCCGTAAATGAAGAACAAACAGACGGGCCAATTCACGATGAGGCCGGGTTTGTGCAACCATCTCACAAAATCTGAAACATGACAAATATCGAAAACAATCCATAGCTAATGGACATGCCTGCAACCGAGCCAAAGAAGTAGGCTCCTCTCTGCGATGATTACCACTTCTGTGATCTCTGTGGGACCCCCGGGGCACATTACCTTCAGTCACCGAATCACTGCCTGACCCTAACTCATATTCTGACTCTATCTCCGACATGGCTCTGACCAACCTTTTGGCACTATGTATACTGATATGAAAGCAGTGCAAACAAGGTTATGATGTGTGTTTTAACAGCCAACAAGTATCCCACCGTCAAAACACCATAAGGAAACAAACCATGGATAAAATCTCTGTTTTAAATGGATTGGAAAAGAGGCACAATCTCTGTTTTAAATGGAAGTGAAATTTTGATCAAAGGGAGCAGGCAACTTTCAAAATATTGAACAAATCTTATCAAAGGAGAGCATGGCATCATATAAATGTTTTTTGTCCATGAGTAATAACAATAAGGGTGTCAATGGGCAGTTTGAAACAAAGTCATGAGAATGTTTTTACATTGGGAAGTGAGACATAATACAACCACAGTCACCATGGAACAAAGGTTTTAAACATGGTATAATAATAGCAATGGTCACAATGGCATAATGGGCATGAGAACAATATGGTTTTGATATTATATGCAAGGCTGGACATATCACTGATATAAGATAAGCAAAAAACTCATGCAACCACCCATATCATTTTAAAACCCTGAAAACGATATTGCCATGACTGTGGGGTTTAAATCCTCCATTTGAAATGTTTGAAACCACCAACGATGCCACCGGTGCATTTAAAAACATCAAGCAATTGCAAATAACCTGTTTGAAGGCCGATGAATCGATCCCAAGCAAGACTGGGCGCTCAAAATGAATTTTCGAACCTCTGTGTTTGCGTGGGTCGCTCACCTTCTGCGTGGGTCGCTCGGCCCAGGTGGGTCGCTCCCCTTGCAACTTCACACTGCGGAAATAACCCACGTGGGTCGCTCTGCCCAGGTGGGTCGCTCGCGCCCAGGTGGGTCGCTCGAGCCCCAAAACTCTGTCCACCCAGTTTTAAAACTTGAAATCGGCCCTCCAATCTCCAAAACACGATTTGGGTGTTGTATTTTGGTGCAAATGAAACTTGCTTGGCTTTTATATATGAGACAAATATCTTCACAATCAGATTTTGTTTCAAATCTAATTGAAAACCCATATTACAATGTTTTTGTAATTTCACATTTGGCTTTTTAAATACAATCTTCTTTGGCTTTTCTGAGCTCGATTTTTGATGATTTTGATGTCTTCTTGCAGGGATATGGCTATTTAGCTAAGGAAGAGACCAGGGGTTTGCTTGTGACATTTTCTTCTTGGTGAAATAAGTACAATTTATTACAAAATAATAATGAACAATTTCTAGTTCCAAAACAGAGTTTTGGACTAGAAATGTTTTTTTTTTTAAATGCTAATGATAGTAAAATAAAAATCACAATATGCGGAACCTTCCTCACCTTGCAGGCTTTATGACTGGTATACAAATGACTCAAAACCCTAGACACTAGGACCAAAGACACTTATTGACATTTTAAATGACCAAAAATGAAATGACAATGACTATGAATGATTTTTTGAGAAAAATTTTTAAAATAGCGCTGCAGGTGTAAACATGAGGAAACATAAGACGACAGACCCCTTCGTCAGTGCATGGCATGCTCCTAGTGAAATGCAACGAAGTGGAACAAGCGAGACACCTAAAAATGAATATGCAAAAGACGAAATGATCAAGCGACGGAGGGCTGTAAGGGCCGACTCTAACATTGGCTCCAATGGCGATGGTGGCTCCATGGAGATGCCAAGAACCGGCAGATCTGCAGGGAAGTCGGACAGTGCCTCTCATCCATTGGGCAATGGAATCATTATTTCAAGCCCCGATAAACAAACTTTGGACAATTTTATTGTCGATAGATTTGACTAACGACGATTGCTATTTGACCAAAGCCGACACAACCTAAGCGACATGACTTTAAAACTAGAAGGCGATAAAACTTAACTTGAAAATTTCAAACCAACCAACCTCTATCTCCCGAAATTATAGCCTCGCTCAAGACTGAGCTGAAAATGAGAGATCGGTGCACACTTGCAACGAAACAAAAGTAAAATGATATATACAATGACAATGAGATCAGCGGCAAGTACTGCGAAATAATAGCGCTTCGACAACCGACCATTGATCGGTCCTCCGGGACAATCATCTCCATTCATTTCTTTGAGAAGAAATGCATTACGACTCGATATCTGCTTGCAATCTTAAAAGGACCCTTCCGCGAGATTTTCAAATTTGCCATGCTTTCCCTTATCTTCATTCGAGCATCCCATTTCAAAACTACCTCATCCAGCTAAAACTTATCTGCTTTTGCCTTTTTCGTCGTAGATCTTCTTTATGCGCTCCACCGCAACTTGAAAGTGTTTTGAAATACCTCCTCTCGTGTCTCGTCATGAAATGAATAATCTCATTAATCCTCCAGCTTGCATAGGATCCTCTTCACTTCCAGCCTCTGAAGCAATTTGACCACACGGGACTGACATAGTGAAGTAGGAAAAAGCTGTATCCGTCCCATACACCAACTCGAAAGGAGACATGCCAATAGACTTTTTACGACTTACCCTATCGACTTATAATGCATTCACCAACTTTTTGTGCCATGCCTTTTTGTTGATTTCCAACAATTTCTTAATGATATTCACCAAGGATTTATTTGAAGATTCCGCCAAGCCATTTCCTTGCGGATGGTAGGCGGTCGAATGTCCCAAGGTAATATTGTACTTAAAACAAAAATCAACCATCCTCTTAGATTTAAAGGTCTGCTTTGCATTATACGCGATTATTTTACTAGGACACCCAAAGCGTGACGGAATATTGTTTTCAAGGAAAGAAATAATTACCGCATCGGTGGCACTGTCGAGTGGGAATCGCCTCAATCCATTTCGTGAAGTAGTTGCAGCAGCTGATCAAGATCCATCTATGTTGTCCCAGGAAGATCTTTGGGTGGATTTCTACGATAAAATCCAATCCCCACTTCTTTGGAATGGTGCACTAACTTCGATTGGTTTTAGAGAGCAAGAGTCGTAGTTTACGCTTCCCTTCGAAAATTTGACAATCATGACAATTTTTAACGGCCTTGAACACATCGAGAAAATAAAGAAGGCCAATAATACCTGCCCTTAGAATCTTATTCGATGTGGTCTTCCAAAACAAATGGCCTCCACGGTCACCTTTGTGAAAATCCTCCAAAAAGTCTTTGAGCTTCCTCCTCTACCAAACAATTCAACAACATACCTCCGGGGTCTTTCCAATATAATGCGAGAATTCAAAATGCAGAATTTAGCGGCTCTTAACTTTAATGTTCTACTCTTATTTCTAGGCATACGGGGCGGTGTAGACAAATTCTGAAGCACATATAAAATGTCGAGCATACCAAGGAGAGGAAACAAAAATATCGGATACCTGAGCTGACGTACTTTCCTCTTCTTCATCGGACATGGCGGCAATCAAATTTATGTCTAGAGCATGCGAATTTGTTTCAGCCATGAGCTTGGCGAGTCCTTGTCCTTTGATCGGCTTGGTTGGTTTAATCTCCACATCATATTCTAACAACGCAGCGATCCACTTACCTCTTCTTCCTTACGGATCTACACATGCCAAAACATCTTTAATCGCTACTGCGTGAGAGCATTGTCTTTGTAATGTGAGAAAGTACAATATGTACACACGGAAATCCTTCAGAGCCTTTACAAGCGCAAGTGCTTGTTTCTCGATGATATTATACTTCAATGCTCCATCTCTAATGATCCGTGAAGAAAAGCAATGGGCTTCTCAACTCCATCCCTTTTTTGCATCAAGCATGGTCGCCAATGTGTGCTCGGGAGCGAAAGAAAAATAAAATGAAGTCTGTGTATAATGCAGGTGATTAAAATAGAGCCGAGGAAAGAGCTATCTTTACCAAATTGAATGACTTTACCGCCTCTTCGTCCACCTTACCTTGAGTCCTTTTTTCAGCATGTTCGTGATTTCTCTAAGGTGTTACGCAAGATTTGGAATGGACTTGACCTGAGAAAATTCATTTTACCATTAAATAGCGTATTTGCTTTCTTGTTCAGGGGCTGCTCAATCGACAGTATGGCTTCAACACGTGTGGGATCAACTCGAATTCCATCTTTCGATATGATGTGGCCAAGGAGCTTTCCTTCATCCATGGCGAAAAGGCTCTTTTTCGGATTCAGCGAAATGCCATATGCCATCGGAAAACAATTTTCAAATGATATAAATGCTCCTCACCGAAATTGGAAAACAGTTAGATCATCAAGGTAAACAACCAAAAACACATCTTTCTCATTGGCAAAGCTGCATGTCCATTGCACGTGAAAAGTTGCTGCTTGCATTCTTTAAACCAAATGGCATCTTTGCGTAATGAAATGTTCCCCAGGAGTGGTGAACGCAGATCTTGTCACGATCATCTTCTTGCACTAAAATCTGATTATAACTCAGTATCCAGTCGTAGTAGTGACATCCTTGATGCTCCAACTACTCGTTGCAATATGTGGTCCATCTTTGGCGTGCGGATAATTGTCTTTTAATGATACCTTATTCGAATTTCTGAAGTCAATACATAAACGGATCTCACTGTCTTCTTTCTCACGGGCACCAAGTTTGATATCCAATACGAAAATCGAATAGGCACAATGATTCCCGACTTATACAACCTATTTACCTCTTTTTCGATTGATGGTAGCAACTTTGGATTGATCCTCCTCAACTTTTGACGAAAGGCTTCTGATTTGGTTTGATGGGAATAGTATGCTTGAATGATGTTGGTATCATATGTTTTAAGATCTGAATAATCCCACGTAAACACATCAGAAAATGAAGATAACAATTTCACATACTGCTTTTTACCTTCGGTGACAATGACTTTGACAATTTTACCATCTTGGGATTCTCAGATGTCGTCCCAATATTTACCTCTTCGACACCTTTTTACTGCGATGGCCTCAATGTAGGTTTTGCAGCTACATCATCTTGATCAAACAACTCTTCCAAAGAATCAATCCCTTAGGAATGATGTTATCCTTCGATTCACGAGCACATCCATTTGGTTTATACGTATGTCATCACTACCATCATCAAATTCTAAATCTATGGAGGTATCTTTAAACTTACCCTTATTATGCGAGAAATTCACTAATCTCCTCATCATCCTCAAAGACTTGTCAACATCGTGATTGTCTGGAACGGTGGGCCGGTGTTTCACATGTATCTCAAACTTGTTGCTGGAATTCATTGGAATCTTAAGATTGCTTGCTGCCTTAGCAAGTCCATCAACAACACCATTTTGTATGCGGGGACACATGTCAGTATGATCAGAAAATAACTTCAAAATGTCCAAAAGCGCATTTCGGTAAGCCCTCATGCGAGGATGCTTAGCTACAGAAACTCACCTTTAACTTGCTTTATCACTAATTCTGAATCACCATATCTTTGCAATCCTTTTCGCTTTTAGCTTCTTGAGAATCTTAAGGCCAACAATAAGAGCCTCGTATTCCGCTTCATTATTAGAACAATCGAATGCAAGCTTGTAAGAATACACACTCTCACATTGCTCGGAACTCTATCGGGAGTGAGAAAATGGACTCGAATCCACACACCAATCCAGCGCTATCGCTGCTCCTGCACTATCAAAATCCATGGTCCAAAGACCATCTTCCATCGTCCTCTAAATGCTGAAAGCTGTGTGACTCATTTCTGTTTCGCTGTCAAATGCCACATTGTCTTAATTGATTGCTCCAAAACACGGCTTGTTTTTCTCTTCTTTCTTTTGCAAAACTTCTCTAAAATTATCATTTCTTTTTGCATGTCTTACATTTTGAACTAATTGACTTTCTACATCATTAAAACTATCGACAGAAAAGCTACAAACGACTCTAAATCAATATGTACATAATTCACGGGATGATTGATTAGCTTCTCTTTTTAGCTAGTTATCATGTATTTCATCTTACACTCTCGATATAACTTTCTCATTTGACCGAAGAGCTGGAATTGTAGCATAAGAGAAATCTAGTCGAAGTACCTTTCAACTTTGCCCCCAAGATCTTGCAAGGAGCATCCTGAACCGATGGAGGAATGTCGGCAACCACCACATCCATCGAAAACATTCTTCGCAGGGATTTGATCTAAACTTACCACCAAATCTTTGATGGAGTCCTATACACTTTACCCAGTGGAATCGAGATGAATACAAATCATGATACTCTCTTGTAATGTATAATCCCAACTTTTCCATGATTTCCTTTGGCATCAAATTGTGCGGCGCACTGAATCGAGCATAGCATTGTGCAATATATATTCATGCAACCTCAAACTCGATGTAAAAAGGAGGAACATTACGTTGTGGAGACTCACCATTTAATGCGGGCCCAAAAATCAATTCAGTGACAGTCATCATCAACATTTCCTGTGTCAATCATTGGATCAAAGTTCAGAATTTTGGAGACTTGACTACGGTAGTCGTTGTTCTTCATAATTTCCGTCAAAGGAATAGATATTTTCAGTTTGGAAATTTCATTTTCCAAAACTAAATGCTGAAAACTTTCTCAACCTCTCGGATTGGAATTTCCTTCTTTTCGGCCTTGTCTTTCACTATGTTTGGTGATTTACCTTCTCGAGTGATGTCACTTTGCCTATGCGGGGTCAATTGTTTCTTTTCCTCTTTTTACGTGGTATCGGTGAATCTGTCTTCGGTCTTGAAGCTTCTTTTTCTTTTCTGAATGGGATTTATGGGCACATCTCGATTTCTCAATGAATATTGTTTTCATATCTGAGCGATCAGTGCATTCATATCATCCTCTTTGGTATTCATACGACTCTTCCTCTAAATCGGCATCATTTGTTAAGATGAAATCCTCATCTTTACGAACAAAGTTGAACTTTCTCCATACTCCTCATCCTCGGTGATATAGATAGGCAAAATCATCGGGAGTGAAAGAAATGATTTTGCTCACGACACATCATCATCATCATCGGAATCATGACTCACAAAATTCTGCAAAAGAGGGTCTTAATCTCTTGTTGGGCTGTCTTTGGCTCTTGAGCTCTTTGTTCTATGCCTGCATTCTGAATTGTAAGCTGCTGTGCGTACGGAAATTTGGATTTATTTGTGTTTCCGATTTGTCGAGATTCATTCTTTTTAAAAACCTTTTCCAACTCACGAGCCAAGTGCTTTGTTCTGATATAGATGTGGAAGGCTCTTCCTTTATTGTCACTCTCTTCTCGTTTTCCATCGTGCTCTTTTATCATTCGGATTTTCCTCAACACTAACAGTGATCATGCATATCTTCTAAAGTAGGTGGATCTCTATCTCGAAGGGAATAAGCCATCTCGGATCAAATCCATCCAGGAATTTAAGGAGAGAAGACTTTTAGACGATCTCAAGTCATACGGAATAGCATTATACCACTGTATTGAATCTAATGATATAATCTACGAGCAGACTCACCGAGATTACGTTTGAGGTTCGTATATTACGAAGTAATGCAGCGGATCCTTCTTCATCTCCCATCGATCTAAAGAAATCGCCTACGGAGTTACGCAATGTAGTGATGCTTCTTTGCGGCAAGGCTCTAAACCATTTTCTTACCTCTCCTCCAAAGGTTTGCACAAAAAGCCTCATACTCACATTCTCTTCATCAATCTCGAAACGATCGAAAGAAATACGCCATATTGTCCACATGTCTGTTGTGCGGGAAGACTCGTAGAGTGCCATCGAATGTTGGGATCTTGCTACGATAGTCACAGCGGGCATATCATTCAGCTGATCGTGGTAACACTAAGAGGTGCAAAAACGAGCAGCCATAGCTCTTGGTGGATTGATGACAATACGGTGTCGAGGAGACACGGAGGAGTGGGAGACGATGAGTCCGCGAGATGTATTCAATGGAGACGGAGCGAGAAATTACTATTGATTGTCGATCGAAAGCTCGAGTGTAGCCGGAATGGTAGGGATAAAGGGAGGCTCGGTAGAGGATCCGTGAACTTGATGCAATTTCGGATGGCTCGAGAATTTGTGGGACGGATTCGATGAAATTCGAGTGTTAGTATCCACGACAGAACTTTGCAACTTGCGTCATCCGGGTAATGTGAAACAAATCTATATTGCAAATCTTCGATAAACAATGGATACAGGAACTAATCTTGACAATTCGATTTCGGAAAAAAAATTTACAAACAAGGATGTTTCAAACCGTGCATCAAAAGGGATTTCATCAACATATATGATTTTCACAGGACAGGATGCAGATCGGGTAAGCAATCTGGAACTCCCAAAACTCACTTGACTTTCTCTTTCGTAACTTTCTTGACTTCCTTGTTTTCTAAGGGTCCTCGGAATCAGATTTGGATTTTCAAATATTGTTGGTGGATCAGGGTCAGGATTCGCCCTAGTATTCCTTCTTGAAGCCAGTGTATTGATCTTCTCGGGATAAAATTTCAAGGAACACAATCAATTATTTTCAGCCTTTCGACTTCTAGACTCAATCATCCAAAAGGTCTAGAACGAATAAGTATACTGGGGTGATTTACAAATCAAGTACTCAACACACAAGCTTACCGGAGATCGACTGAAGCAGCGTTTATCTACTTCCGCTTATGCATAACAAAAGCGTTTCGAAAGCTACCTGGCGTGACTTCAGACTCCGTCTAAGACTCATGGAACAAACACATCAACAAGCAAACCATTGAGATTTCCCCAGTATGGTCGCCACTATGTTAGCACTCAAATCTACCTCAGGCTGAAATGAAGTAAAACTCAAGGCTACATCAAACCACGCTCAGCCTCGTAGCTAGCCCTACGAGGATAGGAGAGGGCTCTCTCCGTCAATCTCGAGAAAATAAGCAATAGGATGCGAGATTACTTACAATAAGAACTGATTTTAGGCTAGTAAAGAGATAGGTATGTTTGATTTTTGGTTTTTTGAGTTTTCGCTGGAGTAATGGGAAAACAAATTTTGGGTCCGGGGATAAGGTCAGACCTTTGCAGAGTTCAAGCTGGGGCGAGGTAGGTGATGATCTTGATGCTTTGAATTGGATATATGGATAGATTAGACCGATGAGGAGCTGAAGAGGGCAAAGAAGAACTTGGATCCTCTCCAAACAGCTGAAAACATATAGAACTAACTGAATTCAAAGGCCAAGCACTGTAAACAATGGATTCAACCTTATTTCACTCATTCAAATTAGTTCAGAAGCATAATGAAAGGATGGCATACATTAAACATGAAGAAAATTACAGTAAACAAAGAAGAAACACCATCAAGAACAGAACACCACAAGGATCCCAACAAGTGCCGCAAAACCCCTGATCTTTCCTTAGCCAAAATATGAAAATATGTACAATGATATCAAAAGTATCCCAAGAGTCCAACCTCTCCAACCTCTGAAAATGATTGAGAAATTACAATATATAGATCACTCTAACACCTTTCCCCACCTCTAGGGGTCGAATTCCCTCTTCAGGGATCAGTTTCAACCAATTCTAATCATGGAACTACAATCTAGGCAGCTAACAACTTGCCTCTAAAAGAGTGGAAACCGATCCATTACATGATTTTTTACTCATTTGAGAGTGAATCTTCTAGAAGAGATAAAAATAAGCCAAAGTTACATGCCAAACATGAATTTACATCATAAAAACCCAAAAATTCTATCCATAAGCAAAACTGGTCCATACTAGGCGAAAAACTGAGCTGGCAGCTGAAAATTCAGGAAAAATGTCAGGTGGGTCGCTCCTGAGCCGTGTGGGTCGCTCATGTTCCAGGCTGATTTTGAGGTACTTCCTGGCATCCAAATTGAGCTCATTATAGCGCGTTGGAAAGCCCTGGATATCTACTTTCCAACCCAAGTGGAACTTCTGAATTTGGAGCTCATTTGACCCTCCAAAACCTCATTCTCCCAGAGGTACTCCCTGCTGGTGCAAAAGGTGGCAGCAAGGTGGTTTTCATGGTGTTTTTGAGCTGTTTGACCATCCAGATTTTGATGAAATGCTAAATTGAATTCAGAGGATGCATAATTAACCATGAGAAATCCAAAAATGTAAAAATCTCCTCCAGCAAGTGTCCCAAAAAAAAATGAGCGCATGAGCGCGCGACCCACGTAACTGCAAAACCTGTTTTTGACCCAAAAATTTGAAAATGAAAAAATTTTCTCAGAATTGGCCCAAATTCGGAGCGGAGGTCCTCCATCATGTGTCCTGCCCATTCAATTAAGCCTCGGCCAAAATCCGAAGTGGATTAGGCCTTTTCTGCCGTCTAAGTGCCTTGCGCAACCTCCTCTTCATGATCTTCATTCTCGCTTTGCAGACATGCATGCGAGCCCAATAATGGCCTTTCATGTGGCGAAGCATGTCTTTGTCCCGATTGGCCTTCGCCAACAACTTCTCCAGATGGATATTCACACGCGTGAGTACAGTATCTCTGTCAGTCGGTGTCATGTCACCGGGTCGCTTTCGATTCCACTGTATGTCCTCACGGATTTGGCGCACCTCATAAAATGTGAGCTCATACTCAAGATGTTTGTTGCGCTGCTCCAAATAGTTAATCACCCACTGAGCCTTCTGCAATTGGTCTTTCAGCTGGTCATTCTCGGCCCTTTGTTCCTGGATGACTTCCCTCAGCTTTGATCTAGGGGAGCTCGTATCAACATCAATGACTGTCAAATCCGTGTCCCGGCCTCCTGATGGGCCCTCATCATGCATAGGCCTCTTGCCCCTGTCCCCGTACTGCACTGCACTCAAGAAGAAGGCGAGACCCCTTCCACATCATGTGGAGATAATACTCTCGCCGTGTCGATGAAGTCGGTAAGCCCCTTCCACCTCACGTGGAGATAGTACCCGCCGTGACGCTGCAAATAAGGCCCTGTGGCCTCGCTGATATGTCTGAACCAAAGGAGTGATGATATGCTCAACCTCAAGCATGTCCGGCTGGTGTGAGGGCTCTCCTGCATCATGAACTGCCTCGGGAGGCTGTTGTGGCACTCTGGAAAAGTCTCTAGAAATGAAATCCTCCCAAGTGATGCCCTGCTCTGCCAACTGATGTGACACCAAGATTTTGATCAAAGTGAAATGATATATACTCCTGTACTGCTGCACTGGGCTCGTCTTCTTCTGCACAAATGTCACCATCCTCTCTATGTTGCGGTGCATGAAATACGGAATATTCATCATACGTACCCTTGTGAAGTGCATCAGCAAACGAATATGGTACGCGAAAAGACGAGCATACCTGCCCTCACAACTAAAATACTGAATGATGAGCTTCATCAGCGGTGCATACTCATCTCTCAAGAATCTGAATGGAAAAACTCTGCTCAAGTAGCCCATATATCCAATTTTAATATATGGCTCATAGTGAAATTTCTCTAACTGTTGGCCCTTGTTCCATTCCTCGCCCATGTTTGGTATACCAGTGGCTTGAGCAATAGTCAAGGGTGATACAATGAAATCAACTCCAGCAAGGCTTACCCGACCATCCCGTAAATGAAGAACAAACAGACGGGCCAATTCACGATGAGGCCGGGTTTGTGCAACCATCTCACAAAATCTGAAACATGACAAATATCGAAAACAATCCATAGCTAATGGACATGCCTGCAACTGAGCCAAAGAAGTAGGCTCCTCTCTGCGATCATTACCACTTCTGTGATCTCTGTGGGACCCCCGTGGCACATTACCTTCAGTCACCGAATCACTGCCTGACCCTAGCTCATATTCTGACTCTGTCTCCGACATGGCTCTGACCAAGCTTTTGGCACTATGTATACTGATATGAAAGCAGTGCAAAAAAAGTTATGAAGTGTGTTTTAACAGCCAACAAGTATCCCACCGTCAAAACACCATAAGGAAACAAACCATGGATAAAATCTCTGTTTTAAATGGATTGGAAAAGAGGCACAATCTCTATTTTAAATGGAAGTGAAATTTTGACCAAAGGGAGCAGGCAACCTTCAGAATATTGAACAAGTCTTGTCAAAGGGAGCATGGCATCATATGAATGCTTTTGTCCATGAGTAATAACAACAAGGGTGTCAAATGGGCAGTTTGAAACAGAGTTATGAAAATGTTTTTATCTTTGGGAAGTGAGACACTATTAACCATAATCACCATGGAACAAAAGTTTTGAACATGGTATTAATAATAGCAATGACCACAATGGTATAATGGGCATGAGAAAAACATGGTTTTGATAATATATGGCAAGGCTGGATGTATCACTGACATAAAATAAGAGACAAACTCATGCAACCATCCATATTCATTTTAAAACCCTGAAAACGATATTGCCATGACTGTGGGGTTTAAATCCTCCATTTGAAACGTTTGAAACCACCAATGATGCCACCAACGCATTTAAAAACATCAAGCAATTGCAAAAAACCTGTTTGAAGGCCGATGAGAGCGATCCAAACAAGAATGGGCGCTCAAAATGAATTTTCGAACCTCTGTTGATGCGTGGGTCGCTCACCTTCTGCGTGGGTCGCTCGGCCCAGGTGGGTCGCTCCCCTTGCAACTTCACACTGCGGAAATAACCCACGTGGGTCGCTCTGCCCAGGTGGGTCGCTCGCGCCCAGGTGGGTCGCTCGAGCCCCAAAACTCTGTCCACCCAGTTTTAAAACTTGAAATCGGCCCTCCAATCTCCAAAACACGATTTGGGTGTTGTATTTTGGTGCAAATGAAACTTGCTTGGCTTTTATATATGAGACAAATATCTTCACAATCAGATTTTGTTTCAAATCTAATTGAAAACCCATATTACAATGTTTTTGTAATTTCACATTTGGCTTTTTAAATACAATCTTCTTTGGCTTTTCTGAGCTCGATTTTTGATGATTTTGATGTCTTCTTGCAGGGATATGGCTATTTAGCTAAGGAAGAGACCAGGGGTTTGCTTGTGACATTTTCTTCTTGGTGAAATAAGTACAATTTATTACAAAATAATAATGAACAATTTCTAGTTCCAAAACAGAGTTTTGGACTAGAAATGTTTTTTTTTTTAAATGCTAATGATAGTAAAATAAAAATCACAATATGCGGAACCTTCCTCACCTTGCAGGCTTTATGACTGGTATACAAATGACTCAAAACCCTAGACACTAGGACCAAAGACACTTATTGACATTTTAAATGACCAAAAATGAAATGACAATGACTATGAATGATTTTTTGAGAAAAATTTTTAAAATAGCGCTGCAGGTGTAAACATGAGGAAACATAAGACGACAGACCCCTTCGTCAGTGCATGGCATGCTCCTAGTGAAATGCAACGAAGTGGAACAAGCGAGACACCTAAAAATGAATATGCAAAAGACGAAATGATCACTGACGGAGGGCTGTAAGGGCCGACTCTAACATGGCCAATAGCAGGGGATCTCCCTGGTAAAAATTCCCAATTAGACCTTGAACCGTTTGGAATAGGGATCCCGTCCGGGGTGTGGGTCCGGCTACCGCTGATTTCTCCTTTCTTTGGGTCTCGCTTAAACTCTATAAAACAATGGATACACACCTAATAAAATGATACAAGACATATGATTGATGCAGTAAATGTACATATAACACTATGAGTAGCAAGAGGAAATAATAAAGCATGAAGACCGAAGGAAGTGTTTTTAATAACACTTCATTAGGGTCATGCTTGTAAAATGTTCTGACCACGAAAGAAACAATTCCTCATGGCGAGAACACCCTTCACTTCCTAAAAGTTTTAAATGATAACAAAAATGCTAATAAACAAAGCCATCAACGTTCGTTAAGAAAGTGAAATGGACTCAACCACCATTAACATACTTAGCAAACTGTTATGCAATTGTGATATGAATTAAAGATACAGTTCTCTTAATCTAAGATGTTCAGAAACTGAAAACATAATACTCAATAGTGCTCATACATATGACAACACCAGATCCACAAAGGTATTTTTAAAAATGATTGTATTCATGCTCAAATGTATAATCCTCTGGTAATACAATGTACTCAGCGCGAGTCCCAAACAAAATATCATTTACAAGTTTTCAAAGGAAATATTTATAGAGCAAAGCTCACCCTTTGGTTTCCCTGACTTTTTGTCTTCCTGACCGTTGGGCTGCCTTGTGACCCAATCCATTCGGAGACTTGTGACCTGAGCCACTGATGCGACCTGCGACCCAACTGGATCTCGTGACTTGCGACCCCCAGCAATCCGTGACCTGCGACCTTGATGCATTTGCGACCTACGACCTTCTTGGATTTTGCAACCTCGTGACCTAGTCACTAGGTTGCTAGGTCACGTTGTCAAGCATTTGGCATGTAAAATGACTCCGCGGCCTGGCGACCTGACGAAATCTGTGACCTGGGGTTTTATCCCTTCTACATTTATCCTGTTGAGATAGTTTTAGCTCTCGCCACGTGAACCAGAATTTTCTGGGTAAGCGGCAAACTTTCTTGTCTGGGTCATTATTGTAATCTCCTCATCCTGTTCGCATGCGAACACAAAAAATTAGCCATATATAACACACTAAACTAGCCTCACACACACATATATGAATATATATGTGCATGTGAATATATATTTATGTTGAGAAAGCAGAAAATCGAAGACGCATAAAAGGAAGAATTGAAATATAATTATGGGAGTTTAACAACTATCTTGGAATCCTGCATATTCCTATTCTATAGGAAATGTATGAGTAATTGGTGCATATCCACTATGAGTTTGTTTACTGGTGCGCAAGAAAAACTTTGAAATGCCAAGCAATGTTCATCATTTAATAAGCATGTATAGTTAACTCCCTTGATGTTCCTCCTCAACAGGAATGATGCTAAAGCCAAGGAAGCTCCTATGTGTTACTGGATGCTGGGATGAGCCACGATGTGCGATCTCATCAAAGTGTCACGAGGCTGCGACCAAATGGGTATTTCGATGATCATTCAGAAAAAATGGGTTGCTGCTCAAGAGGAAAATGACCAAGACAATCTGGGATATACAAAGTGAGTATTGCAAAATAGGATACTTCCTCAGATTATTTCCATGCAAACCACCATGAGTGAATAGGAATGTAGCTGTTAAGTGATCAATACCACCCACCTCGCTATAGGGAGGACGAAATTTCATTGTTGCATCAGGCTTGAAATTATCTGTCTACTGAGCTAGGGTTTCCATGTGCGACATGGGGCGCCTTTCAGGTTCATTTTTATCTTTTACCATATCGAAGCCAGCCACCAATAAGAATATGTCCAATACTCCAAGTGGTGTATGTGGGTATCAACTTTCCCAACATCGTGAAAAACTGCGATGGGTGCATCCTCCCGAGCCTTAAATAGAGATCACATTTTGTTCTATAGGTGCAGTCACTGAATCGATTCCGAGTACTAGTGTACATTCAGTTATGAATCGGATGTGCCCATCTCATTCCATGAATGCAGCTCTACGTTCAGATGGGCATGGGTATTTTCTTCCGAGGGAGGTCACACTTATGGAGTAGAGGTCGCTAGGTCAGGGAAATTAACCAGTCTCGGTTCCTCTTGAATATGTTCTTTTGTGACCTTGCGACCTCAGCAAAGTCGCATAGTCGCATGATCGCATTTCATGTCTGGAAGCATGTGTTGTGACTCAACGACCTCGAGCACGTTCAGTGAGAAATGGAATGGTTGCGACCTCACTTTGTCGTCTCAACATTTTAAGTGATGTGTAAAATCAACCATGACCGTGAAATCAATATCAGCTTCCATAGAAAAGCTTTTTTTTTGTCTTTGATTTGCAAAAAACTAAGATAAACATTTGCAATAATAACTCTCGGGGAAGCCTCACGAATTGTTATGCCTGTTTTCCTCTGTGTATGATACAATAAACACCATTTTCCAGGTATTAATGCGTGCCAGTTCTTCCAATCTGAATTAGATTTCAACCTCTCCATAATATCAATGTAGTGTTCCAACCTATTACGCTGATGAGGACAATAAATGTACTCCTCGGCAATGCGTACAGCTGTTGAACCTAAACCCCAACGAATGATCCCAATAGAAAGCATCCACAGGCCATCTTGGTCCGTGTAAAAGAAAAATAATGTCTCAAAGAATCTGAGAAACTTATCTGGTCTGAAGGCTTTGTGGCACGCGTTAATGCCAAAATATGCCAACCTGCACCCCAGTTCCTATCCAATATCTGTACACCTATACTTCCAGCTGGAGACCTTTTATAGAAAATTGGCAACAGAAATGATGCAAGCATGAAGGATTGTTTTCCATTGTTAAGAAGGACTTGAACTTCATGAATATGGAGGGATCCATGTGCTCCCGCAACACCATTTTAGCCACCATGGAGCCCATGCACCTGATATCGAATGCAATCATAAGTTGTCACCTGTCAATATTGCTATCAACTGCACTAGACTTTAAGCTCCTATCATGTAAATTAGCTGCATGTCCAAGTATCCCCACCCTTGTTTCTCTATCCAACGATATGTTACAGTTGCAACACAATTTCTTTCACCCTTTATTGCATGCAGACATATGCATCGACCTCCTTCTTCTACTATGCTTTGTTCTGGTGCAACACTCGATCTACCTTAAAAACCGGCACATGCATACTAATTGCGTGGAAACCTTTAAGGAAAGCTTGCTAACTAGATTCTTCATATCCAGTATTTTAATCCGGCGTGTTGTTGGGTTTCCTTGGAACAGTCGATATGAATAGTATGTTTGAAAACAACGGCATAAAATAACCTGGATCCCCCATTTATACGTATACCACCATCCATCACAGAGGTATGGCTGTTTTGGGGATATCATCGTCAAAAGGCATGCGAGTTTTGCATAATTACTCGTCCATGCAAACCACGCAGCTAACATGCACTCGATGAATATCTTCTGCAGTGTCAGAAAGTGAACAAATGGCCCCTTGAACATCATGTCTCGCCTGGAGCTTTAACATTAACAAAATCCTCTGCTTCATTGTGACAACGTCTACAAAAACAAAACTTATTGAAACGTGGCACTCCAATATGACATCTCTGTTTATAATAACGGCGCTATCATATAATGTTTTCTGATGCCCGATGTTTTCCTGTTTCATTTGGTGATGGATGCGTTATCTTGTTAACCTGCATTATCAGTCTCGTCCGATATGGTTTTGAACCACAACTATTCGCCATTTAAAACATAGGGTATGGATTATCAAGACTTTACGACTCTGTCCTTGGTTTTGGATATTATTGCCATCGTGGCTTTGTTATAACCTTCTACCCATATTTCAAACATACATTTGACCACTAAATATATGCTCCAAATGCTTTAATATAAAATGCAACCACCATATATGTCTGTTGGGCGCCCATTTGTAACGTTTTATTTTTATTTTTTATATGATCTCTCTCCTCCAATATTATATGGTTTGAAAACCATATGTTCTTGCACTGCTTAAAACATGGTTATAGATTATCATATATCACACCATAGTTGTTATAACATGCCACTATAGGTTTTTCATAACACTCCGCTCCATGTTTTAAACATAAATTTTGATCACTATATCCACCATAGAAATATGTAAGCCCATTTGTAATGTTTCTTCATATAGTTCTGATCCAGCATCTCATATGGTGTTGAAACCATATTGTTTTTATATTTTTCGCGCCTTGGTTTAATTATATAATGCTTAAAACCGCAACCTTGGTCCTCATATTTGTGCCCACCATGTAGCTTGAGGTTAATAGCTATTGTTTCCGAAAGGTGTGGTTGACATTTGAAATTCTGTTGTTGGCTTGCCAACACCAACATGTGTGCTTTCGCACTGCTGCTCGGCACAAAAACGCCTTGAATGAGATTTTCGTTCTCTAGGGAAATATTCTGAGTCCACTTTGTTCACCGGGCTATACTTCAGGCTAGACTTGTCGAAGTGGTGAAATATGTTCCTTTGTGTGCACACATCGACATTGAGCTGGTATTGTGTAGGATCTTCAAAACTTCTTTTAAGGTGAGATATATGCCATCTCAGAAAATACTCCATCCAGTCCCTATGTAATGTTAGATCATAGCAAATGCTTCTGATTTATGCGAGAGGGCATCCGGTATGGAAATTTCCAAATGGAGCATTTCTACGTATCTGGTGTGCACTAGTGAAGAAAGCCTTTTGCATCAGTGACATAAAAGGTTCTATCTCTGATAAACATGTATCACATCATCCTCCTTTTAACAGTACCGGTCACTTTCTCCTCCTCCTCCGTTGTTTCGTGACTTTGGCTTCGTTGTCGAGCTGAATTTTATCTCCCTTGATGTCGTGACAAAATTGAGGAGTTTATCAGTCATGGGATTGACCTATGTAAAACACCATAACATTATTTATTTCACAGTTATTCTTTGCGAATGGTTCCCGTAGATAAATTATATGAGACCAACGAGCTTAAGAGAAGTACTCAAACACATGCTTAATGACCAATGGCGAGGGGGCTACTAATGTACATCCTCAATGCACAGAAAGGTTCCTATTAGAGCGTATGCTGGATGATCCCTCCCACGTATGGCGTGATTGCAGCAACAACATCTGATCATGATGGTGAGAAAGCTGATGAGGGGTTGGGGATAGGTCGCTGGGATGTCAATGACTGCAGGTTGGGTGAAAGACTTTAACGACTAAGCTAGCAAAAGGGGACCCAAAATTTCGAACATACCCAAAATTTTGGGTGGTGTTGTAGCGGCTACAACAAATGGTGAACCACTAGTAGAATCCAGCATATCTGTCAATATCACAACAAAATTCTGAGCCAAGATAGTGATGCAAGGGAATATTGAACAAGTTCCGTGGGGACCCTTTGAATTACTTTGGCCTTTACAGGTATGCCTAGTCCTTATGCCTCAACTAGGTCTCGCTAATGAGAACACATCAAAGAGAAAGCTCACAGATGCCAGTAGCTTGTTGATGATGTGAAAGCAAGGCAATGGGTTTATTATTCTCAGGATTTTTTTAAAGTAAGTTTCCGGTGTTGCTCCGCTGCCAGGATGCCTGGACAGTACCCTGGCGGAGTCACTTCAAGAAACCACAAGAGTTGCTCCGCTGCCAGTGAGCCTGGTTAGTAACCCGACGGAGTCGTTGCATTACCTCTCTGCGCAGGAAGCCTTTCTCGATCCTTTACCCTTATTTGTTTCATGTGCTTGTAGCACTTATTTTCATGTGCTCAGGGAACTTATTCTTCATGGGTGGATGAGGGATCTCGACTTATTTTATGAGCAAGAGAGGTTGTTTCTTGTTTTACAAAAACTGAAAGATATCCTGATTTGGGTTTTCCCTTCTGCCAAACCTTCGCATCCCATCTACCACAATAGGCGAATTGTGAAAAACAAAACATTAAAACGTCCAAGACTATTCTGGGCACAAGGCTTAGGCTACGGGTATTAGGCCATTCAACTCATTAAGTCTCCACAAACAATCGGCTCGTATCTCCCCGGATAATAAGTTTAGGCTCATAGGCATCTTTTTGAGAATGAGACTTCGATGACTTGTCCTAAGAGAAAGTTGCCTCTTGAGATAACCACCGTAACCTCATGCAAACAATGGGGTTACTATTTCAGTAATCGGGACAAAACAAGACCGCAAGGTGGTAGGTTTTCAATGAGGGCTCATGTAGATAGGCGACATGTCAAAAATTTTAGAGCTGTATGAATAAAGTGTATGACGCTATGTAATCAATGAGGCTCAATATTCAATGTCGCGCCATGTGTGGGAATGATCAAATAGTTGTAGGTGGAAAAGAGGTGTAATACAAGCAGTGATTATTTATGCAGCAACAAGCAATTGAAAAATAAATGAGTGGAAAATACTTGTAACATGATGATGCCTAAGATATTAATCATAAAAAAAAATAGCAAACACAATTTTAAATTATAAAGTAAAAATTTGGCAAGTAAATCTAATTAAAAAAATTGAACTAACAAATTTTTATTAATAGGTCCTAGCTAGCCTACACCTAAAACCCTAGTCTAACCAATGATGCAATCAAGTTATGTGAAATCAGATTTCTAGTGCAGCCACCGCATTAGTTCCCATCCTGCGACAACAACAATGCTCGGGATTAGAGCTAGTATCCAAAAACGTGCAGCAAAAACAAAAATTACCTAAAGAGAATGTGCAATGGCCAGAAGACCATGGATACTTACCAGAGAACATGCCAGAATGGATTGTGTGAGGTGAATTCCACTCTCATCCTGATACACATCAATATGTTCTTGAAACTCAACATTTTTTATAAATGACACAAACCAATTCATGCACAACCTTAGGTCCGACGGGAGGGGGTAAGACAGTGCCTGTTTGCGAGTATATTCATCGAGTAAGATCCATCGAACCAAACCGAAACCTCATCATGGTGTGGACGATGATCAATTTTATGGAATGGAAACAATAAGCATGTGCCAGGAGAATTATAGGTGCTTGCGCATCCAAGTGCAGAAACCCTAGTTTTGAAAACCCTAGTTCGGGATTGCTCTTGGGTTTGGTCAGGGGTATGGGGATCCAAATCCGTATTTAGTGGAGCCTGAAATTCCTCACCGCCTTGAACAAACTCCAGACCTTTGAGCGGGGGGCTTCCCAACTTTGATTGCTTGGCGAGACCAACATGCGGATTTTTGTGATCACGAAATGTGGTGATTTGAACAATGTCAGTGGGCTTTGAATCAATTTGGCAGAAATTTTGCACACTGACATATTCGTAATCCAATGTATCAGATTCTTTAGCTTTGCCAGGATGGGTTGAATTTATCGTAAGGTTGTCAGGCAGTTGAGGGATTCGCCAAAAATCACATGTTCGTGCCTGATTGCAACTGGTACTGGCTGGGCAACAACTGGAAAGATTACAGACAATGGCCGGTGATTTCTTACCAGTGAATAAATTGGGGAATATCGGTTGCTGGATACCAGCTATTGGGGAATGGGAATATGTGCTCAGGAAAACCTCATTAGAATGAAAATCCCACCCAGATGAAATGATATCCGACGTGGTTATGCTTGGAGGAGCATGGTACTTGGGAATTGTCGTTTCTGAAACATTCGGCAGGGGCTGAAGCGCTTCGATTTTCTGATGGGTACTTAGATCTTCCCAAAGTGAATCATTGAATTCTGGTGTCTCCATATGGTCAACAAAGAGATGCGAGTGAAAGTCCTCAATGGTATGATTGAATATGTTTTCAGATAAGCAGGGATCACTATAACCATTGATTTGATCAAGTTGGGTACCTGGCATGTTGGGCTCCCTGGGAGTTACCGACTGGGATGGAGCAATAAAGAGTACATATTGAGGTTTCCTAGATAGGAAATCGCTCCTGTGGTTGTCTAAATATTTTGAGTGAGAAAGATCAGATCTAAAAGACTCATCAATTTTGGACTGTGATTGTGAAACAACATCTGCGTGCTTATGATTGTCGCCAATACCAGTATAATGAAATTTTGGATGTCTTGAAGAAAATACTGGTGTGGCGGACTTGTGAAATAAATCATGGAATAATGAACAATAAGTTTGACCCATTATAAGAAATCATCCGAGAGCATAGATGCACAATATTCACACACAATAATTAATTTCTATATTACAATAATCAGAGATACATCAAATATATATAGTTGAACTAATTCTAATCTTAGAGAGAGAAGTTAGAGAATCTCTCAACTTCCTCAACAAACCCAATCCAGACTAAGTAAGCATAATAAATCCTAATACCCTGCCTTAATGTTTACTTTACAGAACATATAATACTTAATCACAATTATAACACTTTTAACTTTTGTCTCTTTGTCTGATCTGGTCTTCATCAGCAACTCTACCCACTCTGCAGTCTTCTGGACTTCGCTCTTTCTTTCTCCACATCTTCGAGCTTATCTTTCAACCCATTTGAAGTACACCTGCTTCTGACCATCAATGCTGAATTTGTAAGATTAAAGATTCTTGACACCCCCGAAGAAGAGTCTCGACACTGAACTAGCCTATGGAAATATTTCCATCTGTGAAATAACCCCGAAGAATAAATTTCAACAGTCGTATAGGAAAATATTCTAGGTACAGAATGTGATCAGCGATCAATCCTACAAAGTGACCTTTACACACAAGGATCTCATTGTATAACCTGTAACTGATGCTCTTGAAGCCTGAAGCACAACAAGATCCATCACCATATAACAAATTCACACAATCAAATTAGCCAATTGTTCTCTCGGCACCGAAGAACGTCGAGAACGACAAATTTAAATTGTGTAAATCTATTCAATAATTGGTTCTTCTTCACTAAGTTACAAACAAAATAATAATAACTATGCATACCACTCAATATCAAAATTAACAAACTTAATAACCATTCTATTACATTAACCACGGTCTTCAAAGCCAATTTTCCCACTAACCAAGCTGAATATGAGTCTGTCCTACTAAACCTCTATGGCATTGAATCCTCAGTTGCCAAATCCAGACCTACAAGTATCCCAGTAGCGCCCATGACTTGAATTGATGGCCTAATGATAGCTGTCATTGTCATTGAGACAATGATTCCAATTGTTCTGAAGCATCAAACCCAGATATTGGCCTTCCAACATATTTGATATTTTGACCAATGCACTACTTCATTGACCCAAAGCATTTTTTCATGTGAAAATAAAGGCCATCCATGTATTGTTAATTTATAATTCAATGCTATTCATATCGACAAGCCGCGTGGACTTATTTTTGACAGATTAGGAGTATCTCTCCGAGCCAAGGATCGTATGAACAGTTCAACACAACAGGATGAAGAACTATCTGGTTATGTTGACATCTAGTTATATTCAATCGAAGAGCTTCAAGAAGATTAAGCCTCTCCTTGCTTAAGGTACCACAATCTGTATGAAACGCCCATAACAATTTCTGGTATATAGTCAACTCCCACACTTTCAAATAATTCATAATCATCGCCCATGGATTTGTTGACACCTAGGATGGACTGAGAATTGATGAGTATTCTATCACCTCTACTAAAAGCCACAACA
Organism: Pinus albicaulis; assembly: GCA_034641835.2. Lineage (NCBI taxonomy): Eukaryota > Viridiplantae > Streptophyta > Pinopsida > Pinales > Pinaceae > Pinus > Pinus albicaulis. The sequence continues at coordinate 209,395,297 of CM076583.1, read as the reverse complement.
ATATTCAAAATTAATGCAAAAAAAGTAGGCTTAAGCCCGACTGACTGACTGAAGGTCTACAATAGCATTCACTGATTTGAGTTTTCAACACAAGTAGACCTGAATGAAGGTCTACAATAGCATTCAATGATTTGTCTTTGCAAGAAAAAATTAAATATTACACAGCAGTACATGCACAAAGAAAATATTAATGAGAAAAATTAATAATCCATAGCTCGGATCTGCCGGACACAACATCGATTTCTAAGGTAAACCCAGTGCTCATGGTTCCATATATAAAACAAACAACCCTTTCTATCTGTTTTCTTTTTATCTCCGTGAAGAAACTGTTGGGATTTCCCCAATCAAGTCTGCCACTGTAGAGAAGATAAGGTATTCTGTACAGCGGTATTTCAAATTAGCAGCGATTCTCCAGCACACATTTCTCAATTTTGGAACTACCTTCACCGTCTCCCCTCAATAGTCGAGCAGCAAAATTGATCCACACACATCAATCTTTGCACAAATGAAGGCAACGTTTCTCACTGCTCAGCAAGTCTAATTCTAGTTAATTATAGACTGCGCAATTGTAGAGGAGGTGTACATCAAAACAACAAAACAAAAAAAATCGTTGATGACACCGTAAAGGGAAATAAATTTCACACTAGATCGCTCACACAAATAAAAACAAATTCAACACTATTACCCTACTTATGTACAGATAATCAACGACATAAACTCTCACATTTTCCTGGCCTTCCCATGAGGGAATCAAGCCAAAATTGGCTCTGATACCATATAACAAAACATCCGAGAGCAGAGATGCACAATATTCACACACAATAATTAATTTCTATACTACAATAATTAGAGATACATCAAATATATATAGTTGAACTAATTCTAATCTTAGAGAGAGAAGTTGAGAGAATCTCTCAACTTCCTCAACAAACCCAATCCAAAATAAGTAAGCATAATAAATCCTAATAGCAGGGGTATTAACCATACAAGGTTTTTCAATATGCACATTCGTGTCATTCAGGGAAAACAAAGATCTGGCAGGCCTTCTAAGGGAATCAACTCCATCCGAGATAAGAGTCGATTCATACTCAGTATGCGAAATAGGCTTAGGACTGTGTCCAAGGAGTTACTGAGTGGGCTCGAGGTAGGTTTCATGACCCGGGAGAGATAATGAGCCACTATGGTTTTCAAGCTCTGATTTGACATGGTGCGTGAAAGATTCAAAGGTAGTGCAATAGCCTTTATCCTCTTGCCAGTGTCTATCCTTGCTCAGGACTTTCTAGGTCACAACTCCACTACCCGACAACTCAGGAGGATGGGTGAGAATATCACAAATATCAACACTCTCCTTGGAGGCCTGAATGTGGTCTGGACTCGGGGAGATGGACAAAGAAGCATTAGGGACAAATTCTGAACAACCGGTAACTTGCGGGTGACCATAGGGAACACTAGAATCTAACTAAAATTGTTCAAGGGAAACGAGAATCACATACTTGAACTGTTCACTTAAACATTTCCAATCAACATCCCTTTCAAGGAACTCAAAACAATAATGAACAAGTCTGATAGAGAATTCGTCTAGAGGTTGCTGAGCTTCCATTCTGATGTCATTTAGCTTTATCAATACACTTTGAAAATCGTACCTATGAAAATCTTGTTGCAGTTCACTAGCGAGTTGTTCAAATGAACAGATGGAAGCTTCTGGAAATGTGCGGCACAATTGCTTAGTGTGACCTTCGAGAGTGAGGAAGAAAAGCAAACAAATCAAACCTTCATTGTCAATTTCGTAGCACTCACCAAAGTCACAGAAATCTAAAAGGTTTTGGGTTATGGTTACTCCATTTTCACCATCGAATTTCAGCTGGGACAAGTGATACATAAGTTCATCAGGGATGAAATATCAAGGTTCATAAAACTCCGACAAACATCTCGAGAGAATGATTTGGGAATGAGCCATTACATATATGAGATTAACTGCAGGCTCTGAGGGCTCAGCTTGTCCTTTGGCCCTCCTTCTAGCACCAATTATGTTGACGAGAAAATCTGTCTGGCCAACAACAGGGGATCTCCCCAGTAAAAGGTCCCAATTAGACCTTGAACCGTTTGAAATAGGGATCCCGTCCGGGGTGTGGGTCCGGCTACCGCTGATTTCTCCTTTCTTTGGGTTTCACTTAAAATCTATAAAACAGTGGATACACACCTAATCAAATGATAAAAGACATATGATTTATGCATTAAATGTACATATAACACTATGAGTAGCAAGAGGAAATAATAAAGCATGAAGACCGAAGGAAGTGGTGTTAATAAGACTTCATTAGGGTCATTCTTGTAAACTGTTTTGACCAAAAAAGAAACAATTCCTAATGGCAAGAACACCCTTCACTTCCTAAAATTTTTAAATGATAACACCAATGTTGATAAAAAAAGCTATCAACATTCGTTAAGAAAGTGAAATGAACTCAACCACCATTAACATACTCAGCAAACTGTTATGCAATTGTGATATGAATTGAAGATACAGTTCCCTTAATCTAAAGATGTTCAGAAACTGAAAATATAATACTCAATAGCGATCATACATATGACAACACCAGATCCAGAAAGGGATTTTCCAAAATTCTTGTATGCATGCTCAAACATATCATCCTCTGGTAATACAAAATACTCAGCTCGAGTCCCCAAAAAAAAGCTCCATTTACAAGTTCCCGAAGGAGATATTTATAGAGTAAAGCTTGTCTTTTAGTCTTCCTTGACTTTTAGTCTTCCTGACCGTTGGGCTGCCTTGCGATCGAGTCTATTCTGTGACTTGCGACCTGAGCCACTGATGCGACCTTGCGACTTGACTGGATCTTGCGACTTGCGACCCTCAGGAATCCGTGACTTGCGACCTTGATAAATTTGCGACCTGCGACCTTCTTTGATTTTTCGACTTCGGGACCCAGTCCATGGGTCGCTGGGTCGCGTCGTTGAGAGTTTGGCATGGAACATGACTTCGCGACCTGGCGACCTAAGGGAATTTGCGACCTGCGACCTTGGCAGATATGCGACCTCCGACCTGGGTAAAAATGCGACTTGTGACTTCAAGAAATCTGCGACCTATGACCTCGAGCAGTTCACAACCCGTGACCTGGGGTTTTCATCCCTTTTACATTTATCTTTTGGAGATATCAGCAACTTGTTTTTCCGGGGGACAACCGTAGCCCTCCTCACGTGGACCGGCATTTGCTGGATAAGTGAAAACTTCTTCGGCTAGGTCATTATTGTAATCTGCTCATCCTGTTCGCATGTGAACACAAAAAATTAGCCGTATATAACACACTAAAATAGCCTCACACACACATATATGAATATGTACGTGCATGTGAATATACATATACATATATATACATATATATATATATATATATATATATATATATATATATGTTGAGCAAGTAGAAAATCGAAGAGGCATAAAAGGAAGAATCGAAATAAAATTATGGGAGTTTAAACAATATCTTGAAATCCTGCATATTCCTGTTCAGTAGGAAATGTATGAGTAATTGGTGCATATCCACTATGATTTTGTTTTCTGGTGTGTAAGGAAAACTTTGAAATGCTAAGCAATGTTCATCATTTAATAAGCATGTATAGTTAACTCCCTTGATGTTCCTCCTCAACGGAATGATGCTGAAGCCAAGGAAGCTCTTATGTGTTACTGGATGATAGGATGAGCCATGATGTGCGACCTCATCAAAGTGTCACGAGGCTACGACCAAACGGGGATTTCGATGATCATTTAGAAAAAATGGGTTGCTGCTCAAGAGGAAAATGACCAAGACAATCTGGGACAGACAAAGTGAGTATTGCAAAGCGGGAGAATTCCTCAGATTATTTCCATGCACACCATCGTGAGTGAATAGGAATGTAGCTGTTAAGTGATCAATATCACCTACCTCGCTATAGGGAGGATGAAATTTCATTGTTGCATCAGGCTTGAAATTATCTTTCTACTGAGCTAGGGTTTCCATGTGCTATGTGGGGCACCTTTCAGGTTCATTTTTATCTTTTACCATATCAAAGCTAGCCACCAATAAGAAGATGTCCAATACTCCAAGTGGTTTATGTGGGTATCAACTTTCCCAGCATCATGCAAAACTGCGATGGGTGCATCCTCCCGAGCCTTAAATAGAGATCACATTTTGTTCTACAGGTGCAGTCTTTGAATCGATTCCGAATACCGGCATACATTGAGCTTATGAATCGAGCACGTGCCCATCTCATTCCGCGAATGCAGCTCTACGTTCAGATGGGCGTGGGTATTTGCTTCCGAGGGAGGTCACACTTATGGAGTAGAGGTCGCTGGGTTGAGGAAATTAACTGGTCGTGGTTCCTCTTGAATATGTTCTTTTGTGACCTTGCGACATCAGTAGAGTCGCATAGTCGCATGATCGCATTTCATGTCTGGAAGCATGTGTTGCGACTCATTAACCTCGAGCACGTGCAGTGAGAAATGGAACGGTTGTGACCTCCCTTTGCCGTCTCAACATTTTAAGTGATGTGTAAATCAACCATGACCGTGAAATCAATATCAGATTCCATAGAAAAGCTTCCTTTGATGTCTTTGATTTGCAAAAAACTAAGATAAAAATTTGCAATAAGAACTCTCGGGGAAGCCTCGTGAATTTTTATGCCTATTTGCCTCTCTGTATGATACAATAAATGCCATTTTCCAGGTAGTAATGCATGCCAGTTCTTCCAATCTGAATTATATTTCAACCTCTCTATAAGATCAATGTAGTGTGCCAACCTGTTACGCTGATGAGGACCATAAATGTACTCCTCGGCAATGCATATAGCTGTTGAACCTAAACCCCAACGAATGATCCCAATAGAAAGCATCCATAGGCCATCTTGGTCCACATAAAAGAAAAAGAATGTCTCAAAGCATATGAGAAACTTATCCAGTCTGAAGGCTTTGTGGCAAGCATTAATGCCAAAATATGCCAACCTGCACCCCAGTTCCTATCCAATATCTCTACACCTATACTTCAAGATGGAGACCTTTTATAGAAAATTGGCAACAAAACTCATGCAAGCATGAAGGATTGTTTTCCATTGTTAAAAAGGACTTGAACTTCATGAATATGGAGGAATCAATGCGCTCCCGTAACACCATTTTAGCCACCATGGAGCCCACACACCTGATATCGAATGCAATCATAAGTTGTCGCCTGTCAATATTGCTATCAACTGCACTAGACTTTAAGCTCCTATCATGGAAATCAGCTGCATGTACAAGTATCCCCACCCTTGTTTCTCTGTACATCGATATGTTACAGTCACAACACAATTTCTTTCACCCTTTATTGCATGCAGACATATGCATCGACCTGCTTCTTTTATTGTGCTTTTCTCTGGTGCAACGCTTGATCTACCTTAAAAACTGGCACATGCATACTAATCGCGTGGAAACCTTTAAGGAAAGCTTGCTAACTAGATGCTTCATATCCGATATTTTAATCCGGCATGTCGTTGGGTTTCCTTGGAACAGTCGATACGAATAGTATGTTTGAAAACAGTGGCAGAAAATAACCTGGATCACCCGGTTATACGTATACCACCATCCATCACAGAGGTATGGATGTTTTTGGGATATCATCATCAAAAGGTATGCAAGTTTTGTAGAATTACTCCTCCATGCAGACCGCACAGCTAACATGCACTTGATGAACATCTTCTGTAGTGTCAGAAAGTGAACGAACGGCCCCTTGAGCATCATGTCTCTACTGGAGCTTTAACGTTAATGAAATCCTTCGCTTCATTGTGACAACTTCTACAAAAACAAACCTTATTGAAACGTGGCGCTCCAATATGACATCTCTGTTTATAATAACGACGCTATCATATAATGTTTTATGATGCCCGGTGTTTTCCTGTTTCATTGGGTGATGGATGCATTATCTTATTAACCTGCGTTATCAGTCTCATCCGATATGTTTTTGAACCACAACTCTTTGCCGTTTAAAACATAGGGTATGGATTATCAAGACTTTACAACTCTGTCCTTAGTTTGGGCTATTATTGCCATCGTGGCTTTGTTATAACCCTCTGCTCATATTTCAAACATACATTTGACCACTAAATATATGCTCTAAATGCTTTACTATAAAATGCAACCACCATATATGTCTTCTCGGTGCCCATTTGTAACGTTTTTATTTTATTTTTTATATGATCTCGCTCCTCCAATCTTATATGGTTTGAAAACCATATGTTCTTGCACCACTTAAAACATGGTTATAGATTATCCTATATCGCACCATAGTTGTTATAGCATGCCACTATAGGTTTGTCATAACACTTCGCTCCATGTTTTAAACATAAATTTTGATCACTATATCCGCCATAGAAATATGTAATCCCATTTGTTATGTTTCTTCATATAGTTCTGATCCAGGATCTCATATGGTGTTGATACCATTTTGCTTTTTATCTTTTTCGTGGCTTGGTTTAATTTTATAATTCTTAAAACCTCAACCTTGGTCCTCATATTTGCGCCCACCATGTAGCTCGAGGTTAATAGCTATTGTTTCCCAAAGGTGTGGTTGAAATTTGAAATTCTGCTGTTGGCTTGCCAACACCAACATGTGTGCTTTCGCACTGATGCTCGGCATGAAAACGCCTTGAATGAGATTGTCATTCTCTAGGGAAATCTTCTGAGTCCACTTTTTTCACCAGGCTATACTTCAGGCTAGACTTGTCGAAGTGGTGAAATATGTTCCTTTGTGTGCACACATCGACATTGAGCTAGTATTGTGCAGGATATTCAAAAATTCTTTTAAGGTGAGATATCCGCCATCTCAGAAAATACTCCATCCGGTCCCTACGTAAGGTTAGATCATAGCAAATTCTTCTGATTTATGCGAGATGGCATCCGGTACAGACATTTCCAAATGGAGCGTTTCTATGTATCTGGTGTGCACTAGTGAAGAAAGCCTTTTGCATCAGTGACATAAAAGGTTCTTTCTCTGATACAAATGTATCACATCATCCTCCTTTTAACAGTACCAGTCACTTTCTCCTCCTCCTCCGCTATTTCATGCTTTGGCTTTGTTGTTGAGCTAAATTTTATTTCCCTCGATGTCGTGACAAAATTGAGTTTATCAGTCATGGGATTGACCTGTGTCAAACATCATAACATTAGTTATTTCACAGTTATTATTTGCGAATGGTGCCCGTAGATAAATTATATGAGACCAATGAGCTTAAGAGAAGTACTCAAACACATGCGTAATGACCAATGGTGAGGGGGCTACTAATGTAAATCCTCAATGCACAGAAAGGTTCCTATTCGAGTGTATGCTAGATGATCCCTCCCACGTATGGCGTGATTGCAGCAACAACATCTGATCATGATGGTGAGAAAGCTCATGAGGGGTTGGGGATAGGTCGCTGGGATGTCACTAACTGCAGGTCGGGTGAAAGACTTTAACGACTGAGAGAGCAGAGGGGGACCCAAAATTTCGAACATACCCAAAATTTTGGGTTGTGTTGTAGCGGCTACAACACATCCCTGGAAATGGTGTCAAAATGTTGGGGTTGTATTAATCACTATTCAATGACTAAATATTACACAAAACTTATCAATCTAAGGACGTATTTTTATTCCAATGACAGTTTCACTGTCTGTGCCGATACACTCAACCAGAAGCAATTCCAATTAAAAGAAATCGTTGCTGAAGTAATTTTTGGAAATAAATCAGTAATGCAGAAATAAAATGATCTACATGACTATACTCACACTTCAATTAATATCCTCTAGCACGCCACACTATAAGTATCTAACTGGCATCTATAATATCATATGTGTAACATCATCGAAAGTATTGAAATTGTAGCAGATATATTCACAACTGAAACAAAAACAAAAACACTTTAATGATACATAAACCAAAATGAAAACACATATATACATCTACCTTAATCACTGCAATCCCTACTAAGAAGGAGGGACCTTCCTCCCTAACAGGGTGCAGGTAGAGGAAGAACTTAACTGAAGCTAAATGGAATAATGTATGTAACAACAATAACAGTGTTAGTATGAATCTTAATTGCAAGTGTACGAAAAAAGACCACTTTAGCTCTGCATAGCAAACAACCTGAATAGCAAAGATGGCTGCCAATATCTTTAGATCTGCAGTTAGTTGATAAAGATAAATGCTGCAAAAATCTAGATCTATGAATCAAAAGACATTAAGCAGTAAATAAAACAAGATTTACTCCATGCATCCAATAGACAAGACAAGAATATGTTGAATGATTTTTTTATTAATGACACCTTGGCGGAAAATACAGAAGGGTGTTACCATTTCTCGTCAATGGGATGGGTTCTTGTAAGTCCTCAGCACTTCAGATGTAAAATTCCTCTGTCTTGATTGATCTGAAAATGGAATGTACTTGTTTGAGGGTGCAAGGTATCCATTTCCCATAATTTCAAATTGAGCTATACACTCCAAGTGACCTCTGAAAATGTGAAAACTTCTTATTTCTTATACAGAGATAGACTTTAGGGGCATTCACTGGACATGTCACCTCTAAAGAGAGGATGAGTTACAGAGGCTACCTGGCCCTCTACAGGCTCTGCCTAAAGAAATAATGAAGTAACACTTAGAAGTCTTTGACATACACATACTTGAAGTTTGATGTCTTGCGGAATAAGACAAATAAATTTCTGCAGCTGAGTAGGTGATTATGTGTGTATGAAAGTTATGTATATTTGATGTTTATCACTTTATATCAGTTTTGTTTAGCATATCATCTTCAGCAAATAAAGACATCAAAATGATAAGCAGTTCACCCCCTTCTCTGGGCTACATATGCTGGACCAAGCCTCTCAAACTAGGCTTGTCCTCTTGTATTAAAAATGCTACAAAGGCTAATACAAGAATAAGAGTGTCTCAAAAGACAGATCTGACTGTAAATACAGAATCAGAAGATAGGAATTAGCTAAACATGCTATTTCCCAAACACTAAACAGTGAAATTGTACCTGATACAGTACTTTTCCCCAATTGGCCCTGGTGGCCCTTTAGACTTGCATGGAGAATTTCGAGGTGAAGATGACCTCAATTGGTTCTGAATCCTCTTCCATTAGACTCAGAAGGTCGAAAATAGCAGAAATAGGTTTTTGAATCATCAAAAATGGATGAACATAGCCCCCAAACAGCTCCAGCACTGAAATGGCCCTAGTGGCCCTGAAAGCTTCCCTGAAGCTAAACAGTGAGAAGAATTCCTCAAAAGGAAAAACAAGCTGTAGAAATGGATTCAGAATGCTGAAAAAATTCAGGAATGACCTTCGTTCCACATTCACTGGCTGCACAATTACCAATGCAGCTCCCAAACTGATTTGGCCCTAGTGGCTCCTGAAACTTCCACGAAGAAAAATCACCTGAAAACGCCCTCAGATGGCTTTGAAACCTGTGCCAATGGCTTCAGAAGGTCTAAGAGACCCAAAATCAAAAAAAAAATCGTCTTCAAAGGCCTCTCCTAGCAGACGTTATGCCACATTTACTAAACTGCCAGTTTCACCTTGAGAAACTCCACTAATGGTGGAGAAACTGTAGATAACGCCACTAAATAAGGGTATGGCACCAAAATGGGTGGAGGCCGCCAACTATCCGCACGGTTAACTGTCTGACAATAAATGTTATGGTTTCCGCGTTCATATGCGTCGGATGTTGAAACTGTTTGCATTTAAAACCAACGTTTGTTAATAAATAATACCATAACACATAACAAATGTGTTTAACCGCCAGTTTATATTGCGCGCCGATTGGTATATTACTGTGGTTCCCGCCTTGGGTTTTATGGGAAGGGGGCTGGCCCTTAGGGGCTGGCCCCCTTTCGGGCCCCGCCCAAACAAACACAAACAATAAAATCATTCCGCCGCCAATGCATAAGAAGAACCACCCGTATGGCCTATTGGTCAGTCCATTGTGTTAATACTCGCCCGACCATGGTTCGAATCCGGCCGACCCGCAACAAATTTTAAAACGCCAATTTCAATTCGACTTGGGGCCCACGTGGCGGCCTCCGGGCTAGCCACGTGGCGCCTTCTCATTGGCTGCCAACAAAATATTCCCCAGAATATTCTGCGGAATATTCCACGGAATATTCCCAGAATATTCTGTGGAATATTCTTTTTTTAAATAAAATTTTCCACAAAGTCAAATTTTGGCATTTTTTAATGGAAATTGAGAAATCTTCAAACTTGAATAACTTCTGCATACGACATCGGATTTGAGTGCCATTTGCGGCGTTGGAATCGTTTCGCCGAGCACTTTCCAGTCGATCTATTTCGAAGCCATTCTGAGCAACTTCATTTTTGAGCATTTTACGACACTTGGTCCTGAGCTCCTGATCATTGATGGTGTAGAAAACCCAGACAAAAAATGGTAGAAAAATATTACTATGATGATGGATCAAAGTTAGACCAGAAGTATAGATCCAGAGTGATCTTTAGGCAACGAAAGGTGGTAAATGAATGGGAAAACCCTTTTTTTTATAAAAAAATATTGAGTTAGTCTAGATATTGGTGCATAGTTAAAATATTATTAACCAAATCAAGATCCAACTTTTATGAAATATTTTATTATATTTGTTGGAGGGAAAAGGAATTTGACTTGGGTCAAATCCCTTTATTTGTAAATAATAAATAAATAAATGATTTATTTATCATTTTAAGGATGTGATTGAGTAATAAACAAATAAATAATGATTTATTTAATTATTGAAGGGTGATTTAGTCATATTCGACAAAGAATATTATTTAAATAAGGTTTAAATAATTATTCTTAGGAAATAATAAGATAAATAATTATTTATCTAATTAATTTCCTTGTTTTGGGTTAAATATAAGAAGGAATATTAATTAAAATGTTGTTTAACTAATTATTCCTTGAGGAAAATCAAACAAATGTACATTTATTTAATATTTCCTCATGGGGTTTCCTGTTTAGACCATAAACAACTTAATAAAGGTGGTTTACTAAGTTATTTTTCATAGTGAATGCAATTTTACTTAGGGTAAAATTGGTCTTACATGGTGTACGTGGGTCCATCTAATAACAATAGGTTAGATGACCAAAAAATGGTGTAACATATTTCTCCCCAGCGTGCAAGCACTAGGATCTAATCGTATGACCAAAGTATGTTGTAATAACTCAATCACTAGACAATGAAGGGGAAGTGAAAGAGAGAGAAGTATAAGGTAGACCAAAGTGCTTAAAGGACTAGACCTTGAGGAGGCGAGACTTACAGATGCGAAAAGTCTCTTTTATGAGTGAGTACCTGTGCTATAGGCGGCAGGGGAGGCATACCTATGCCTGCCGAGACAAAGTACAAAGAATAATACATCCAATAAATGAGTGTCTGAACAATATAGTACATGCTGGCATAAACATCAACTACATAAAAAAATGATAATGAATCCCACATACATATTGTGCCTGGGATAACAGCCAGGACTTGTACAATAATATCTGAGTACATGAGATACAAATACAACCCAAATGCCCCTGTAAACAGTAAAAGGGCTCTAAAAATATGACTGATACATGCAATCAAAAAGGTGCTGTAAGTGGCTGAGTTCAACATCATCAAATCTGTGGAGCTACATCGAAGGCTGAAATGAAGAGGTCATCCGGGCGTGTGGGGGGATACCTGTAGGGCCACCCCCTCATGAGGGTTGAGACATCTCACACACACCTGTGAATCACCATTCTAATCTGCTACATCACTGAACCATCGAGTATACGGATCTTGATCATGCTGAAAGGAGCTAGAGCTGAGAAAAAATCAAGTCAAAGGGCTATAAGGAGTCCCTTTGCCCGATCTGAGGCACCGAACAAGAGTGGAAGCTGGAACCAAGGCACACTGCCCTCTAGATATGTCTTCTGGAATAAATTATCGGATGTCAACAGAAGGAGGTATATCATAGGTGAGGAAATAAGAGGTCCTCAACTAAGGCATGAGAGAAAATAGTAGAGCGACTGATAGATGCACACCAGGGGTGATGAAATCGGGGGGACTTATTAGCGGACATACGACTTCCCTTGTCAGAGCATAAAGGGCATGGATGACCTGGCAGCGACTGACACAATATCATAAGGGATAGGGGACAATGGGATTAGAGGCCATCATGTGCGACACGAGAGAGGGACCAAGAAATGAAGGATGGAGGACTATAACAGGATACAAAGGGACTTGGGATAGACTCCATGAATGCGATGATGACTCAACTCAGATGCTCTAAACAAGGGCGACTCGATGGTGTTGCCACATAGTAAAGGTCCAATGTGGAACCATAAAAACGTGAGTACAAGATGGTAACTCACGATGAAGATCAATACGAGCGTGGACAAGTATGGAGGCAAAGTGGTGCCCCCCAGGATGAGTGTTTCAAGTGAAGAAATTTAATTTTGAGGAGGGGTGAAGTGATGCTTCTTGGATAAAAAGTGTCTTGGTGAAGTATCAAATCTCTAAAAACTAACAGATACCCATTTGAGGGCTCGGTGATAGCTTTCCAATGGTACACATGGTTCGTCAAACTGATCTATGGCTTGGCCGCAGCAGGCGAAAGAAAAATTTGGGTTGTCTCTTTTAATAAGGAATTTTACCTCCAAATTTACTCATTTTCAAGTGTAGCTGTGGTGAATGTAGAGAGGAGAGAAGGCCCTAAATCTTGTGGCGATCGTAGCGGACAAACCGACCATGGGAATCAAGATCCGTCAGTTGTAGGTAAGAGGCCTAACCATACTTTTTCAATTAAGGGGATAAAATTTTTATTTTAGGCACCTAGAGCTCATGAACAGGCCAGGTCGCACTCTTAGGGGTCCTTTCTGCGACCTGGGTAGCAGGTATTGGGAAGAAAACTGCGGCCTGTCCCAGGATTTTTTTTTTGAAAAGTGTGACCTGTGAGAGAAAAGGGGTTTCAATGTTGTTTTTGGCTAAAATCTGGGATTTTTATGGTTGGGGGTTATAGGTGCCCCCAACCATGCTGTGGTCATGCCAAAATGTATTTATAAAAAGGGGAATCTAAACAAATTTTAATGATGTGGTGCACCATTTGGTTTCGTTATGGTTATGCAGTGTGAGAAAGGAAATGCAGGATTACCAATCTCTTTTGGTACTGCATATATGAATCGAAGGGGCTTTAAGTTTCCAGGTTGGCATACATGGTGTTATTATCCCAAAGAGAGGATTTGGAGATAATGAACTGGTGCTCTCCTAGAAAACTCATAGGTTGGTCAACAACAATGTCTAAGGGACTAGGTTGTTTATGTAAGATGAAGGAATGATGAGGGGTATCATCCCTAGAGTGATATGAAGTGATATGGGACTCTACAGGTTCTTCTAAATCTAAAAGAATAATAGTTCTAGAGTAGACATGACTGGATACACTAGGAGAGTTGTGGAGAATTTCTTCTCTTGGTCTTTCAAATATGGGTACCCCCTTACCCAAACATTAGGTGTTAATGTAATGGCCACAAGGTGTCTGTGGTTCGAAAGCATGGGTTCAATGTAAGGGGGGATAGATAAAGTCAGGGGTGGTGACTAATTCCATAATGTCATCATTTTAATAGAATATGAGGTGATTGGTGGAAGAAAGACCACCTGACACAGCGAAGCTACCTGACTCATCATGATGAGAAGAAAGGTTCACATGCGCATCATCACAAGGGGTGATAGAAGAGTAAGCAGATAAAGGATCTACCGATGTTGAGCCTAGGGTGATCGCTGAAGGGAGGTCAAGAGAAACATTAGGGGAAGTCTCCAAGGGGACTTCCACTGAGGATCTCATGGATGATGACAGGTAGAAAATGGTGGATGGAGGCTCTGTCATCTCAACATAAAGAGAGGGAATGTCAATGGGAGAATTTGTCTCCTCTAGTTTTGCTGAAGCAAAATGCACAAATAAGGGAGCAGTGGATTTGTTGCACTTGGCCTTGAATTGGCGAACTGCCACTAGAGGGGTTCATAAGTCCTCGAGGTGGGGACAAAGGTGGGTATAATGGCCATGGAGATCACCCAAAGCATAGGGGTGATTGCTGTGCATAGTCTTTGGGTTCTTAGCTACAGTCGAGGATGAAATAGAGGTTTCCGAGACCGTAGACTCAGGGAATGTGAAATTAACCATGGGCTTGAGATGAGGAAACTCCGGACAAGTATGGGTGGCATGACTGACAACATCACACAAAGTGCACTGGATAGTATGCTTTGGAGGCTGACGAGGGGTAGGGTTTGTTGGGGTAGCCTTGTCTTTTGATGTCGTCTTGCAATTTTTTCCCTTCTTACTCGAAGCGGTCACAATAGGAGATGGTTCTTGTTGAGGTGGCTGAGGCACTGTAATAGTAGGAGAAGTCATAAGGACCAGTTGGACTGGGGTCAAAACAGGATAAGGTTTAGGTTGACCAGGCGGGGTAGTGGCTAGAGGATCAAGGTACCAGACGAGAATCCCAAGGGTCAAGTTAGGGAGAGAGAGGATAGCCATGAGAGGTGTCATGTACACTCCTGTTGGAGAAGCTAGGAATGGTATCTGACCATAGGGGTAATGGCTAGGGGGAACGACTCCTAAATGGTTAAGGCCTAGAGGAACCATTCCAGGGGGGGTAAATAGGTTGATAGATACCAGCTGAAGGGTCAAGAGGAGGAGGTCTAGAAGGCTAAATCAAAGAGCTAGGAGTAGGCTTCAGAGGGCAGGAAGGCTTCTGACTAGCTGAGGCAAGCTGCTTGAGGGCAGCCCGAGACGATTGCATCATGAAAAAATTCGATGAGCTGGGATCAGAGACAGGAGGAGGAAGACTAGGGAATCTAACAAGCAATGAGAAATCTTTGTAGACCTCAGGTGAGACACTGGTTGAAGGGTTGACGGTTTGATTATTGACCACTGAAGAGATGGTGGACTCAGCGGAGGTCTGAGACTTCAGTTCGTAATATGTCAACTGGTCAATGGTGACTATCTTTCCATTATGAGGGAAGGACATTTTACGGTGAACCGAAGATGGGACAACATACATCATATAGGTGTTGCTATGACCCAATAGAATGTTGTAATCTAAGGGGGCATCTATGAATTCTACGTCAACACAAACAATCTTGCCTGCAAGAGTAATAGGACAATTGCGGAAAAGGCCAATGGGCTGGGAGGCGTGGCCATCCCACACTTGGAGAGTGATCATGGAAGGAGCCAACTCAGGTGATCTGAGTTGCTTCCAAACCGAAGCAGACATCACATCGGTGGATGCCCCCTCATCAATAATTCATCAAGAAACATTGGCATTCCAGATCTTAACTGAGATTTGGAAGGAGGCAGAAGAAGGGAGAGGAGGATGTTCTGACTGGTCAACATCAAAGAAAATCAATCGATCGCCAGAAGGATCTACAGCGCCCATGGTAGATAGTAGAGCTTTTCTTTGTGAAGGGCACGACTAGAGGAGTTCCATCATTGAAATGGGAGCAGGAGATTGTGCCAAATCATCTACTATTCTATACGAATGGGCACATTTTCTGGAAGCAACATTTCGGCATAGTGGTACCTTAGGGATCTTGGTATGAACCTCCACCCTAGGCTGAGGGATCTGTAAGGGACCATTAGGTGTCAAAAGAGGCTTTGTAGTAGCCGAAGGAGGTGGCTCGGGGATAGGCGTAGCGGGAGGCTTGATGTACTGACGGGACCGAGTCTGAAGATTGATGTCTACAGTTAGAGGTTGAGGAGAGTTCATCATGAGAATCTGGTAATTGAAGGTTCCAGATGGAAGAGTTTGAGTGGCCACCTGTCCTTCAGGTGGTTAGGTAGCCAAAAATCCTTGCTGAGGGAAAGGATTAGTAAGCACAGCTAGCTGACTAGGCGCAACATTGGGTTTGATGGAAGGGGAGGCTTGCTGTCCTTGCAACTTTTATTGAGACTCCGACATCTACTTCATCTATTGTAAAAGAGGAAAATCGTGCATGGAATGACGATAAACACCACAACAAGAACAAGGTTGGTTCATGGGAATAGGTATGTCCTGCTTGGGCTAAGTGCCCTATTGTTGGTTAGCAGTGTTAGGTGCATTATTTTGAGGATTAGGTCTAAGATTACCTAGAGCAGATTGATTTTGAGTGCCTTTCCTCATCTCTTTGGAGGGAGGAGGATTAGTCATGCCCTGTTGTGCATACACCTGCCCCTGAGGGGGTGGTGGCTACTGTTGCGGGGCTTGAGAAGGCAAGGGAGGTGGAGGTGCTAATGCTGGAGGAGCTGGAGCACCAGGCTGTGGATACTGATAACAAGGAGGTTGGTTAATAGTGTGGTAAATAAGAGGTTGGGAAAAAAGAGGAGGCATGCCGTATCCTAGATACGTGCTACTGAGAGGGGGAAAAGCGCAGGAGGTGCGCCCCCCCCCCCCCCAAGGAAAACCATACCCCATGGGAGGTTGAGCGTATGGATTAGAGAGAGCTCCAATGATACCATCGGCAACATGAGGTGTCCATGATGCATTGGCACCACCGGGTCTGGGAAGATCAGGTAGAATGGCATAAACATAACCCGACTGAGCGTAGATTAGGTCATATTTTAACGCTATTTGGAGTACGGCTTCTTCAGTTTGAGGAAATTGTGATGCGACATCTTTCCCGATACGAGGCAAGAGAGATCTAAGGAACCAGTCCATGTAGACATGGTCTTCGAGGGTAGGGGCTTGACATAGGCTCTTTCTTCTTTGCCATTCCTGGACATGATCGGATAGGCAGGTTGCAGATGATTGACGAAAATAAGTCAAAATTTTGATACTAGTGCCATAACGAAGGGGAAGTTGGAAGTAAGACAAAAGCCTGGGCAAGAGTCGCAAAGGCGGTATGAGAGGAAGGGGCTTGATCAACATACCACTTAGAAGCTTCACCTGTAAGCGTACGTTGGAACAACGGAAGATCGATAGAGTCATCGGTAATGGAGTTAGATGAACACCACATGTGGAAAGATAGAACATGATTTGTAGGATCTTATCCAGCAAGGCCTTCAAACTTTGGGATGTCGGAAGGGATATTTGACGGCATAGCAGGCCAACTAGCATCATGGTGTATAGGGTCATTTATCAGCTGGTCAAAATCGGGGAGGCTGAGGCCTGTCATGAAGGGGAGCAAGGGCGCAGCCAAGGTAGTGTCCGTTGCGGTCCCACTATTGGTATTCCCAGCATGAGGGCCAGGGTTACCACCAGCACTAGGTCCTGCACCAGACATGCTGAAGGTGTCAGGGGGAGAATCGAAGGTGGAACAAGAAGGAGAACCCAAAGGATGAGAAGAAGAGTCAGTGTGCGGACTCGGTGGAGGAGTAACTCGAAACCTACGCGGAGGAGTAAGTCTTCCTACCAACAACTGAGGATGAAGGCCAAGAAATCTTCAGGACAAATGCCTTGGTGGCACAATGATGACGACATAAACATGACACAAATGAAAAAGAGACCGACAAGGGCAGGGAGGTGCAGGATCGACTGATTACAATGTTGAAACAAGGGTAGAGAGGTGTAGGATCAACTGATTTTAATGTTTTAGAGTCTTTGCTTGGCGGTGTTAACCAAGGCCTTTTTCACTTAGGGTGTGTGTGTGAAGTGTGTAAATTTTAATTTTTAAACCCAAAAGTTTGTAGAGAAAAAGAAAAAGTGTGTTGTATAGATGTAAATAAACCTGCAAATGACAGTATATAAGCCTGCAAAAACATAAAATAAACAACTAATAATGCAATAATCTAAACCCAAGGAGGCAAGTCTCTCAACAAATAGTCCATAGGTGAGTAGAAAACTAATCAAAACACATTAAGAAAGCCAATAGATCTAAGATTAGGAGGGACAGGGATCTAAAGGAAAAAATCTGCTGGAAAGTGGTGCAGAAAACAACAACAAATCAGAGGAAAAAGTGTTGTAAAAAAAATGGCAAAAGGCTATCTCTTGGAGGGAAATGGACTGAAACCTAGAGGAAAACCCAAACAAAGCTAAATGAGGTGATTTGGATGGATAACAAGCTAATTTGAAGCGAATCTAAAGGTGAGTTATCAGATCTGAAAAAGGGCTGAAGACTCTGAAATTTCAGACAATCTGGAACAACAAAAACTCTTCGACAAAAATTGGAGGGTACTAAAGCCCTAAGGGGTTAGGTTCCCACTTAGTTGAGAAAAAAAAAACAGTCACAGGTCAAAAATGGGTGGAGACAAAGGTTAGAAAACCCTGAACAGAGGCTCAGTCAAACCCAAAAAACTTTCAGAAAAACTCCTGCAAAAAATCCAGGTCACAGTTTTTGACCTTTTTTCAGCAGAGGTCGCAGTTTTTTGGATGATTCCAGCTTCCTAAAGCTCCAGGTCGCAGGTTTTGGGCCAAAAAGTGCGACCTACACTTTCGGCCCTCTCGGAGGTAGATTTCAGAAAAAATTTCGTCTCAGCTGCGGCTGATGTCTGTCACCTACACAATAGGTCCGAAAACACACGGAAGTTATAATTTTTATCGTTTTATGTTTTTTTAGGTTAAAAACAACATCAACAAAAGCAAAAAGAAGGGGATGAAGAGAAATCCTAGTGTTTTAAGGAGCTGGATATGCAAGGATCAGAAAAATAACAACGGTTGTAATCGTAAACCCATGTGGAGTTGCAAGTTGTTAGTATGAATCTTAATTGCAAGTGTACAAAAAATACCACTTTAGCTATGCATAACAAAAAAACCTAACAAGAAAGATGGTTTCCAATATCTTAAAATCTACAGTTAGTTGATCAAGATAAATGCTGAAAAAATCTAGATCTATAAATCAAAAGACATTAAATAGTAAATAAAACAATATTTACTCCATGCATCCAATAGACAAGACAAGAATATGTTGAATGAATTTTGTATTAATGGCACCTAGGAGGAAAATGCAGAAGGTGTTACCAGTTCTCCTTCATGGGATGGGTTCTTGTAAGTCCTCAACATTTCAGATCTAAAATTCCTCTCTCTTGATGGTGTAGAAAACCAAAACAAAAAATGGTAGCAAAATATGACTATGATGGTGCATCAAAGTCAGACCAAAAGTATAGATCCAGAGTGATATTTACGAAAAAAATGGTAGTAAATGAATGGGAAAACCCTTCTATTTATAACAAAATATTCAGTTAGTCTAGATATTGGTGCATAGTTAAAATATTATTAACCAAATCAAGGTCCAAATTTTATGGAATATTTTATTATATTTGTTGGAGGGAAAAGGAATTTGACTTGGGTCAAATCCTTTTATTTGTAAATAATAAATAAATAAATGATTTATTTATCATTTTAAGGATGTGGTTGAGTAATAATCAAATAAATTTTGATTTATTTAATTATTTAAGGGTGATTTAGTCATATTCAACAAGGAATATTATTTAAATCAAGTTTAAATAATTATTCTTAGGAAATAATAAGATAAATAATGATTTATCTAATTAATTTCCTTGTTTTGGGTTAAATGTAACTAGGAATATTAATTAAATTATTGTTTAACTAATTATTCCTTCAGGAAAATCAAACAAATATAGATTTATTTAATATTTCCTCATGGGTTTCCTGTTTAGACCATAAACAACTTAATAAAGGTGGTTTACTAAGTTATTTTTCACAGTTAATGCAATTTTACTTAGGGTAAAATTGGTCTTACATGGTGTACTTGGGTCCATCTAATAAAAATAGGTTAGATGACTAAAAAATGGTGTAACAAACAGAGTAATCTGTATTAATATGAGCACAATTACAGAGCCAAAATAATGTTGTTCTCTGTTAACCTTTTGACCTCTAGGGCAGATGTAGTGAATACATCTCAGAAAATCAAGGGATAGATCAGTCATGAGAATCTTATGATTCTCATGCTCATCGAAATAGAGTACATATAGTTATAACCACTTCTTAATAAAAGCTTGACTAGAAAATTATAGATTACAATCAAAATCACCCATAGGATGTTATCCAAAAATACAATGCTAACCAATTTCTATAGCTATCGCAATAAAAACACAGTTGTAGTGTAACACCTAAAGGACAGGTCAGCAACAGGTGTTGACAAAAACCAGTTAGCAGTACAATTGTATCAGTAGTTTGCAAGTGGGTTTGTAACAATAGAGTGTAACAACAGTTTACCGACGAGTCTATAACAACAAGGTGTAACAACAGCACTCGCTATAAAACCACACCCTTAACTGCTCCTATGTACCTTGTGCTCGGGATATTTGGTGATAAAAATGAAATATGGAAAGACAACAAAAAGACCATAGATCTTCTCCAAACATTCATCCTCAATGTCATAAAAAGGCACAATATATCATAATAATTGATGAAATGGAAGAGTAATGAAAATAAGGTGAAATAGTACAAGCTAGGATAGAAATGTAGGAAAAAGAGGTAAAGATAGTCGCATATAGTCATGAGGAAAAATAGGGAAAACAAGTGTAGAAAAAGTGTGCAAAACTGGAACCCAACACCTGCATCTTCCCAGGAGCACCTATTTTTTCATGTTCCATGCTTAAAGAAGGTTATATGTGATAAAATTCCAGTTAAAAAAATATTGCCAGAACTTGATGATGAAGGAAAAATCATATTGGAACCTGAAGCAGTCATGAACACAACAACTCGACAGCTACGAAATCGATAAATTTCAGAGTATCTCATCAAGTGGAAGAACTTACCCACTGAATATTCCACATGGGAGGTGGATAATTTTATATATAAGCATCTATAACTTCTCAAGTGTTGAGGATAAGACTTTTTTGAAGGAGAGAGACATGTTAGAGCCCTATATTACTAGTACATCCCCCCTTACTATTATTGTTTTACCCCTGTAGTAACCATATTGTTATTATTGTGCCCTTACATTATTATTGTTAGGAAGGATAGGATTATATTGTGACCCCATGGACTCCTATATATAGAAAGGATATTTTTTCATTTGTTCCATCCAAGAGTTGTTCATTTATGTAATGTAAAGGATGCTTCCCCCTCGAAGAAGCTTATTTCTAAGTCGTTGATCTATCTTTTCTTCTATTTTGTGAGATGGTTTCATAACAAGGAGAGATTTGTGGAACTACGTTTATGAATTATTTATCTTAGTTTTTGTATAAATATGAGAGCCTTCTCCTCTCAAAAGGTGTGAAAATTTTGGGAGCTATGCTCATGCTTCAATATAGAGTTTTGGATGCTAAGTATTGGCACTATGCTTATGATTGATGTAATGAATATCATTGTAGTTCACTTTGATACGATTATGCCTAAATTTGGTGTTTGATAAAAACATTTATCAACTTCTCACCTCTCATGCAATTTTGGATGCTCACCTAATGAGTATGGGATGTATTCTAATGTTTTACTGTTTTTATTTTATTTATGTTCAATTTAAGTCTTTTGATTACATGCATTGCGTACATTCTTTCATTCTCAGTCGATTTATGTTCTTTTGTACATTAAGAGTTATTTCTCTCATTTGATAAATTCATTGATCATCATCCTTCAATTATAAATTAAACAACTTGATCATTAATTGAAGAACTTCAACCTTAGAGAGTGAGTCATGTAGATCCTTTAGCTTATTTAAGGCGTCAAAAGAATTTTTGAATGGAATAATATAATTAATCACCACTTCAATGATTTATGTTGCAATCAAGAAAGAGGACTTGGCACTCTTGTTCTCCCATATAGCGAGCTCTTTGTGAGAAGTGGGCTTCTTAGGAGCATTGTCTCCTTCGCCTTCACAAAATCCTTTCAACAAATCATTAAGAAAGAGAGTATATTTTATCTTCCTCGACCATTCAAGCTTGTTCTCTTTGCGAGTGACACATGCTCTCACTATAGAGAAGAGTGAATGCATCATCAAAAATTTTACTCGACCCAAAATAAATACAATACTTGCAACAAAAACTGATGTGTTTCTACAATTAATTAATTGACATACAACTATGTCTTCAAACAATCTTCAACTAACGATCAAACATCTTATTGTTAATACAGTATATACCATCATATAGGAATTTCACAAAATGCACCACTACTTAATTGAACCAACACAATAGAATATCATATAAAATCAATCACACTATATATAACATATATGTATTCCATTTTTAGGTCTCTATAATACTAGCGTATCCCATTATTGTTATTGTTAGTGTAGCCCCCTTATATTTTTTGTTGTGAAAATGTACTCATAATATTGTTATTATTGTTCCTAATAGAATCCCATTGTTGTTATTGCTGTGCACTTACATTATTATTTTTATGTAGGCTATGATTATATTGTCACCCCTAGACTCTTATATATAGAAATTATTTTTTTTCATTTGAATCATCTAATAATTGTTAACTTTTGTAAGTAAACGATGTTTCTCCCTTAAAGAGGCTTATTTATAAGTCATTTATCTATCTTTTCTTCTATTTTGTGAGTTAAATTTCTAACATTTGGTATTAGAGCTTCAGATTCCCATGATTTCGCATCTCCAAACAAGCCATCTTATAATTTTTTCTATAACATTTTTTCTGCAAGGCTTCTGAAGAAGAATTGTTTACCACATGGAGCCAAAATTGTGATAAACTTCATGTAAATATTTCAGACCTTGGTTCGTAATATTTTTGGAAATATGATCTATGTAAATGAGGGCTTTTGCAGGCTCCATAATTTCATATCAACCATGTGACCAAGGGAAAATCATCATAACTGTTGTTTCAAGTATTGGATTAGAATGATGTAAAAAGTGGCCAAAAGTGCACAAAATTTAGTTTATTTTTTATTTTTTTAAGAGAATAAGGTCGAAAAATTGACACATGGGACTAGGTACAAGTTCACTGTACTGAACTAGTCCATAATTACGCCATTGTGGGAGATCAGGAATAAATTTTCCTTGAAGAATCCAAATCAGGCATCACTTGTGGAATTGGAAATAATAATTAGAGAGCCACTAGAGGACCAAAAAACATATATTTCAGATCCGAAATTATAAATTTACAACTGTTTCAAGACCGAGCTCCTAAAAGAGAGAAAAATATGTGTCTTTTTTAAACAAATTTGCATAACTTTTGTTTGAAAAATCAGTTTGAAGTAATTTCAAGGGAACATTGAAGCATAAATATATGTATTGGGTTCTAAAATGCATCCAACAAAGAATTATACACCCATTAAGCCCTTAGAAAAATATAGTATGGCACACAAAGAGGAAGAATTAAAAAATGATATATAAAAATTAATGGACCAAGTGTAATGAATTTCGATATCACAAAGAGAAACCAAAGATGAAATAGATAGTTTAAAATAAGACATGAAAGCTAATATTTATGGAATAGTAGAAAAAATAGAATATTTTAAGAATGGTTTAAAATACGATTTGACAAATTTGCTAAAATAAATGCCTCCTAATGGTGAAAAGGTATTAGATGCAACTCATGATGAGAACAAAGAAAATGTTAATCATGATTCCATAGCGTGTAGCATTGGATTGAAGACCCACCATATTCCAAAGATATATGTGTGTAATTTTTATGGCAAGGATCTGATAACATAGATACCACAAATGGAGCAATACTTTGAGGTCATAATGTGAAAAACACACAAAATGTACGCATTGCAACTTTAAATTTAGAACAAAATCAATATTTATGGTATCGATGGATTTTTTCTCATAAACCAATTTTCACTTAGTTAATTTTTACTGATGAAATGATAGAGCATTATGGGGATACAAAGAGAAACAGCTTCTTTATCCAAGTGATAAATCTCAAACAAATGGGTTCAATTATGGAGCACGCTGAAGAATTCCAAAATTGAATATAAGGGTAAATAATATTCCAGAGGAACATAGCATTGATGTTTTCATAGGGAATTTAAAGGATAAGATCCAACATGAGGTTCACCTTTGGGAACATAATACATTTGAGAACACATTCAAGTAGGCAAGAAAAATTGAAAGAAAAATTATGGCGACAAGGAATCCTACCACTCACAACTATAAATATGGAAGTGTTGCTACACATAGCCTTCCACAACCTACAAGGTTGACACCACAACAATTGGATGAAAAAATAGAAAGAGGGTTTTGTTACAGTTGTCATATAAAATAATCTAAAGGTCATTAGTGTGCTGAGAATAAATTATTTTACATATATTGTGAAGAGGAGGAAGAAAAGGAGCAAGAGACTTCAAAAGAATATGATATACACTAAGAACCAGCCTTAGAGAAAGAATGTATGAATTCGACCATATATTGTAATGCATTGGTAGGAATTATCACTCCTCAAACCCTCAAGATAGAAGGACATATCATGAAGAAAAAGGTAATACTATTGATCTATTCGGGTAGTACCCGTAGTTTTATTCATTGTAAGAGAGAGAATGAATTGAATTGCTTACTATATCCAACACTAGACTGTCAAGTGATGGTTGCAAATAAATTACTCGGGAAGGTGCCATAATATCAAGCTAACCATGGGGAAATATGCATTGAGTTTCCCAATTATCTCCATTCCAAGGGGTAGTGTTGATGTGATACTAGGATTCCAATGGTTACAATCTTTGGGTTTGATAAATTTTAATTTTTAAGAACATTTTTTGAACTTTTTTTTGGAAGGAAAGCAATTTTAATTAAGAGGTATTAATCCGAAACCAGGAAATATAATCATATCTAATGGAATCACAAATCTTCTAAATAAAGAACAATGAGGAGTAATTTCACAATTATGCTCACTAGAGTTTCAAACATCGAAATCATCTATTTATCCATATCTCCAAAACGTCTTAGACAACCATTCCAAGGTATTTGAGACTACCAAACACCTCCCACCTATTTTTGATCATTATCATGCTATTCATTGCATTCTAGGAGGTGTTGATCAAAACATCAAGCCTTACATATATCCTTATGCCCAAAAGGGATAAATTGAATGTATGATTGCAAAAATGATAGAGGCTAGTATAATTCAACCTAGTCAAATTTCTTTCTTTTTGCCAGTAGTATTGGTGGATAAGAAGGATGGATCATGGCGCATGTTTGAATATTATAGGGAGATCAAAAAGCTCACTATTAAAGATAAATTTCCCTATCATGTAATTGATGAATTATTGGATGAATTACGTGGAGCAATTTAATTCACCAAGTTGGATATTTGTTCAAGATATCATCAAATTAGAATTAAGAGTGAAGAAATTATGAAAAAAGCATTTAGAACTCATGAGGATCACTATGAATTTTTGGTCGTGCCTTTTGGCCTTACCAATGCACCTTCTAAATTTAAAGGGTTCATAAATTCGATTTTCAAAGCCTTCCTTAGAAACTTTTTGTTAGTATTTTTTGATGATATACTAATCTACAACAAGTCTTGGAATTATCATGTTCAAAATGTTGACAAGGTGCTCAAACTATTCGAGGAGAAATAATTATATGAAAAAACCTCAAAATGTTTCTTTGGAGTATAGGAGGTGGAATATATAGTTCATATTTTATTTCGTGAGTGTGTTAAGGGAGACCCTAACAAAATTAAATTCAATAAGGAGTGAAAAATCCCCACAACCATAAAGCATCTACAAGGATTTCTCAAGTTACTAGGGTATTACCGCAATTTTTTTAAGAATTATGGGATAATATGAGCACCTATAACAACATTATTGAAGAAATATGCATTTTATTAGACTCCATGAGTAACTAAGGCCTTTGAAAATCTTAAAGAGGAATTGTGCCAACCGCCAGTCGTAGCTACGCCAAACTGCACAAAAACCTTTGTTGTGGAGTGTGATGACTCTGGAAATGGAATTGGTGTTGTTTTAATTAAAGAAGGAAGACCCATTTATTTTCAAAGCAGCCCAATCAAAGTAAAGTATCTAAAAAAAGCTATTTATGAGAAAGGAAATGTTGGAATACTGCAAGGACTAAAGAAATCATGACCTTACCTAATGGGAAGACACTTCAAGGTAAAAATAGATCATGATAGTCTTAAATAATTTTAGGAACAAATACTATATTTAGAAGAGAATAAAAAATGGGTCACAAATATGTTGGGATGTGACTTTGAAATCATCTACAAACAAGGGAAGCTAAATTTTGTTGCAGGTGCACTCTTAATCAAGGATGACGGTGTGGAAGAATTACTTTGTGCCATTTCTATTTTCCAACAAAATTGGATAAACGAAGGAAGAGAGGAATGGAATAATGATGAAAAAGTGTGGATACTCATTCAAATGTTGCAAAAATATCCCAATACATCTGATACATTTAGCTTGAAAAATTATTCATTATGGTACAAAGTTCACTTATATATTTGTAGTAATTCCCAAATAAAACAAGAGATTCTTTTGGAATTGCACACCTCTCCATTAGGAGGTCACTCAGGATTTTCAGAAGCTTACCACAGGGTCAAGAATTTTTTTTTGGGTGATGGCCTTAAATCTGATATTCAAAAGTTTGTGCAGAATGTTTGGTCTCCTAAAAAAATAATGTTAGAATAATTAAGACCCTGGGTCTTCTACAAACTTTATCCATTCCAAGTTAACGTCAGGAGGAGGTTATAATGGATTTTATCACAAGATTACCCAAGTCCTAAGGAAAGAGTGTCATCATGGTGTTAGTTGATAGTTAATGCAATTTTACTTAGGGTAAAATTGGTCTTACATGGTGTACGTGGGTCCATATAATAACAATAGGTTAGATGACTAAAAAATGGTGTAACAAATAGGGTAATCTATATTAATATGAGCACAATTACAGAGCCAAAATAATGTTGTTCTCTATTAACCTTTCGACCTCTAGGGCAGATATAGTGAATACATCTCAGAAAATCAAGGGATAGATTAGTCATGAGAATCTTATGATTCTCATGCTCATAGAAATAGAGTACATATAGTTATAACCACTTCTTAATAAAAGTTTGACTAGAAAATTATAGATTACAATCAAAATCGCCTATAGGATGTTATCCAAAAACACAATGCTAACCAATTTCTACAGCTATCACAATAAAAACACAGTTGTAGTGTAACTCCTAAAGGACAGGTCAGCAACAGGTGTTGACGAAATCCAGTCAGCGGTACAATTGTATCAGCAGTTTGCAAGTGGGTCTGTAACAATAGAGTGTAACAACATTTTACCGACGAGTCTGTAACAATAAGGTGTAACAGCAACATCACTCGCTATAACAACACACCCTTAACTGCTCCTATGTACCTCGTGCTCAGGATATTTGGTGCTAAAAATGAAATATGGAAAGACAACACAAAGACCATAGATCTTCTCCAAACATCCATCCTCAATGTCATAAAGAGGCACGATATATCATAATAATTGATGAAATGGTAGAGTAATGAAAATTAGGTGAAATATTAAAAGTTAGGATAGAAATGTAGGAAAAAAAGGTAAAGATAGTCCTATATAGTCATGAGGAAAAATAGGGAAAACAAGTGTAGAAAAAGTCTGTAAAACTGGAACCCAGCACCTGCATCTTCCCAAGTGCACCCATATTTTCATGTTCCATGCTTAAAGAAGGTTATATGTGATAAAAATCTAGTTAAAAAAATATTGCCAGAACTTGATGAGGAAGGAAAAATCATATTGGAACATGAAGCAGTCACGGAAACAATAACTCGACAGCTACGAAATCGATAAATTTTAGAGTATTTTATCAAGTGGAAGAAATTACCCACTGAATATTCCACATGGGAGGTTGATAATTTTATATAGAAGCATCTATAACTTATCAAGTGTTGAGGAAAAGACTTTTTTGAAGGAGAGAGACATGTTAGAGCCCTATATTACTAGTGCATCCCCCCTTACTATTATTGTTTTACCCCTGTAGTCGCCATATTGTTATTATTGTGCCCTTACATTATTATTGTTAGGAAGGATAGGATTATATTGTGACCTCGTGGACTCCTATATATAGAAAGTATGTTTTTTCATTTGTTCCATCCAAGAGTTTTTCATTTATGTAATGTAAAGGAGGTTTCCCCCTCGAAGAAGCTTATTTCTAAGTCGTTGATCTATATTTTCTTCTATTTTGTGAGATGGTTTCATAACAAGGAGAGATTTGTGGAACTACGTTTATGAATTATTTATCTTAGTTTTTGTATAAATATGAGAGCCTTCTCCTCTCAAAAGGTGTGAAAAATTTGGGATCTATGCTCATGCTTCAATATAGAGTTTTGGATGCTAAGTATTGGCACTATGCTTATGATTGATGTAATGAATATCATTTTAGTTCACTTTGATACGATTATGCCTAAATTTGGTGTTTGATAAAATTTTTTAACAACTTGTCACCTCTCATGCACTTTTGGATGCCCACCTAATGATTATGGGATGTATTCTAATGTTTTACTATTTTGATTTTCTTTATGTTCAATTTAAGTCTTTTGATTAGATGCATTGCTTACATTCTTTCATTCTCAGTCGATTCATGTTCTTTTGTAGGTTAAGAGTTATTTCTCTCATTTGATAAATTCATTGATTTTCAATTTTTTATATATATACTCATAAATAATTATAATTTACAATGCACTCATTAGTAATTCAATTGATCCCTCACTGCTTTCAGAATAGGTTTCCTTTAAATTTCATAGTTTAGTAATTGAATGCTTTATTAGTATATGATTTGTTTCTCTCTAGATTAAATTTACTTTCAAGTCATTAGAATATATTTACTTTCATTTTGGTAAAATATGTTTACTTTCATGTGATTATAATATATTTATTTTTCATGTCAATTTCAATTTCAATTTCATATATTAAAAGATTTATTTTCAAGTTACGAAATTGAGGCTTTTGGAAATGAAAGTGTGTGCACACTCATCTTACACATTTTTCATGAATAGGTTGTCCATCATTTCAATAGGTTAATTTAGTCTTAAATCAAAAATTTATTCCTATCATATATTGTGCAAGTGTACTTTGAAATTTCACGAACCTCAAGTTTGAAAATTTAGTGACAAGTAATTTAAATAACAATTGAATTACCTAACATGAATGTTGCAATGTCCCACAACATAATGAACAGATTCAAGTGCTTTACCTTTCCCTTTATATGATTATTTCCCTTTCTCTTCATACCTTTCCTATCTAATCATGTCCCATGAGAGGTTACATGTAGAAGCATCACGTTCATTTCTATTACACTGTATTTTAATGAAGATCAAACTTGTCTCCTTGGAATTTTTGCACCCTTACCTCTAATATTTTGCCTTCCTTGTCCCCTTCAACCAACTCTTCCTATAGAAGAATCTTGTGCCTGATTATTCTCCTTCTCTGTAAGGAACACAACTTCTTTAGGAGACTAATAAACTATCTTCTTCTTCCTAAAATGCTTCTCTCCTTCACCAAATTCTCTAGAAGAGAGTCAAAGTAAATCCCCTTAAGTTTTCCACTAGCTCATAATAACTAAAGATAGTGGGAATAAATGAGATATAATTCATTGAAAAAATTTGTTAGAGGAACATCCATTTTGATACAAGTGGATTAAATATCATGAGTAATGGCTCTTATTTTGGAGGCAAAGGTAAGAGGATCATCATCCTTCAATTATAAATTAAACAACTTGATCATTAATTGAAGAACTTCAACCTTAGAGAGTGAGTCATGTAGATCCTTTAGCTTCTTTAATGCTTCAAAAGAATTTTTGAATGGAATAATATAATTAATCACCACTTCATTGATTTATGTTGCAATCAAGCAAGAGGCCTTGACACTCTTGTTCTCCCATATAGCGAGTTCTTTGTGAGAAGTGGGCTTCTTAGGAGCATTGTCTCCTTCGCCTTCACAAAATCCTTTCAACAAATCATTAAAAATGAGAGTATGTTTTATCTTCCTCGACCATTCGAGCTTGTTATCTTTGCGAGTAAAACATGCTCTCACTATAG
Organism: Pinus albicaulis; assembly: GCA_034641835.2. NCBI lineage: Eukaryota > Viridiplantae > Streptophyta > Pinopsida > Pinales > Pinaceae > Pinus > Pinus albicaulis. The sequence continues at coordinate 209,365,412 of CM076583.1, read as the reverse complement.
AGAAGAGTGAATGCATCATCAAAAATTCGACTCGACCCAAAATAATTACAATACTTGCAACAAAAACTGATGTGTTTCTACAATTAATTAATTGACATACAACTATGTCTTCAAATAGTCTTCAACTAACGATCAAACATCTTATTGTTAATACAATATATACCATCATATATTAATTTCACAAAAAGTACCACTACTTAATTGAACCAACTCAATAGAATATCATATAAAATCAATCACACTATATATATAACATATATATACTCCATTTTTAGGTCCCTATAATACTAGTGTATCCCATTATTGTTATTGTTAGTGTAGCCCCCTTATATTTGTTGTTGTGAAAATGTACTCCTAATATTTTTATTAGTGTTCCTAATAGAATCCCATTGTTGTTATTGCTGTGCCCTTACATTATTATCGGTATGTAGGCTATGATTATATTGTCACCCCTAGACTCTTATATATAGAAAGTAGTTTTTTTCATTTGAATCATCTAAGAATTGTTAACTTTTGTAAGTAAAGGATGTTTCTCCCTTGAAGAGGCTTATTTATAAGTCATTTATCTATATTTTCTTCTATTTTGTGAGTTCATTTTCTAACATTTGGTATTAGAGCTTCAGATTCCCATGGTTTCGCAGCTCCAAACAAGCCATCTGATCATTTTTGAAATAACATTTTTTCTACAAGGCTTCTGAAGAAGAATTGTTTACCACATGGAGCCAGAATTATGATTAACTTCATGTAAAAATTTCATACCTTGGTTCATAATATTTTTGGAAATATGATCTATGTAAATGAGGGCTTTTGCAAGCTCCATAATTTCATCTCAACCATGTGACCGAGGGAAAATCATCATAACTGTCGTTTCACGTATTGGATTGGAATGATGTAAAAAGTGGCCAAAAGTGCACAAAATTTGGTTTATTTTTTATTGTTTTAAGAGAATAAGGTCGAAAAATTGACACGTGGCACTACGTACAAGTTCACTGTACTGAACTAGTCCATAATTACGCCATTGTGGGAGGTCAGGAATAAATTTTCCTTGAAGAATCCAAATTAGGCATCACTTGTGGAATTAGAAATAAGAATTAGAGAGCCACTAGAGGACCAAAAAACATATATTTCAAATCCGAAATTATAAATTGACAATTGTTTCAAGACCGAGCTCCTAAAAGAGAGAAAAATATGTGTATTTTTTAAACAAATTTGCATAATTTTGTTTTGAAAAATCAGTTTGAAGTAATTTCAAGGGAAAATTTAAGCATAAATATATGTATTGGGTTCTAAAATGCATCCAAAAAAGAATTATACACCCATTAAGCCCTTATAAAAATATAGTATGGCACACAAAGAGGAAGAATTGCAAAATGATATATAAAAATTAATGGACCAAGTGTAATGAATTTTGATATCACAAAGAGAAACCAAAGATGAAATAGATAGTTTAAAATAAGACATGAAAGCTAATATTTATGGTATAGTAGAAAAAATAGAATATTTTAAGAATGGTTTAAAATATGATATGAAAAATTTGCTAAAATAAATGCCTCCTAATGGTGAAAAGGTATTAGATGCAACTCATGACGAGAACAAAGAAAATGTTAATCATGATTCCATAGCGTGTAGCATTGGATTGAAGACCCACCATATTCCAAAGATGTATGTGTGTAATTTTGATGGCAAGGATTTGATAACATAGATACCACAAATGGAGCAATACTTTGAGGTCATAATGTGCAAAACACACAAAATGTACGCATTGAAACTTTAAATTTAGAACAAAATCAATATTTATGGTATCGATGGATTTTTTCTCATAAACCACTTTTCACTTAGTTAATTTTTACTGATGAAATGATAGAAAATTATGGGGATACAAAGAGAAACAACTTCTTTATCCAAGTGATAAATCTCAAACAAAAGGGTTCAATTATGGAGCACGTTGAAGAATTCCAAAATTGAATATAAAGGTAAATAATATTCCAGAGGAACATATAATTGATGTTTTCATAGGGAACTTAAAGGATAAGATCCAACATGAGGTTCACCTTTGGGAACATGATACATTTGAGAACACATTCAAGTAGGCAAGAAAATTTGAAAGAAAAATTATAACGACAAGGAATCCTACCACTCACAACTATAAATATGGAAGTGTTGCTACACATAGCCTTCCACAACCTACAAGGTTGACACCACAACAATTGGATGGAAAAATAGAAAGAGGGTTTTGTTACAGTTGTGATATAAAATAATCTAGAGGTCATTATTGTGCTGAGAATACATTATTTTACATAGATTGTGAAGATGAGGAAGAAAAGGAACAAGAAACTTCAAAAGAATATGATATACACCAGGAACCAGCCTTAGAGAAAGAAGATATGAATTTGACCATATATTGTAATGCATTGGCAGGAATTACCACTCCTCAAACCCTCAAGATAGAAGGACATATCATGAAGAAAAAGGTAATACTATTGATTTGCTCGGGTAGTACACATAGTTTTATTCATTGTAAGATAAAGAATGAATTGAATTGCTTACTATATCCAACGCTAGACTGTCAAGTGATGGTTGCAAATAAATTTATCTGGAAGGTGCCATAATATAAAGCTAACCATGGGGTAATATGTATTGATTTTCCCAATTATCTCCATTCCAAGGTGTGGTGTTGATGTGATACTAGGAGTCCAATGGTTACAATCTTTGGGTTTGATAAATTTTAATTTTTAAGAACATTTTTTGAAGTTTTTTTTGGAAGGAAAGGAATTTTAATTAAGAGGTATTAATCAAAAACTAGGAAATATAATCATCTCTAATGGAATCACAAATCTTCTAAATAAAGAACAATGAGGAGTAATTTCACAATTATGCTCACTAGAGTTTCAAACATCGAAATCATCTATTTATCGTTATCTCCAAAACATCTTAGACAACCATTCCAAGGTATTTGAGACTAAAAAATGCCTCCCACCTATTTTTGATCATTATCATGCTATTCATTTCATTCTAGGAGGTGTTGATCGAAACATCAAGCCTTACAGATATCCTTATGCCCAAAAGGGAGAAATTGAATGTATGATTTCAAAAATGATAGAGGCTAGTATAATTCAACCAAGTCAAATTTATTTCTTTTCACCAGTAGTATTGGGGGATAAGAAGGATGGATCATGGCGCATGTTTCAATATTATAGGGAGATCAAAAAGCTCACTATTAAAGATAAATTTCCCTATCATGTCATTGATGAATTATTGGATGAATTACGTGGAGAAATTTACTTCACCAAGTTGGATATTTGTTCAAGATATCATCAAATTAGAATGAAGAGTGAAGACATTCTGAAAAAAGCATTTAGAACTCATGAGAATCATTATGAATTTTTGGTCGTGCCTTTTGGCCTTACCAGTGCACCTTCTAAATTTAAAGGGTTCATAAATTCCATTTTCAAAGCCTTCCTTAGAAACTTTTTGTTAGTATTTTTTGATGATATACTAATCTACAACAAGTCTTGGAATGATCATGTTCAACATGTTGACAAGGTGCTCAAACTATTCGAGGAGAAACAATTATATGAAAAAACCTCAAAATGTTTCTTTTGAGTATAGGAGGTGGAATATATAGTTCATATTTTATTTCATGAGTGTGTTAAGGGAGACCCTAACAAAATTAAATTCAATAAGGAATGAAAAATCCCCAAAACCATAAAACATCTACAAGGATTTCTCAAGTTACCAGGGTATTATCGCAAGGTTTTAAAGAATTATGGGATAATATGAGCACCTCTAACAACATTACTGAAGAAATATGCATTGTATTAGACTCCATAAGTAACTAAGTCCTTTGAACATCTTAAAGAGGAAATGTGCCAACCATTAGTCTTAGCTACGCCAAACTGCACAAAATCCTTTGTTGTGGAATGTGATACCTCCGGAAATGGAATTGGTGTTTTTTTAATTCAAGAAGGAAGACCCATTTATTTTCAAAGCCTCCCAATCAAATAAAGTATCTAGAAAAACCTATTTATGAGAAGGAAATGTTGGAATACTACATGGACTAAAGAAATCATGACCTTACCTAATGGGAAGACACTTCAAGCTAAAAACATATCATGATAGTTTTAAATACTTTTAGGAACAAAGACTATATTTAGAAGAGAATACAAAATGGGTCACAAATATGTTGGGATATGACTTTGAAATCATCTACAAATAAGGGAAGCTAAATGTTGTTGCAGATGCACTGTCAATCAAGGATGAGGGTGTGGAAGCATTATTTTGTGCCATTTCTATTGTCCAACAAAATTGGATAAACGAAGGAACAAAGGAATGGAATAATGATGAAAAAGTGTGGATACTCATTCAAATGTTGCAAAAATATCCCAATACATTTGATACATTTAGCTCGAAAAATTGTTCATTATGGTACAAAGGCCGCTTATATATTTGTAATAATTCCCAAATAAAACAAGAGATTCTTTTGGAATTGCACACCTCTCCATTAGGAGGTCACTCAATATTTTCAGAAGCTTACCACAAGGTCAAGAATTGTTTTTTTGGGGATGGCCTTAAATCTGATATTCAAAAGTTTGTGTAGAATGTTTGGTCTCCTAAAAAAATAATGTTAGAATAATTAAGACCCTGGGTCTTCTACAAACTTTATCCATTCCAAGTTAACGTCGGGAGGAGGTTACAATGGATTTTATCACAGGATTACCCAAGTCCTAAGGAAAGAGTGTGATCATGGTGTTAGTTGATAGAATTACCAAGGTTGTGCATTATCTCATCCATTTAGAGTTAGTAAAGTTTCTACTACATTTATGGAAACAATTCAAAAGCTACATGGAAACCCAAAGACTATTCCAAGCGACAGAGATCCATTTTTTTTTTTTTTGGTTTTTTTTTTTTTTTTTTTTTATACAGTGGGATCGACAACTAGGGTAGCCTCACGACTCGCGTTACACGGGGTCGATTCTGACGACTACCACTATACCCACTGGGAACATGCGACTGCCCCTCTCCATATGCTCTGCTTTAGTCTGGGGGATTTGAACTTGTGACCTCCTGTTGAGCTCACCTTACAAACGAACTTCACCGCATTTTGATTACCAACTCGCCTACCCCCATGGGGCTTACAGAGATCCTATTTTCACTAGAAATTTTTGTATGGAATTATTTTGGTACTCAACTATCTGATAGTTCATCTTATCATCCTCAATCTGATGAATAAACTAAGATAGTGAAAAAATGTTTGGAAGGATATCTTCGTTGTTTTTTATTTGATAAACCAGCATAATGGGTTGAGTGGTTACCTCTAGTTGAATGGTGGTATAACACTTTGTCCCATAATGCAGAAAAAATGACCCCATTTATGACATTTTATAAATATCATCCACCATCGATAATATCACATTTATGAGAAAATTCTAAGGTTCAAGCGATGGAAAATCACATCGAACATCAACATCAAGTTCTCCAACTCTTAAAGGATAACCTCATTTTGTCACAAAATCAAATGAAACAACATACATATCAACATCGCAGTGAAGGAAGTTTTTTGTGTAGGCGAGTGAGCATTTTTATGGCTACAACCATACTACAAATGTCCCTCAAATAAGCTAAGAAGAATACTATTAAAAATTGGAGAAACAAATATTGTAATAGTTGTACTCTGATAAATACAGATAATACAAATATAATATTTATACAAAATAATAGTAATAATAAACACATTAATATTAATATTAAAAATTAGAAAACAAATCAATTTTTATAGTCTAAGTTTAAAAAAAAACTAATAATAAAAATATAATATTTATATAAAAAATTTAAAACAATAATAATAATAAAATATTATTGTTAAATATTATAAATTTGTTAACCATGTTAACCAAGTGAAATAGATACTTCAATAACAATATCAAAGTGTATATATATATATATATATAGCAAGTATATCATATTGATATATGTTAAAGATTATTATCGCTAGTTTTGATTTATATATTATTTTTATTAAAAAACTAAACAGTTTTAAATAAAAAAATGATTAGAGTAATTGGTAGAGGATTTTTTTATTATAATTTCAACTTAGAGTAGTTTTCTATTATAATTTCAACTTAGAGGCAATTGATAGATGTGTATGAGGCTTTGAAAATTACTGATGAAAACATATACTTTCAATTTATATCAATTTTTAGATTACAAATATAAATCTAAATACTATATTTCACAACAATTTAACTACAATTTAACTTATTATTGACGTATGCCCTTAAAATATTTATGTTTGAATAAGAGTTAGTTTTTCAAAGACTTGAGAAAATATGTTAATGACTATAAACTCAAAAATATCACAGACTGAAATCATGCCCTCTTATGGACTATCAATGGATAATTCTATGTGGTGTGAGTTTCTTTCAATAACAATAATAAGTCATAAATACTCCAAATGAAGAGCATTATTTTTTTTAATTAAATTTATTTGAAATTATTAAATAAAAATTATAGTTATTTTCTATTTAATTTTAATAATTTTTTATATAAAAAATATATTATTTTTTATATAAAAAAATATATTATTTTTTTCTAACAAAATTATAATTGGTATAAATTAAAAATATATAATTAATTAAATAATTTTTTTTTTTTATGAATACTAGTTTTAGTCACATGGTTAATATCATTCATTCACCTATATATTAAAAATATACATCCATTCAGGAACAAGGTCAAAGAATCAAGACCCTAAACAACCCTAAACATCTCTAGTGATTCTTAGAATGGACCATGCTTCTTAGGAAAAACCAGAGATATTGAATAATAATGTTTATTAGGATATATTGAAATGATCTCATGAATTGGCCTCTTAAAGGAATATATTTCATGGCAGAACCTCGGGACGGATAGATGAAGGTTTTGAAAAAGAGAGAAAAAAAAAGGTTACATTTTTTATCCAATTTGTATGATTCTTCTTTCTAGTTATATATTTTATCTCTTTACATTTATTTTGCTATTTCTTTTACCATCCATCTCTGCTTTAATACTATTGACATAGGAATAATTGTACATGAAAACTAATGAAGATAACAATTTTTTTTTTCTTCATAAATAACATTTTTAGAATTTATATATATATGAAATAAAGAAACTATTATAATACTACTTTGATAAAAACTACTAATAAAAATATAATATTTATATAAAAAAATTTAAAAAATAAAACTTTAATCTTTTAACAAAGTTAACTAAATGAAATATCTATCTAGATAGGAATACTATCATGTTTTTTTCAAAAACTGTACTGTCTATATATATGTATGTTGGGAATTATCTTCAACAGTTATCATATACATATTGATTCATTATCTTTTTTAGTTAAAGAATGTAACAATTTTAAATAAGAAATTATCTTATTTTAAACACTAATTATTAATATTATAAATGTAATTTCAAATTTTATTTTAAAATTAAAATGAAATTTCAATTTAAATAATATTAAAAAAATATTTTATTTTTAGAATTATTTATAAAATAATTTAAATAAAAAGTTTATCATAGATATAAACTTAAATATTAATTTTCATGGTAGTTTAGTATGTTATGGACTTAAAATATATCCTGAAATTGTTTTTGTTTGATTAAGATCCCGTCTTCTTAAAAACTAAGAAAACAGGTTAAGCCCCTAAATCCATAAATATCTAAGAAAAGTGAAAGCCTGCCACTTATAAATAACCAACAGAAAATTTTAAGTAACAAAGAAGAATTAATTTATAATAAATTTTCCTATTATATAAAGTAAATAAATAAAATCACTTTAACATATTAATAGTTATATGACTCTACTCTCTCATACTATCATTTATCAAATATTATATATGGCGTTGCGGAAAACTCAATAAAATTCATATTTGTAAATGACATGAGAATTAATATTTTATTAAAAGATAGCATCATTTCCTATTATTTTATTGCTCTGTTATAACTATTTATTACAATACTATAATTATTAATTAAAAATTTTATTGTTTTTTTTCTAAATTATTAAAATTATTAATTTTTATAACTAATATATAGAAATTTTATTAGCATATTGAAATCCCAATAACCTATTACTATATATATGATGATGATGGTGGTTAACGTCCACTGAGACCAATCTTCCAATCTTTGGTCTATCAAATCTAAAGAAAAGAGTTATTTAATTTGATTTAAGATTTTATTCCTATGCCCAAAAAGCTTGGAGAGAAGTCTCCCAAGCCCACTATAATTTTGTCATCTTAAAAGGATAGGAAGGTCAATATTGCAACAAATATTATGAGATTGAGCTCTAATGTGGTTGTACACGGGGCACTCTAAGAGGAAGTTATTTTCATCGTTGATGTTCATATTCTCACAGAGATGGCAGATTCTTTCCATCCATGGTGTTTTAGGAACTGTCCAATGACATGTTTCACTATGAAGCTCATGAGAGTTCTTTCTAATCTTGGCTATATTATTTTTCTTCTTTGAGCTATTTAAAGCAGATAAATACTTTTGATCTTCTAAGGTGGGGTTGATGACCTCCTTATAATACCTTAATTTTCTTTTAGCTTATAGATCTTTCTCACACCACATTTTTTCTTTGAACTTAGAAGTAACTATTTTTTTAATGTTATTGATGTTTTGCAATGCAACATTCTCGTCGATCTCCAAATGGTTTAACCAGGCCCTGGTGTCTTCATACCAACCTCGTTTAAGCCTTAGGTGTTTTTGGATGGAATTTAAAGCTAGCTTAGGAAGTCTATGGTCTCCTATGCTATTGAGCTTGTGCTTGTACAACAAAAGCCTAGTAATAGCTAGGCTCTTGATAGGGGAAAATCCAAATTCTATAAGGAGAATAGGATATGATGTATTTCTTTTATTGTTAAGGTTATATGTTATAAAACGCTTCTGGATTTGCTCAATCTTTCTCCAGGATTTTCCAGAGATATTGCAACCCCAAACCTCACATCCATATAAGATAACAAGAGGGACTAAAGTTTCAAAGAGGAACTTCTTTCTATCCCACATTACGAGGTTTGTCGTTTTACAATTATTTTCAAGACCAAAATAAGCTTTCCACCCCCAATTAATCCTTTTCTGAATGCTATAGTTCTAGTTGAGTTTGTGATGAATATCAATTCCTAGGTACTTGTAAGAAGACACTTCCTCCAAGTTACTATTATCATACATAAAATTAGCGTAAGTGTCCTTCTTGGATTTTATAATCATAACTTTTGTTTTGTCAGTGTTAACAGCCATACCCGTGGTAGAGTAGAAATCCTTAAGAAGTCTAAGTTGCTTATCAATATTAGATGGGCACCTTGCGAGAAGAACAATATCATTAGCATAGAGAAGAAGGATGATGACTATCCGAGCTAAGATTGTGCCAACACATCCTGCTTCCTCTAAACAACCTTCTAGCTTATCGATGTAAATGCCAAATAGGGTAGGGGAGAGGGGGAAACCTTGTTTATCTCCGATATTACACTTAATATCTTTCGACCACTCCTCATTGCTCTTTAACTTGGTAATTACATTCTCGTATAACCTTATAGCAACCACTCTTAGCTCGAAAGGAACATTTAGCTCTTCTAATCTATTCCATAGGTTATTTCTAGGAACCATATCGAAAGCCTTTCTAAAGTCCGCCAAGCAATAGAAGAGATTGGGTTTATCATTGCAGCATGCCTTCACAATGATCCTAAGTGTAACGAGGTGGTCCGTTGTTGAGTGCCGCCTTCTAAAACATGCTTGGCCTTTAGCCCGCTTACCTTCACTTTCAAGCCAAATTCTCAACTTATTTTCCAAAATAATACCATATAACTTGGCTAAGAGAGGGCTGATCATATTTGTTTGATAATTAGAGGGGTTATTTATATCCTCACTTTCAAAAATACGGATAATGAGGCTCTAAGTCCAAGGTTTAGGGAACCCTTGGTTGACCGCTTTGTTGAAAAGCTTGTGGATGTGGGGGATGAGGACGAGACCTCTAATTTTTAAGATTTCCTCCTGGTAACCTTCAATGTCTTTAGCTTTCCCATTTGTAGGCGTTTAATACCAAAATCAATGTCTTCTAATGAGAAAATTTCTCTCGTTGTGAGCAGGGTTTCAAAATCCCTAGCATTTGGAAATTCATAAAGAATTTTAAGATAGGAATTCCAATCGTGTAAAGCAATTTTATTGTTATCTTTAGTTTTCCTAGTTGGAATCTCCCTCGAGAATTTCTTAGGAACCACTTTAGAGAGGTCTAAAAAATTCTCTTGTCTTTATATATATATATATATATATAATTTTACTTTAATAAAAAAATTAATAATATAAACATAATATTTATCTTAAAATTTAAAAATAAAAATTTGTAATTCTCTTAAATAGTATAAAGCTGCTCACCAAATTAATCAAATAAACTAGCTATCTCAATATCAATATTAAAATAAAAAAAATAAATCAATTGTTATAGTCTTACTTTAATAAAACCTACAATACAAAAATAATATTTATATAAAAAAATCGACAACAATAAAGTTGTATCATCTTAAATATTGTTAACCTAATTAACCAAATGAAATGGCTACTTCATAATCAATATTATGGTGCTTTTTTTTCATAAACATATCCGAAGTCAATTATATTAATTTTAATTTATGAAAAATATTATCATAATAAATTTTGGTATACAGATTGATTTATTACTTTTATTTTTCTGTAAAAACTACAATAAATTTAAATAAGAAAATTATTACATTTAAAAAATCAATTATATATATATGGATGGGGAGTTATCGTAAGACCAAAGAGTTATGGTAGAAATCTCTTTATTAAATTACTTGGTTATTGAAAAGTGAAAAGGCAGCGATCCTTTCCTGTGGAACCATATTTCCGTGGACATGGCAGTCATTAATAAATATATATAGGAAAGTCAATTATATTAATTTATGATAAAAATAATTATAAATAATTTTAGTATACATGTTCATTATCACTTTTATTTTAATTTAAAACATGAAACAATTTTAAATAAAAATTTTATTACATTTACAAAATTATAATTATTAATTTTTATTTATTATTAGTAGTGGTAGCAGTCACTCATAAATGTATATGGAGAAGTAAATTATATTAATTTATCTTAAATATGATTATGACTAATTTTGATATACTTTTTAACTCATTACTTTCACTTTTATTTAAAAAATGGATCACATTTAAATAAGACGTTTCTTAAATTAAAAATAATAATAATCTGTCAAATATAATTTTTTATTTTTTTATAAAATTTATGTAAAATTTATTTTAAATTATATTTAAAAATTAACTTATTTTTAAAATTAGTGATGAAATAATATTCTTTAAAATTACTTTTAAATGAAATTACATATATAAAACTAAATACTTTTTTCAGGGCAATTTAACATGTTATGGGCATATGTCCTAAAACTATTTTTTTTGGGTTAACAATTACTCTTTCTCAGAGTTGAGGGAATAGGTTAACAAACCAAAATCGAGAGGTATGTGGTACGACTAAAAGATTTCTTTGTTATGGACCACAAATAGATAATTCTAGGGGCGTGGGTTCCTTGAATAGCACTAATAAGTCCAGTTTGCATTTGCTAATTGCAACTAGTGATGGTCGTCTCCATATTGATTTCACAACTGAAAATTAACAACTAAGGTATGATAAGTTTTCCTAATATGTAAACTAAATAAAATAAACCCAATTTAACAAATAGAAATCAATTTAAAGCATTGAAACTTATTTTACTCTCATCTCTCATACCTTCATTCAGCGAATGAGATGAAACATTATATATGCCATCGAAAAAAAATAGAATGAAAAATTCCTATTGGCCAATGTAAAACATGGAATGAGAAATGCTCTATTAAAAGTAGAATTGTCATAGTGATGTAGAAATATGTCATTTTTGAATGTTGGACACAATTATTAATATTTTGCACCAGTTTGTACTTGGTGTAGCTAATTGTATTGGGGTATCTTTGTGAGAAAAACAATGATGACGGAGTAGGGATTTCAATTGCATCCACTTTGGTGATGGAAATTCAGAGAGGAGGAAACATAAATCAACACATAAAATAAATATTCTATTCATAAACATTCTCACATACATATTAACTTATTCTAATCATAAAAATTCTCACATACATATTAACCGAGTTGCAACTCTTGGCTCGTATGGCCTCATATATCTCAAAAGGACCCAACCACGGGTATATAAATCAATAACTTACTAAATACGAAATCTTGCAAACCCAAAATAGACTTGAATCAACTCTGACTAACATGTCTATGAAAACTCATAGTAAATTACACTCTTCCAAATATAGAATGAACTATATCTAACTCACACTCACTCTAATTAACTCACACTCTTAATATAGAAAACATTACATGCATGAGTAATTATTATTTCTAGCACTCCCCCTTAATTATTATAGTATGAATCATGATAACAAAAACATTATTCAAGTTAACTTAAACATGTCTGCTGGTCTAACTCTCAGCTAGGCTTACAGTAAAAAAATGACTCATTTTTTTTTTACAAATTTGCATTTTCGTTTTCATTTATTCTAGATTATATACCCTTGAAATATCACTTCACTTATTGTTTCTGAAATTTTTCTTTGACCTTTTTGGTATTTGTTTTGAAAATAAAATTGGTCTTATCTTCTACAACTCCCTCTTCAAGGATTCTTTCACTCATTGAATGTTGGCACAACTCTTCATATTCAAACTTCGAGTTTCACTCATCTTCTTACTCTTCATATTATTGATCTTCTTTATGCCATATTTCTTGATAGAAAAATCTAATTTATTCTTCACTCAATTATTGAAAAGTTATTTCAATGCTTTAATATTCGTCTTCAAAAACTTCCTCTTCCTTTTCTTTACTTTCATCATCATGTACTATTATTTTTTTCTCGTAATCATTATCCTTAGATATAGAATTATAATCAATAATTTTTTTCTCATTCATCATTTCTTTTAATTATTTTATTCCAACTGATTCTTTAACACTATCTTCAATTTGTTCAATTGGCTTCTTAATCCATTTTTAAATGAGCTTTAAATATGAATCAAATTTATCAAAAACATTGTTTTCAACTTCAACTACCATGCTATTCTGAAGACCTTTGTATTGAAAAAAAAAATTTAAAACATTTTTATTATGCTCTGCATTGGCAACTTTCTCCTCCTCCTCTTATTTCTCTACCTTTTGTTTAACTACATTAAGACTATCTTCCACTCTTATGAAGTTAGTGGATATTCTCATAAAAAATAAAAATCCCTTTATCCTCCTCTTGATCATTTATTGTTGCTAGATCACGCACTTATTCATAATAAGTTTAACTACTTCATATCTTTCTCCTAGATTGGTATCTTTAACCTTGAGTTATTCATCAAATGTGGAACTTTCCATCTCATGAAGATCAGTCCCTATCTCAAAAAAGATACCAAAATTATCATTAACATAATTTTCAACCACCCTATGGTGGGATATTCGAACATGCATGTCCTCACTCTTAATTTCAACTTCACCAAATTAATTAGTTGATGCTGGATTCACCCATTTACATCTCATTTTGTAGTCATCATCAACATGTGACTCATCACAATGGGATTCACCAATGATGTTAATTTTTTTGGTGAATAATTAAAAAAAAAAATCCATTACACAAGACCTTTTGATGATACTTACATTTGCTAGTGAAATCATGAGCAACGTGAATTCTTCAAAAACAACTCAGAAACCATCAACATGGAACAGTAAAAAAATAAGAAACAATCATAAACACATGATATTATAATGGAGTTTTTTTAGTGTGGAATATGACTCTGGGACCGGTGTCAAGATTACAGAGGTCTCTTCATCGGTTTCTGCAAGAAGATCATGAGTACATGATGCAATATTTATTAATACAAGGATGAAACCCATTACCTACAGTGACATGTCTCTCCAAGGAGACATTATTCTATAAGGAATTTCACTCTCATTAATGATTCTACATGAAGAAATGTTCTAGGGAATATTCCCCTATTATATACTCCTCTCAAAAATTTTGGTGAGGCCTGGCTCTCTGATCCGCTCCTCTATTGAATGGGTGAATGGAAAAATTTGTGGTTTAAATAATTTTGAATGAAGTTAACCTAAAATTTAGGGTCATTGTACAATTGGAGTTCGTGTTTGTTTTCCCATAGGTTGCCCAGGTTCAAAACCCATCCATGACCCGATTTGATTAACAGATAAAAAAATATTATTTAAAAATAGTGGCCCTTTTTTGTGGTGTTTCTTGAATTGAGGCTCGCCCATTGGGCAGGCTGACCGTTTGTTCAGGGGAGTTCGATCCCCAATAACCCCAATTGTAAATAGTGGTCTTTTTATTTTTATCATGAGGGTGGATGAGAAGGTTTTTTTGTGGTGGCCCATCCACCACACACACACACACACAAAAACACACAGATATATATATATATATATATATATATATATATATATATATATATATATATATATATATATATACGTATGTATGTATTTATATACATACGAACATATACATACATACATACATACATACATACATACATATATATATATATATATATATATATATACACACACAAACACACACACACAAACCAATCAAAAAATGTCACGACAAAATTAAGGGTCATTGGAAAAAATTAAAGAGGCGACAATTTGTCCATTTCTGAGCACTGATAAGTACCAAATTTTTACTCCATTCATGGGCACCAAATTTTGTGGTTTTCGTTAAATTTACTCATACCTCCAATTTTAGCCGACCTCCAATTTTTTTGGGCATTATGCTAAGTATAACGAGTGGGGCTAAGTTGACCAAAAATTTGAATGTCAATATCCTGAGCATATGAACACATATTTGAGTGCCGTTTATACTGTTTAAATAAGTAAAAAAAGCTCTACATTCTAGTCCAAGTATTGAAAAAATCCAATGATTTTCATTTTTGGGCTTTTCGAGAGGCACTTTTGATTTTTGAGACTTCCTTGAGCAACCTAAATCATTTCTCCCCAATGAGGAGATTTCAGTCCTCCCAAAGCATGAATACTATCTGCAATATGTTGTACTTCCTCGTCTGCAAAAAATGTGACCTAATAGGCCACACTTCTCCTTCACGTTTTTTCTTTGGAGCCATAAGTGATGAACCAATGCATGTACTATATGCAAGCCTATAGTACATCTTGCAAGATACATAACCTATCATAAACCAATAAAAACCCATATTTTTCAAGAATT